>JAHNEJ010001581.1:0-146767 GCA_022559845.1 Amorphophallus konjac
TAAAAATGGAAAAAAAAACCTTATGGATGATGCCAATGAGGCGAGGGCATCGGCGAGAATATTCTGATGACGAGGGATATGAACAAAGATCAGTTTTGTGAACAGTTTGGCAAAGGCAACAGTGAGTTCTTGGTATGGCTTGAGTTTGGGATCGCAAGTGCGATACTTAGTGAGTACCTGGCGAAGGATGAGTTGACTATCACCTACGACTTGCAACTCAGGGATACGAAAAGAATGAGCGAGTCCTAGGCCAGCTAGAAGAGGTTCATATTCGGCTATATTGTTGGTGACTGGAAATTTGAGCTGGTATGCCAATGGGAATGTGAGGCCTTCCGGCGACAGGAGGGCGATGCCGATTCCTCTCCCTTGAGAATTCAGAGCTCCATCAAAATATAGCGTCCACATTGACTCATCTGATTGGTTGATGGACATTAGTTCCTCATCTGGAAACTCTGATTGGACGGGATCGAACTTGGGAAGAGGATGGTGAGCGAGATGCTCGGCTATGGCATAACCTTTAATCGCCTTTTGCTGGATGTAGGTGATGTCGAACTGAGAGAGAAAACTTTGCCAGCGTGCTAGCCTATCCGTAAGGACGGCTTTCTCCAGAAGGAATTTGATAGGATTCATCCGAGCAATCAAGTGGACCTCGTGAGCCAAGAAGTAGTGCTTCAATTTCTGCACCACCCAAACGAGGGCAGCACAGGTTTTCTCCATGACGGTGTACTTCTGCTCACAGGGATTGAGAAGTTTGGACAAGTAATAGGTTGCCCGTTCCTTGCCTTCTTCATCAGCTTGTGTGAGGACGGCTCCCACGGAGTCATCCAAGACTGAGATGTAAAGGATCAGAGGTTTTTCTGGTTTAGGTGGAATGAGAACGGGTGGACTAGCCAGATATTCCTTCAACCCTTCAAAAGCTTTCTGACATTTAGAATTCCAGTGGAATTCTACTCCTGGCTTGGTCAACTCGTAGAGAGGTCTACACCTTTGTGAATGTTGAGACACAAACCGACGAATAAACTGCAGCCTGCCGATTAAACCTCGGACTTCCCTCAAATTCTTGGGAGGCGGCATATCCCTGATAGCCTTGGCTTTGTCGGGATCTATCTCGATCCCTCTTTTACTCACAATGAGCCCCAGCAATTTACCTGACGACACACCAAACACACACTTTTTCGGGTTCATTTTCAATTGGAATTCTCTTGACCTTTGCAAGACCTTAGCCAAAACTTCTGGATGTTCCATCCTGGTCCTTGATTTCACCAATAAGTCATCCACATACACTTCCAGATATATGTGCATCATGTCATGAAATATGGCCATCATCGCTCTTTGGTAAGTAGCTCCAGCATTCTTTAACCCAAACGGCATGACCACGTAACAATATGTTCCCCAAGGGGTAGTGAATGACGTCTTTTCCTGATCCTCTTCTGCCAAACGAATTTGATTGTATCCTGAAAATCCATCCATGAAAGAGAGGGTTTCAAAACCTGCCGTGTTATCAATCAACACATCAATGTGAGGTAAGGGAAAATCATCCTTTGGACACGCGCGGTTAAGGTCCCGGAAGTCGATACAAATCCTGACTTTCCCATCTTTCTTCATGACCGGGACAATGTTCGCCACCCATTGAGGATAAAGAACGACTCTAATGAACCTGGCTTTGTGGAGCTTATCGACCTCTTCTTTCATTTTCAAAGCCATCTGAGGGTGGAAACGCCTTAACCTTTGTTTTACCGAGATGGACCCTGGTTTTAGGGTTAAACGGTGTTCGACCAAGGTTGAATCCAAACCCGGCATATCCTCGTAGCTCCATGCAAACGTGTCCTTATATTCCTTGAGGACCTCAATTAATGCCTCTTCTTCAGAGGGTGGTAGGTTGTCACTTATGAGGATGATCCTAGGGTCTTCCTCAGTCCCCAAGTTGACTTCTTTGGTGGATTCTTCTACGGCGGTTGACGGCTCGTCGAATCTCCTCATTCCGCTAGCGTATGCGCCCGCCGCATCCTCATATTCTTCACCCTCATCTTCAGTGGGGCATTCTTCATTCGTGATCTCGTAGACTCCATACCCTTCATCAGATGCACAGTCGCCCTCGCATTCTATTTCGGGTAGCTGGATGGGATTTTCTAACAACTGGGGGATGGCAAGAAGGGCCTGACACCTGGCGGCCAAATCCAGAAGGAATCGACGAGGGATCTGCCTACCCTTGGATTTCTTCCTAGGTACTACCCTTGGCCTATCATTCCTAGATTGACTGACAATATTTACAGACGAAGAGGAAGATGAGGAGGATGGTGTAGAATGTACAGGAGAAGACCCCTCAGAGGAGGGGTAGAGAAGGTCGCTCATCGGACCTTGGACGGGTGGTCCGCAAGGCGGTACGCACCCGTGGGAGATGTAGGAGGTTTCCTCAACGAAGATGTGTTGTTGGAGAGTTTGAAAATTGACGTTTTTTTTTTCGTTTTCATTTTTAATGACAAAGCAGTGAAAAGAGATTGGAGGAGAGAGGAAAGTGGTTATGGCTAGAGGATTGTGGGACTCGTAGAGCAGATCATGGTTGAAGACCTGGCGCGGGTTGAAAAGCCCGCGTAGGTATGTAAGCAAAGAAGGGGACCTGGGAAGATCATCAGACAATTGTCTGGCCCAGGAAGAAGATATCAGCAAAGGCTGAGACGAGTGGATGGAGAGGATGGCGGCTAATGAGCCGTCGACGGTAATGTTGAGGACGGATGAAGATCCGTCGATGACAGAGTCCTTCTGGCGAGGATGAGGATAGTTTGGAACCTTGGCAAGAGTGGTAATATTCTCTGGTATTTCGGAGATCAATGGTGGTCCTTCAAGCTGTGGAGATGAGAACATCCTTTCCAGTGCAACGGAAATGTCCCATATGTCGAACCATTTGTCCCACTCGCATTCCGGATCTTTGATCTTGCCTCTTTTGGTGATCCTCGGACATTTTTCAGCCAAATATACAGCATGTGATCCTCCATATGCTTCTCGTGGGTGATCTCCCATCTGAACAACGGGCCCTCTGTTGAAGTGGTTTGATAGAGTCCACGTGAGGGGCTTCCAATCTGCCTTGAACGGTCCTTTGAAGCCTAGGCCAAACCTACGGTTCGGCCTAATTTCTTTTGGCGGCTTGAGCATACCCTGTAACTGTGCGCCCAGACCTTTTCCCTGTTGATAGCCGATGTTCCTCATAATCTCCCAACCTTTGGAGTGAAAAGGGAGACAGGATGTTGCGGTTGCCCTGACCGGCTCCTTTGGTGCTAGTGGAACATGAGATGGATCACGTACGTCCAGCAGTGACAATATGGGCCGATGAGACGGCCAAACAGAAGGCAGAGAGGTGTTGATAGCATCCACTGTGTGAAGGACAGGTGTACTGACCACTTTAATAATTCTCCCATTGTAAGGAAACTTCAGGCACTGATGGTTGGTGGATGGCACAGCGTCCATGGCTTCGATGTAAGGGCGACCCAGTATAGCCTTAAATGTGGGGTCCATGTCGAGGACATGGAATTCCGTGGAGATTGCCATGGGGCCTAGTTCTGCCTTCAGAATAATCATCCCCTGCGGCGGCCTTTTGCTATTGTCATAAGCCGTGACCGTGATCGAGGAAGGTCTTATTTGTTCCTCGTTGACCCCACACAACTGAAGAGTGCTCATGGAGATCACATTTATGGACGCACCCGTGTCGACAAGACACGGGTTTATGGATACCCCATTAATTTTTATTGAAATGCATAATGCATATTTCCGAGATTCCTTGGGAGCGAGCTCGTAGTTGTGAAACATGATGGCTGGTTGTGTGTCTGTTGGGGTTAGGACGGTCGAAATCTTCTCCACGGGGAGGTCTTCATTAACCATGACCTTTTGAAGATATTCCATCAAGGCCGCCTGGTGGGATGTGGATCTTTGAAGTAGCTCTAGGATGGAGATCCGGGCAGGCGTCTTGTCCAAGTGTTTCAGTAGATCATACTGTGTTCCAGGGATAGCTCTTTTTGGTTGTTCTGCATCATCCTTCTCTGGCTGAGATTGCTCGGGATTCTGACTGTTGTGGGGGAAAACCCTGTGGAAAATCCTTCCACTCCGGAGCACCATTGCCTGCGGCTTTTGTACCTCTGTGGGGATAGCAGTGGGTTTTAACAGGGGTTTGAGGGGTAGTAGTGGAGGAATGGTTGATGAAGCAGGGGTGATGACGGGAGCAGGGATTCTGATGAGGGGTTTGTTAGGTGGAGGCATGGCGGAGGTAGAGGGGATATCGCGCGGATTATGAAGGATAAGGGGTTTGGAAGGTGGAGGTGGAGGTAAGGTTTGAAACGGGTAAAGGTTTTGAGGCGGATGGTGGGTGATGAGTGGTTTTGAAGGCATTAGTGGTGATGTGGTGGAGAAAGACGGGGTTATGTATGATGGACGGATGATAAGGGGTTTAGAAGGCGTAGGGGTAAATGTGGTAGAGGTGGATGGTAAAGTGGGGGAGTGGGAGAAGGTGAGAGGGTGTGAAGGCGTAGTAGAAAGTGTCGGTTGATAGGAGGTCGGGGTGCGGATGAGAGGGCGTAATGGTAGTGGAAATGGTGAAGGCGATACCGATGCGGGTTGATGAGAGAGAGGTGCTACCCGGGCAAGGTGAGGGGGTTGCATGACGATAGGGTTGGAGGTATAAAGAATGGAGGTACTTTCCTGGTGCCACACCTGCTCTCTCCCGACTTCCGGGAAGGAGGAGATGGGGTTAACCTGATGATTGGGTTGTTGGTGCTCCGGTAGTGGATTCTGGATTATGCCCATGTCGGGCTGTTGTTGTGGGGCCTGCTGAGGCTGCTGTTGTTGTTGTGGTTGCTGCTGCTGCTGCTGTTGTAACTGCTGCTGTGGCCTCTGAGGAGGTCTCCTAGCCTTGAGAGCCGCGACGTACCGTCTCATCTCATCCCAATCTATTTGATGTTCATCATTCATATCATGGATGTAATCTTTGAAATGGAAGCAGTAATCCACTGTGTGTCCCGGCTGCCTGTGGTAGACGCAGTATTTGGAGGTATCAACATTGGGGGGCCAGGCGGGCCTTTCTCTGGGTAGGGCGAGTTGGTTTGATGCCATGAGGGCATTAAAAATATCTGCTAAGGTTTCTGGCAATGGTGGATAGTAGGCTCTCTTAGGACCGAGCGGCCTCCTTTGTTGCTGTTGGGGACCATAGTTCCCCGGGGGTGGAACTTGGTTGTACTGAAGCGGTGGTTGTTGTTGCTGAGGTTGTGGTTGTTGTTGCTGGGGTTGGCGTAATGGAGGCATATTATCCTGAGGTGGATTATTTTGGGGTGGAGGACGGAGAGGGAAAGGACCTAATTGAAGGGGTAGTCGGGGCATTTGTTGAGGCCTTGGGTTGACTGCATAGTTGGCATTGTTGACCGCACTGACTTGCTCATTTGTCACGACCCCTTCTGTGGCTCCGCCCGGGACACCAGCGCCTGTCTTTCTGACCACTTTGGGCTTCGGCGACTCAAACATGTTCATGATGGGGGAGTCTTTTAGCTGGGTTTGGATGTATCGGGCCCTTTCATAGAGTTCCTCCATTGTAGTAAGTTTATTCATGGCGAGGACGTGTCTGAACTGCGGGGTTGCATTAGACACAATCATTTTCACTTGTTCGGGCTCGGAGAGGGTATCCCTTATTCTTTCCGCCAGAGACCTCCATCTATCAGCATATCGGACAAAATCCTCGTCGGGTTTCATCTTTTCGGCCACTAGGTCGGTAATGGAGAGTGAGGGACCGACCCTATCCCTATATTTCTGCAAGAACCTTCTCTGCACTATTTCAAAATTCTCGGCCTCGCGGGGCTCCAGAGAATAGAACCACTCAAGCGCGGGACCATCCAATGATCTCCGAAAGAGGTATGCCAGGGACCTCTGATCATTTTGCCAATAGGAGGACTTATACATGAAGTCCTTGAGGTGAATGAAGGGGTTGCCGGTACCATTGTATCTGCGGTACGTGGGCATTTCGGAGGGAGGAAGATGAATGACGGGGAGGATTGGCAAAGCAACCTCCGGGGTGGCTTTCACGTCCACCATTCTTCTCAGATTTTGAAACTGCTCATCCATGCGATTGAACCTATTGAGGAGCGATTGGGCGAGCTCCTCTGGGGGTGAAGGTGGCACTTGCCATTGGGGGAGAAACTGTCTCCCGGAGACTTGAGGGGGAAACCCGGAATGAGAGGGAACTGTCGGACCACCGACAGTTGGCCCTGGCTGAAACGGTGTGTGAGGAACACCGGGAGTTTGAGATTGTGACGGGAATTGGAATGAGGGAGGTTGTTGGCTCGCTTGTCCTTGAAGCGAGGGAGACTGGATGGCTTGCGCCAATGAAGGAGATGGAATGGCCTGCACGGACTCGTGGAGAGGTGCGATAGCCGGAGTTGACTCCTGGGGCGTGGGGGAAACAGATTTCCCCTTTAGAATGGCCTGGAAGGCCCGGAGCTGTTCAGAGGTAAGCTCCGTGTTGGCGAGGACGCCCAGTAAGGAAGTGATATCCTGTGGCGGGGACGTGTCCCCGGCAATAACCTGCACCTCATGCGGGGGGTCATGAGAAGGACCCGAGTCCATAGCATAGACTCGCGGGTCGGCTGTCAAACCACGGCTAGGGTGGTTCTCCTCAGAAGACTCGTGAGATATGCTCACAGTTCTCCCAGAACGCAAAAACATACACTAGCAAGTAGGTAGCAGAGATTATCAAACAAGTGGATGCCTTTACGCCTTTTTTTTTGTTTTGATTTTGATGATTTTTTTGTGTGTTTTTAGCGAGATCCGAAGTTCACACAAGATAGGGACCCTAGTTTATTTTTGTTTCACCGCCGTGTCAGCTAGGGTCTCTCGTCTCACCACGAATGAAATGACTAACTTCGGGGAACTTCAATGGTACAACCAGCCCAGTGAACGAAGAGGAGATTCTTCGATGTCGGGGACTTACGGAGGTCCCAGTGTAGGAGATTCTAGTCCGTTGAGAGGAATTCCCAAACGGAGAGTCCTTCCTTCACCGGGAAAGGGTGATCCTCAAAAAAAATGAAAAAAAGGATAGAAAAGAGGAATGGATGTATGCAATGGAATGCTGACAGATATATGGAGTGGGAAAACAACAGAAATAACAAACATGTAATAAACAAAGAACCAATCAGAACTGACGGTGCTGCCGTGAGCACAACGGGGGCGCGCGTGGGCGCCAAGGTGGAGAGGCACGGGTGGTGCCGAACTTGCAACGGTAGCCGAGAGGAAGCAGTAGACGTCCCACCGTGATCGCCAATCTGTGAGCGACGTCACGCGGTTCGGAGTTCGATGGTGCGAGGAAGAGGATGCGGAGAGCGCGCGGGCTCTTCTTTTTGTTTGTTTTGCTGTTTGCTGCAACACAGAGATGAGAGAAGAGAGAGAAGGGGCCACCACGGGAGATTGCTCCGGCGGGGCGAGCGGGACAAGTATAATATGGCAAGATATGGGGTTCAAACGGCCATAGCGGGAAGTGACTCGCCGCGACCTCGGGGGGACGGGAATGGTGCAGAAATTAAATAACAAAAATTGAAACGGCCATTGGGGAAGTGACTCGCCGCGGCCTCGAGAATATGAGCAGAATATAGCAGAATATAAAAGAGAATATAAGAATAGAGATTTAAACGGCCATTGGGGAAGTGACTCGCCGCGGCCTCGAGAATATGAGCAGAATATAACAGAATATAGAGAGAGTATAAGAACGGAAATTTAAACGGCCATTGGGGAAGTGACTCGCCGCGGCCTCGATGATATGAGCAGAATATAACAGAATATAGAGAGAATGTAAGAACGGAAATTTAAACGGCCATTGGGGAAGTGACTCGCCGCGGCCTCGATGATATGAGCAGAATATAACATGATATAAAGAGAATATGAGAACAGAAATTTAAACGGCCATTGGGGAAGTGACTCGCCGCGGCCTCGATGATATAAACGAAATATAACAGGATATAAAGAGAATATGAGAACAGAAATTTAAACGGCCATTGGGGAAGTGACTCGCCGCGGCCTCGATGAAAAGATGTGATCGCCAGGGGCCGAAAGACCCCAAAATAAGAAAGTGATCGCGCCTACCTCAAGAGCGGGAGATGGCGGGTTGCTTCTTCCTCTCCTTCCGGCCGGCCGACGGAGAGGGCTTTCCTCGGCTACCCTTGCAAAACAACGACAAACAAATGACAAGTGGCTTAGAAAGATGAATGTGTAGTATTCATATCCTTGCAATAAAAATGACGAAATAACGGGAAGACACACACCTGGTTGGTGTTATCTTTTAAACCCCTCTCGGACTCGAGTAGGAGGAAAATGAGATGATGGATGCGAGATGATGAATGCAAAGAACTACGAAGAAAAGGAAAGAGTTGGCTTATTGGATGTGCCGGTGGTGAAATTTGGCGGAGCTCCGGCAGCGTGGGGACGACGTAGAAGCGCGGTGGATGAAGACGACCTTCCTCTCGCGAGCGTGGGCACCCGAGAAGCCGGCAGAACCTCCACCTACAAAAGACCCCACGAGTTAGAAAAATGACTCCGTAGCCTCTGGGCTCCGGCAGCCTATCGGATCACTTCTTAGCTCCCCTAGAACTGAGGGGGCGGGCCTCTATTTATAGAGCTCCGGAAGGTGGAGGCGTCCAGGACCCTGGACACCTCCATCAGGGCCGAAATAATATTTTATTCTATTTTTATTGATTTTTTTGGAATACTTTTGTGGGGGCGTCCAGGGTCCCGGACGCCTCAAGCAGGTCCACCGAAAACCGACGACGGCCGCACGCGGTTTGGCACAACGCGTGATTTTGTGAGCGGCGCCTCGTGATTCAGAAATGGGCGCGTCCAGATGACCGGACGTCTCTATAATTTGGCTTTTTTCACACACGACAAACCGTCGTTCGGTGGCCGGCGCCCGTGAGGGAGTTGATGGAGGCGTCCAGGGGCCTGGACGCCTCCAAAATATATTATTTTATTTTTTATTTGTCTTTTTTTATGCTAGGGCTGGCATTTTATATTTTTTATTTATTTTTATGGAGGCGTCCAGGGGCCTGGACGCCTCTATTAATATATATATATTTTTATTTATTTTTTTGTTTTTGTATGCCAACTGGCATTTTATACTTTTTTTATATTTTGTTTTTATGGAGGCGTCCAGGGGCCTGGACGCCTCCATTAATTATTTTTATTTTTATTTATTTTTTTTATTATTTTTTCTATGCCAACTGGCATTTTACACATTTTTTATTTTTGTTTTTTATGGAGGCGTCCAGGGGCCTGGACGCCTCCATTAATATATATATATTTTATTTAATTTTGGGCCCTGAGAAAAAAAAATAAATTAAAATTATGGGGGCGTCCAGGGGCCTGGACGCCCCCATTAAGACCCACCCGGGTCCTCGGATTAGGCGTCGGCAGCCGCCCGGTAGACACCCTTCTTGGTTCCGGAACCTTTTGATGCGTCTGACTGGTGTTGATGCCGTCCGAATGCCGTGATGAGACGATTCCGGATGCCGAAAAGGGCGGAAGAAGACTCAAGAAAAGGAAGTACTCAAGTGATTCGAAATGCGTAAGCCGTCGCGGGGCGTCGTATAGTAATATGAGACTTCCTCAGGAGACGTCAGGAATGGCGTGTCTACACACACGTGGTCGGAGACTTGGACTGGCACTGACGAGTGTCGCTCTGACTTGTACTTGGTTTGGTCCTATTACGCCTCTTGCTTGTCACGTTCCAGACTTGCGAGTTGCCGAGACGCAGTATAACTCGTCGGTGGACGCATCTGGTCTTGTCCTTCTAGTGGGTTGTTCCGTCTCTCACTTCACTTGGTTAGCAGCGGTTTATTCTATTGGTAGATTTAGTTCCTGACGCTAATTCCTGTTGTTATTTATTTATTTATTAAATTGTGCATATGCATGTTTATTGTTTAAATGCATGCTCTAATTACTTTTATATTTCCCTGCTTGCCTGTTTAGTGTGAGGTAGGGATCCACGTGACCCCTACGGAGTCTGGCTGTGACTCCCCTTCCCTTCTTTCAGGTGAGCCGCCCCTGTCGTCCGCTGGTCCTTCTCGTAGTTGTGCCGACCGTCGTTAGAGTGCCAGCTGTTGTCGGTTTGTCTTTTTGTTCTGTTGAGCCGGGGTATGTCCCGTGTAGTTGTGCAGTGGACCTCTTTTTATTTGTAAATTTGGACTATTGTATATATTTTACCACTATGATATTTTAAATTGCTTCCGCACTTATTTATTAATTGTTGTCCTAATTAATATTGCGCACATGCGGTTCCAATTCATTATACAACTCCTCGACAAACTTCACTAACCCTTCAGGGGCCTCATCAGCCTCTTGGGTGGCTTCCCCAGTTCTTGGTATCGGTGTATCGATGTTATCGGTATATCGGTATCCGGAGCTCTGGGTCGTCACATCTGGGGTCCTGGACGCGTTCAAGAATGGGTGACAGACTGGACGGACGTCGTTCCTTGATTAGGAATTAGAAAATTACCAAAAATCAGAAAAGAAAATCGCGTCTAGAGGGACAGACGCGAATTCTTGAATTTTATGGAAATTAAAAATTTACCAAAAATCGGAAAAGGAAATAGTGTCCAGAGGTATAGACGCTAATTCTTGAATTTTATGAATTTGGTAATTATTAAAATAAAAAGGCATCCACTGGGTAAAACGCATTTTCAGAAAATAATGACGTTAATTCAATAAATAAAATGTTTTAAAGAATCCGCGTCTGGGGTCCAAAACGCGTTCACGAATGGACGACCTTCCGGGATGACGATGTTTCAATAAATATTTCAAGCCAAAAATAGGTGCAAAATAAGAAAGTGTCTGGCGTCTCGGACGCGGTTTTCGTCGACTCAGGAGAATTGGCGTCAATTTGAAAAGGCGCTCATTATTTCAGAAAGGAATTGGCGTCCAACGGACTGTCGTTAATTCAGAAAGGCTCCGAAAAATTGGAGAAAAGCCTAGGAAAAATAAGGGGAAATGGGGAAAGGCTGAATATTCAAGAAAATGAGGATAATCACTCAAATAAGTCGATTTGAGGGTCAAATCAGGCATCGTAATGCGATAGGAGATATGTTCAAAATGATGTCAATTTTAGCGTGTCTACAAGAGAGAGCGTGATGGCAGAGTTTCGATAATTTTGAGGGTTAGAACGTGGTGGATTCGCAAGGATTCAGCTTCCCTAATGTGGTAAAGCGTTGTTTGAGGTAGGGGGATGGATCTCTAGCCCTCATTTAGTGATTTTTCACAGTTTGAAGCCGATACAGGTGAGAATGAGCGAGTTTGGCCATTTTGGGTTGAAATTCATGCTAGAGTTTGAGTGGTGATTCCCGCCAATTTAGGCGGCATTCTTTGATTCAATCACTTGTTCTTGGAATGATTAGATGTCGGGGTATGATTCCCCATGAGTGCATTGCAATATCCCGGAACTTTCGGATCCTTCTTCGTGGGTCCCGGATCTGGTTTTCGGAGCGTCCGGCTCTGTTGTGTCCGAAATTTCGTTTCGGACATCTTTCGTGTTCGGATCGGTGCGATCCGGAGTCATTTCAGAGGCCCGGAGGCGTTCCGCGGCTTTTCCGTGTGTATTTTCTGATTCCCGGTGTGTGTTTCGGCTTTCTCTTCGGAAGCTCGCTGCGGGCGAACCGGGCGGTTCCCCCAGGCACGAGTGGTACCGTTGCGATCGGTGCGTTCCGAAGATTCCGGAAATATATTTTTCTATTTTTCGATATTTTTCTGAAAAATCAGATTTTCTATATATTCCTATTTCTTTTCTTTTTCTTTTCCTCTTTCTCTTTCTTCTTCTTCTTCCTCCTTCCTTCCCCAACCGTGGCCGCCCTCCTCTCTCCCTCTCTCCCATTCGGATGCGGTGAGCCCCTCCCCGGCTGTTGACAGCGGCAGGGCGATGGCGCGGACGCGTGGGTGGCGGCGAGGTGGGCTCGTGGGCGTGCGGCAAGCGTGGGAAGTGTGGGGAGTTCGTGAAGCTTAAAGCGTTCTT
Source organism: Amorphophallus konjac (assembly GCA_022559845.1). NCBI lineage: Eukaryota > Viridiplantae > Streptophyta > Magnoliopsida > Alismatales > Araceae > Amorphophallus > Amorphophallus konjac. The sequence continues at coordinate 12,017 of JAHNEJ010001581.1, forward strand.
CGTGGTTTGTGGGCGATCCGGCGGAGCATTCGCTCCATTGAGGTAGGGTGACGTTCCTTAGCCTCTTGCCATTCGTTTCAGTGATTTGTAGGCCGCGGGGAGGCTGAGAGAGGCTTGTTTAAGCGGGTTTGGGGTTTTCCATGATTTGAGGAGAGCTCGCCCGATCTATGGTTTTAGCCCGCTTTTTCATGTTTTGGTGGCTTAGAAGCATGCTAGGGGTCCTTAGGGGTCATTCCCCTTGTTTTCCCCCTCTCCGGTGGAGGCATGGGGGCGTGGTTGGAGTTTTTGGGCGTTTCCGCCGTTTTCGGGCGCGGACTGAGAACGCGCTATACTCCAGTAGCGCGTTCTGGATGGTCGCGCTGCCCCGACAGGGCACGTTCATCGGAGAAGATGAATAGTATGGCGGTTCTGGTCGCGCTAGGGGTTCCTAGCGTGATCGTCCTTGTCGCGCTTGGGGTCCCTAGCGCGACCTGTCTTGTCGCGCTAGGAGGCCCTAGCGTGATATTCCTTGTCGCGCTAGGGGGTCCTAGCGCGTTCTTCTTGTCGCGGTAGGAATCCCTAGCGCGATCTGTCCTGTTGTCGGGTGCTCCTTTTTGGGCCGGGTGTGTGTCCTGGACACCCCGCGGAGTTCCGGGACCGTGTCTTTGGGTGTTCGGAGGTTCCGTTTGCCTTGGTCATGCGTTTGGCTGTAGGTGGTGCATCCGTTTCTTCTCCGACCATGGTCACCGTGCGATGGTGCTGGTACGTGGGACGGCCCCTGTACTTCGTCAGGTTCGGACGTTGTTTTCCGTTGTCTTGAGAGTCTACTCCTTCAGTGACCCTCCACTAGTCGTAGCCCACCAGTGCGAGGTGCTGGTCGCACCAGGGAGTGGTGTACGGGCCAACCTTTAGAGACGGTTTGTGGACCGGTTACCGTTGGGCCCCACGTCTTGCAGCCAGAGTCCGGCTGAGGGGAAAACCGGTCAGAGGGCCAGACCAGGGACGCGTGGTCTGTGTGTGCACACGTGGTTGGGGGCGGTTGGACCCACGTCGACGGGCGTGACCCCAGCTAGTCACTTGTTGTGGTTACTTGTACGGTGTCTGCGCCTCGGGTAGGACCTACCACGTCAGGCGGTTCACCTGCAGCGCGGTGTAAGACGTTAGGGGATGCTACCGGCTGTGCTTCTAGTGGGTGGTACTCCTGTCGAGTACGGAGTGACAGACTGTCAGTCGAGTGTTTCCGACCTTTGGGTTTTACCGATTCAACCTTTGAGCTTTGATCTTCTTACCGTGGCACGTGTGTCGGTTTGCGTGCCGTAGGGTCTTGTCTTGTAGAGTACAGGGCTTTCCCTTTCGAGGTACTTTTCTACCGCTAGTGTAGTGGTTTCTCGTTTTACGAGGTAGGGTTCGAGTGATCCCTACTGAGTCTTGTTCCGAGACGCATTCCCTGCGTGTTTTCACCGTGTTCCAGGTGAGGCGTCACCTTCGGGGAGCGCGTCAGGAGTGCAGCGTGGTGCGGGTGCCCAGAGGTAGTGCTAGAGGTCAGAGCCGGGGTATGCCCCGTGTAGCTGTACTTTTCTTTCTTGTCACTGTACTAGTCGTGGACTACTGTTGTTGTTATTTTATCGTGGACCATGTAAAATGTTAATTTATTTCCTGCTTAATATTATAACTGTTTAATTTCTACAATTACTTGCGATACTTGTGTAGCTTCCACACCATCCTTTTAACCCTTCCGAGTCTTCGGGCTCGTGGGTGGCGGTGTGAGTCTCGGGTTATCGGGCCTTCCCGGTAATCTGATTCTCGGGTCGTTACAGCTGGTATCAGAGCGCGGTTGTGGAATTGCATGAGAATCATAGGTAATTGTAGTGGTCCACTAGTCCACAGCGATGATGTACAGGTGACGCTGGCATTGGGCACCGTGTGTTTGTTTTGACCTTGCCGTTTTTCGTGTTCTCTGTCTTGTGCTTCAGGAGCGAGGATGGCGTCGAGGCGGAGCTCTCGCTCTCAGCAGGGGCAGTCGGCTGGAGGTTAGGAGATCCAGCAGGGGGTCCAGAGGGACCAGGAGGAGTATAGCAGAGTTCCGGGGGCTACCGAGGCCGCGGCTACTACGAGGGTTCCGGGGGCCGAGGATTTCTTCCGTGGCATGTACCAACTTATGTCCCAGCAGTTCGGCGGAGAGGCTGGTGAGGGCTCGTCAGCTAGGGGTGGGCCAGGCCGAGCAGTGAGGGACTTTCTACAGTTCCATCCACCTTATTTCAGCGGCCAGGCAGACCCTGATGCGGCTCGTGATTGGCTTGATGAGATGGAGTGGGTGTTCAGTTCTGCGAAGAGTGCTGTCGAGGACAGAGTGGTGTTGACCTACAACCAGTTGTAGGGTACGGCTCGGAGGTGGTGGTCTTCTGAGTGGAAGACGTCTTTTCAGCTTCGTCCACTTGAGCAGATCGAGTGGGATGACTTCGTTAGTACTTTCGAGCGTACGTACTGTCCAGATATTGTGGCTACGCAGCGGATGTGGGAGTTTCTGGAGCTGGTGCAGGGTGACATGTCCGTGTTGCAGTACAGGGCCCGATTTGTCGAGCTGGGTCGGTACGCACCTCACATCATGGAGCATGAGAGGGTGAGGACCACGCAGTTTGTACAGGGCTTGAGGCTGGAGCTGAGACACCATTTGATCGCGAATGGGGCCACTGATCTAGAGACAGCATCTCGTGTTGCGGTTTCTTTGGAGATGGATATGCAGAGGACTCGAGGACCGATCAGCCAGGGGCAGTCCTTGTCAGGTCGCAGCCAGCAGTCGGCTACCCAGCAGCAGGGTTTCATTCAGTCTGCGTCGGGTGGTTCAGGAGTACCGGCATCGGCAGCTTCGGTGACAAGATCCGCGTCCTTCGGCTCGAAGGTCAAGAAGTTCTTCAAGAAAGGGTTCGGCAAGAAGAAGTCCAGGGATCAGGGGCAGGCTTCATCGGGCAGTGTACAGTAGCCGGTTCCTTTGCAGCGTCAGGGATCAGTGGGTGGATCGCGAGGACTTTGTCCACGGTGTGGTGGGACCCACCCAGGTAGGCAGTGCACGGCTCCGATCATCTATTTTCAGTGTGACCAGCTAGGGCATATGGCGCGCGACTGTCCTCAGAGGCCGCCGCAGCAGCAGTTTCCTCAGCAGCAGGGACAGTATCCACCGCTACCCAGGTCAGCTAGTGTGGGAGGCAGGCAGAGAGCTCGGGACCAGATCACGCACATGACCAGGGCAGAGGCAGTGGCGTCGCAGCTCGTGGAAGGTACCGTTCAGATTTTGGGTTGTGCGGCTCGGGTTTTGTTTGATTCGGGCGCATCTCATTCGTTTATTTCGGAGGATTTTGCGTCGAGCGTCGAGGAGCCGGTGACCCAGTTATCCTGTGATTTGGCAGTGGAGTTGCCTTCGGGTGACTTTATGATCACTCCGTATTGCTTCGATCAGGTTCCGATTTGGATCGATGGGCGGAGTATGCCAGACAGGTTGTATGCGTTGCAGCTTCGGGATTATGATGTGATTCTAGGCATGGATTGGCTTGAGACTCATGGAGCGGTGGTGGATTGTGGGATGAAGGGGGTCTACTTCCAGCATCCGAGCAAGCGGACCTTCTATTTCTAAGGTATCCGTTCCACCTCTTCTCGATTCCTTATCTCTGCTATTCGAACCCGTCGATTGCTTGATTCTGGTTGTCAGGGTTTTCTCGCGTCCGTGGTGGTGTCTGAACGGACGGAACCGAGTGTCGAGGACATTCCAGTGGTGTGCGAGTTCCCCGACGTTTTTCCCGAGGAATTGCCTGGATTACCTCCCCAGCAGGAGATCGATTTCGTGATCGAGGTTGTGCCTGGTACGGGACCTTTGGCGAAGGCTCCCTACCGTATGGCCCCCGCTGAGTTGAGGGAGTTGAGGGCGCAGTTGCAGGAACTGCTGGCCAAGGGGTATATTCGTCCTAGCTTTTCCCCTTGGGGTGCGCCCGTGTTGTTTGTGAAGAAGAAGGACGGTAGTCTGCGGCTGTGCATTGACTATCGGCAGCTGAATGAAGTGACCATTAAGAACAAGTGTCCGTTGCCGCGGATTGATGACTTGTTCGACCAGCTTCAGTCCGCGCGAGTGTTCTCGCGGATTGATTTGCGGTCAGGTTACTATCAGCTGAGAATTCGTGAGTCCGATGTGGAGAAGACTGCGTTCAGTACGAGGTACGGGCATTATGAGTTTTTGGTGATGCCGTTCGGGCTCACCAATGCCCCTGCAGCCTTCATGGACTTGATGCAGAGGGTGTTTCATCCGTATTTGGACCAGTTCGTGGTCATCTTCGTGGATGACATCCTTGTTTATTCGCAGTCTGCTGAGGAGCATGCGTACCATTTGGGTGTAGTGCTGCAGACGTTGCGAGATCACCAGTTGTATGCGAAGCTCAGCAAGTGCGAGTTTTGACTCGGCGAGGTGCACTTTCTGGGGCACGTGATTTCTGGTGATGGCATTTCTGTGGACCCCGCCAAGGTCGAGGCAGTAATGCAGTGGCCAAGGCCGAGATCGGTGACGGAGATCCGGAGTTTCTTGGGGCTTGCGGGTTATTATCGTCGGTTTATCTAGGATTTTTCTCGCATTGCGACCCCGATGACTAGACTCACGCGGAAGGATGTGCCTTTCGTCTGGTCTGAGGAGTGTGAGCAGAGCTTCAGGGAACTGAAGAGATTGCTCACCTCGGCTCCGGTGTTGGTTTTACCTTCTGGATCGGGAGGTTTCGTGGTGTGTACAGATGCTTCCGGCGTTGGGTTAGGTGCTGTGTTGATGCAGCATGGTAGAGTGGTGGCTTATGCATCTCGGCAGCTAAAGCCCCACGAGGAAAACTACCCCACCCATGACCTTGAGTTGGCGGCGGTGATCTTCGCGCTGAAGATCTGGAGGCATTATCTGTACGGCGAGAAGTTCGAGGTATTCACTGACCATCAGAGTTTGAGGTATGTGTTCTCGCAAAAGGACCTGAACCTCAGGCAAAGGCGTTGGATGGAGTTCATGAAGGACTATGACTTTACCCTGTCTTATCAGTCAGGCAGGATGAATGTCGTTGCTGATGCCTTGAGTCGGAAGGTTGCGGTCAGTGCCTTGATGTTGAGGAAGTGGAGGCTCTGGGAACAAGTGCCCGAGGTATCTTTCAGGCTCAAGATTCCCCAGGAGCCAGGGTTGGCAGTGCTTGCGAGTCTGACTGTCACTCATACTATCCGTCGTCAGGTGACAGAGGCTCAGCATGCGGACCCCGAGTTGCCCCGGATTCTGGCGATGGCTGACGTGGAGCTTGGCGAGGACGGTGCTGCGAGGTTTCGTGGCAGGCTGTACGTCCCAGCGGAGGAGCAGGTTCGTCGTGCGGTGTTACGCGAGGCTCATGGGAGCAGGTACACTGTGCACCCGGGTGCGATGAAGATGTATCGGAACTTGCGGAGGCAGTTCTGGTGGCCTGGCATGAAGAGAGATGTCGCAGAGTTTGTGGCCAGGTGCCTGATCTGTCAGCAGGTGAAGGCGGAGCATCAGCGACCAGGAGGTACTCTCCAGCCCTTGGATGTTCCTGCTTGGAAGTGGGACCATGTGACCACGGATTTCGTGGTGGGGTTGCCGAGGACCCCGAGTGGGCAGGACAGTATTTGGTTGCTGGTGGATCGGCTGACGAAGGTGACGCGGTTGTTACCGGTCAAGGTCAGCTGGAGCGTGTCTAAGTTGGCTCGTCTTTATGTGGAGCGGATCGTGCCGTTGCATGGGGTTCCCATTTCGATCGTGTCGGATCGGGATCTGCGCTTCACTTCTGGATTCTGGAGGAGTTTCCAGCGAGCTCTTGGCACGAAGTTGGCATTTAGCTCGGCGTATCATCCACAGTCAGATGGTCAGTCCGAGAGGACCATTCAGATTTTGGAGGACATGCTGAGATCCTGCTGTCTAGAGTGGCAGGAGAGTTGGATTCATCACCTACCATTGGTGGAGTTTGCCTATAACAACAGCTATCATTCGAGCATCGGCATGGCTCCTTATGAGGCATTGTATGGGCGTCCTTGTCGGACTCCACTTGATTGGTTTGAGGTGGGTGAGCGTGTTTTGACGGGACCAGAATTGGTGCAGCAATGTGTGGACGTTGTGCACCTAGTTCGTCAGAACATGCTGGCGGCCCAGAGTCGGCAGAAGAGCTATGCTGACCGTAGGAGGCAGCCCCTCGAGTTCGCCGTGGGCGATCATGTGTTCTTGAGAGTTTCTCCGATGAAGGGGGTGATGCGTTTTGGACGGCGTGGGAAGCTGAGTCCCCGCTATATTGGTCCTTTCGCGATTGTGGAGCGCATCGGTGAGGTTGCTTACCGGTTGCAGTTACCTCCTGAGTTGGCGTCGGTGCATGACGTGTTCCACGTCTCGATGTTGCGGAAGTATATACCCGATTACTCTCATGTGCTCAAGTTTTTCGTTTGGCCTGAGGTGACTCCAGATCTTTCTCTCCTAGAGTTTCCGATCCGCGTGGAGGATAGGCGAGAGCAGCGCCTGCGGAACAAGGTCATTCCCTTGGTAAAGGTCGTGTGGTAACGACACTCTGGTGGTGAGGCTTCGTGGGAACGTGAGGACGAGATGCGTCAGCAGTTCCCGTATCTGTTTGAGTGAGTCTTCCTCTTCTTTCCCTTTTGGTTGTTCTCAATTTCGAGGACGAAATTCTTTAAGGGGGGAGGGCTGTAATATCTCGGACCTTTCGGATCCTTCTTCGTGGGTCCCGGATCTGGTTTTCGGAGCGTCCGGCTCTGTTGTGTCCAAAATTTCGTTTCGGACATCTTTCGTGTTCGGATCGGTGCGATCCGGAGTCATGTCGGAGGCCCGGAGGCGTTCCGCGGCTTTTTCGTGTGTGTTTTCCGATTCCCGGTGTGTGTTTCGACTTTCTCTTCGGAAGCTCGCTGCGGGCGATCCGGGCGGTTCCCCCAAGCACGAGTGGTACCGTTGCGATCGGTGCGTTCCGAGGATTCCGGAAATGTATTTTTCTATTTTTCGGTATTTTTCCGAAAAATCAGATTTTCTTTATATTCCTATTTCTTTTCTTTTTCTTTTCCTCTTTCTCTTTCTTCTTCTTCTTCCTCCTTCCTTCCCCAACCGTGGCCGCCCTCCTCTCTCCCTCTCTCCCATTCGGACGCGGTGAGCCCCTCCCCGGCTGTTGACGGCGCCAGGGCGACGGCGCGGACGCGTGGGTGGCGGCGAGGCGAGCTCGTGGGCGTGCGGCAAGCGTGGGAAGCGTGGGGAGTTCGTGAAGCTTAAAGCGTTCTTCGTGGTTTGTGGGCGATCCGGCGGAGCATTCGCTCTATTGAGGTAGGGTGACATTCCTTAGCCTCTTGCCATTCGTTTCCGTGATTTGTAGGCCGCGGGGAGGCCGAGAGAGGCTTGTTTGAGCGGGTTTGGGGTTTTCCATGATTTGGGGAGAGCTCGCCCGATCTATGGTTTTAGCCCGCTATTTCATGTTTTGGTGGCTTAGAAGCATGCTAGGGGTCCTTAGGGGTCATTCCCCTTATTTTCCCCCTCTCCGGTGGAGGCATGGGGGCGTGGTTGGAGTTTTTGGGCGTTTCCGCGTTTTCGGGCGCGGACTGAGAACGCGCTATACTCCAGTAGCGCGTTCTGGATGGTCGCGCTGCCCCGACAGGGCGCATTCATCAGAGAAGATGAACAGTAGGGCGGTTCTGGTCGCGCTAGGGGTTCCTAGCGCGATCGTCCTTGTCGCGCTAGGGGTCCCTAGCGCGACCTGTCTTGTCGCGCTAGGAGGCCCTAGCGCGATATTCCTTGTCGCGCTAGGGCATCCTAGCGCGTTCTTCTTGTCGCGCTAGGAATCCCTAGCGCGATCTGTCCTGTTGTCGGGTGCTCCTTTTTGGGCAGGGTGTGAGTCCTGGACACCCCGCGGAGTTCCGGGACCGTGTCTTTGGGTGTTCGGAGGTTCCGTTTGCCTTGGTCATGCGTTTGGCTGTGGGCGGTTCGTCCGTTTCTTCTCCGACCATGGTCACCGTGCGATGGTGCTGGTACGTGGGACGGCCCCCGTACTTCGTCAGGTTTGGACGTTATTTTCCGTTGTCTTGAGAGTCTACTCCTTCAGTGACCCTCCACTAGTCGTAGCCCACCAGTGCGAGGTGCTGGTCGCACCAGGGAGTGGTGTACGGGCCGACCTTTAGAGACAGTTTGTGGACCGGTTACCGTTGGGCCCCACGTCTTGTAGCCAGAGTCCGGCTGAGGGGAAAACCGGTCAGAGGGCCAGACCAGGGACGCGTGGTCTGTGTGTGCACACGTGGTTGGGGGCGGTTGGACCCACGTCGACGGGCGTGACCCCAGCTAGTCACTTGTTGTGGTTACTTGTACGGTGTCTGCGCCTCGGGTAGGACCTACCACGTCAGGCGGTTCATCTGCAGCGCGGTGTAAGACGTCAGGGGACGCTACCGACTGTGCTTCTAGTGGGTGGTACTCCTGTCGAGTACGGAGTGACAGACTGTCAGTCGTGTGTTTCCGACCTTCGGGTTTTACCGGTTCGACCTTTGAGCTTTGGTCTTCTTACCGTGGCACGTGTGTCGGTTTGCGTGCCATAGGGTCTTGTCTTGTAGAGTACAGGGCTTTCCCTTTCGAGGTACTTTTCTACCGCTAGTGTAGTGGTTTCTGTTTTACGAGGTAGGGTTCGAGTGATCCCTGCTGAGTCTTGTTCCGAGACTCATTCCCTGCGTGTTTTCACCGTGTTTCAGGTGAGGCGCCACCTTCGGGGAGCGCGTCAGGAGTGCAGCGTGGTGCGGGTGCCCAGAGGTAGTGCCAGAGGTCAGAGCCGGGGTATGTCCCGTGTAGCTGTACTTTTCTTTCTTGTCACTGTACTAGTCGTGGACTACTGTTGTTATTATTTTATCGTGGACCATGTAAAATGTTAATTTATTTCCTGCTTAATATTATAACTGTTTAATTTCTGCAATTACTTGCGATACTTGTGTAGCTTCCACACCATCCTTTTAACCCTTCCGAGTCTTCGGGCTCGTGGGTGACGGTGCGAGTCTCGGGTTATCGGGCCTTCCCGGTAATCGGATTCTCGGGTCGTTACATGCATCGTGTTTTTCCTACGATTTGAGGTCGGGATGAGACCGAACGTGTTATGTGGTGTGGCGTGAATGTATATGGGGCAATTGATGAAATTGCCCATTCCTTTGCTCCTTTTTGTGTTTTTTTTGTCATTCCGGTGTGTGGAAGGCAAGGGACACGTTTTTATGCAATTTCCTCTTCGTACAACATGAACGGGGCGTGGAACGGATGATTTCACGCTGGTTCGTCGAAGTCCAGATCGAAAATGAGAACACTGTCACCTTCCCAACCACGTTCAACTTTTGGATAGTCATCACGGTGTGAACAGACACCGCGTTCACTTGGGAGGCATTGGAAAGGCAATTCGTTGACGTGGTTAGACAACCAACCGCATCTATGGGAGATCGTGGTGCCCATGCCGACCGCGATTACTTAATGCGGCATGACCCCCAACCGCGTTTAGCCATGTCATCCGTGGGGTGTTGTTCAATTGAGATTGATCGGTTAAGGGGCCTAGTCAGTCCGGGTTGCGTTTGGGATTTGGGGTTTTTGTCCCAGAACATTTAAATGTAATAAGTTGGGTTATTTCCACCCCGTGTGGGTAGGGTTGCCCGAAGTGAGATTATAGGATGTGGGCCCTATGAGTGATCATAGGAGGCCAGTCCGTGTAGTTGAGTTCGTGTGTGAATCCCATGTGTGAGTGTGACTCGTTAGGGATTGGGAATGCGTGAGTTCGTGTTCTGGCTTAAGGTTGTGGTCTTTGTTGAGATCGTGTCATGACTTGAGGCTGTATTCCCTTAACTGGTGAAGGCACACCTGATGCCTTGCGTGTTTAAATGTTGCCATGTGATTCCATCTCGAGTTACACACAGAGGGTTATTACTATGTGGCATTGTGTGACCGTGTGAGGGTCACTTCTGTGCATGTTGGTGCGCCGGTGTGGCTATGTAACTCGGTCTGGGATTGAGATAGCTGATTAGTCTAGATTTGCCATAACTACGTGTGTTCCGTAGTTTCTGATCGATCATATGGCAACTGTTCCTATGTGATTGGTCTTGTGGAACCGTGAGGATCATCCTTATGACGAATGCTCCGTGTTTTGCCTTTTGGGTTAAGTTCCTATGTTTCTTGTGACTTGTGAGTTCGCTCTTATTTCAGGTAGTCTTTAGTTGGTTACTTGGTATACGGCTTCTAGGCTTGTGCTGCCTAGCCGCCGGTGACCCTGCCCGTGCCCGTGTGATGGGTACGTGTGTGTTTATGATAGGAGCAGGCGAGAGCAGCCTGTGTACCGTGGACGGACCGGGCGAGGACAACCATGTGTGTGCAGCGCTCATGGAGTAGAGGCGAGGATAGCCTCAAGCGTAAGCACCTTGGTTAGGACAAGAGTACGCTGTTGACGGGTGTAGTGGCGCATTCCCCGTGTCAGGAAGCGGGACACGGCCGTGCTGTTGGTTGCAGTGGTGTAGATCCTAACCAGTCCGAGGGAGTGGTGTGTGTGTGTCTCTGCCCACTCGAGGATAAGGTGTGGCTACGTACGGAATCCCCATTTGTGGTGTGGGCTACGTACGAGGGACATGAGAGATCAAGTGCTGGTTGAGGTGACCACGTTGTTGAGGCCCTCAGACGAGGTAGACGATACCAACCGCATTATTGTGGCCCTCGATCAAGGTTGACGTTATCAACAGGGTTGTTGAGGCCCTCGGGTGAGGTTGACGGTACCGAAAGTGTTGGCGTGGCCGTCCCGGTATAGTGAGTACCGTGAGGTAGAGTTGACACAACAATGAAGTCATGGCTCCCTCCTAGGTTGAGACCGAGGTTTCTAACTTGAGGTCTGGGTACTCTTGAGAAAGGGGTTGTGCTGGTGACTGTGTAGTCCTAGCTCAAATCTTCCATCAGTGTGGATGCATCTGCATGATTGAGGTGTCGTGGATTTTTTTTTAGTGTAGCTGTGTTTCTCTAAGTGTTTGAGGGTTTGACCTCCGTTTATGATGTTCACGGAGTAGCTGTGGAAGCTGTGATTCCACTGTTGGCTGTGTTGTGATTGCCCTTACTGTGTTTTACAGGCTACATCGACTACTGTGCCTTTTGTTGCTTAGTTAGCTGCTAGTCTTGTTATATTTTATACTGCTTATTTTTACTGTGATTTCTATTGCTGCGTTTGTGTTGAGGTAGGGCTCCGTGGAACCCCTACTGAACCTATGAGATGAGGCTCGCCCCTTTTCTTTTCAGGTCTACTGTTCTGCCATGTGGACCAGAGGGCGAGTGTTAAGCTTGTGGAGTTTATAGTTGCCAGTTGTCAGGGCCAGTGTAGACTCGTTACAGTGTACGTACTCCTTTCTAGTAACTGTATTGAGTGGACTTGGACTCAATATTATAATGCTAAAATTTGTAAATATTTATTTTATTTTATTATTAAATATTTAAATCATGTGAATTAATTTGTGTATTTATTTCTAATTTTCATGTGATCCAATACGGGGGGAACCGTTCGTACCGGACCGTGCCACCTGGTAGGCGAGACGAACGGTGCGTGGTATGCGGCCGGTTCGCACTAGACAACACAGGACCATGCGTCCTACTGCATACCTGATTGGTTCGTCATGGGACCAGCCTGGTATGTGCGGACCGTCTAGCTGATGCCAATTCTACGTTATATGTTGGCCATGGGCCGGTGGGTGGAGGCATCGAGCACATCGGCGGTGGGCGGCGTCCAACAACGATGCAAGCGACATTGCAAGCCAGCGAGCAGTGTCCAAGTGGTGGGGACCGGCGACCAGAAGCCTCCAGTGATATTTTTTTTGTATCATTTGTTTGTAGAGAGGAGGAGGGCATCGGGGTGGTTGGTGGGTGGGCGAAGGAGGCGGTGGGAGGGCGGATGAGGGCGGCGGGGGGTGGTGGGATGGTGGGATCTAGTGGCAAACGACGGTGGGAAGACGGAGGAGGGCAGAAGGGGGTGGTGGGAGGGTGGAGGAGGGTTGCGGGGGCGGTGGGAAGGCAGAGGAGGGTGGTGGTGGGAGGGCAGAGGGGGGCGGTGGGAGGGCGACGATGGACGGTGGGAGGCAGTAGAAGGGCGGAGGGGGGTGGTGGGAGGGTGGCGGGGGTGGTGGGAGGGGGGTCTGGCCGTCGCCTCCTCCTCTAGCCTCCAAGAATTATATACTACTTACGCATGTATTGTGAGCACTGTGCGAGTTCCATGGAATATGAACAATGTTTGTCCTATTTGTAGAACACGTATAATGTCAGATTGTTTGGAGATGGGATGTGGCCAAGTTTGGGTCCATATGATTAAAAGTATGTATCATTTGCATATATTTGTATGCAACTATAAATTAATCATTTATTTCTTCATGTCTTTACTTTTACACTTGCCCTTCAAGTTACTAATGCAAAATTGTTCAACACTTACAGGTCATCATGGATTGACGATGCCACCCTACGTGAGAGCACGGGTACATTGTTGAGGGTGATCGACATCTGCACTGTAGATATTGCGGACATTACATCACCGACATACACAGATTTGTAGAGCACCTTGCGGGAGTGGGACGGGTGCTCCTTAGTTCCAGAGGATGTCCGAGATTACCTTCGAACATAGTTACGGGAGGGATATTGTGGCACCCCCTTCTCGCGATCCCGTATCATGTCCGGAGACGTCACAACGTATAGACGGAGTGTTGTGGGCTAAGATATTTGCACGGCGCTAAAGGCCAAACTATCATATATTCAAAAAAATATAACCATACCATTTCCATAAGATAAACACTCGTAATTTACATCGTATACAGAGTATTACATATCTCTACTTAAAAGTTAAATTTACATTCAGTATTTAAAAGAAAACTAAATCTACTTATTATAGGCAGCGGAATCCAAACTAAACCCGAGATCATCTTCCGACCTACCGCCCGCCGGAGTCAAGGTGGACACTGGTTAATTTTCTGAAATGGTTAGGCAACAGAAATGAGTCCAAAGACTTAGTAGGCATGAAAACCAATTACATGCTTATCATATACTAAACTGTGCAAATCCATGATATACGTATAGCTAATCACAATTTCATTGGATTGTACATATACTATGAATGCGAAAGAAATATAATAGAACAAAATGATTTTCATATTTATAAGAAAATGCGTATAACAAATCTTATCTGACTTGTATATAAATGACATAGTACATATCTTAGCTAAATCAGAGCTTATACAGATGAACTTATTTTCAGTTCATATCAAAGTCATATATCAAATCTGAACTTCATATTAGATAAGCATATATTTGACAGCATATATTGGACAGGCATCTAGTCACTATAAGCAGTAGCAAACACATACATAAGCATCCATACGTCGACATAAAGATAAAAGGTCTAAACACTGGAGCCTGTCGACCTTGATCAACCACGCACGATCGGGAGTTAATACTCCACCATTCCCCAGATAATTTTCTTATTCTGGGTTCTGATTTTTCAGAAGTCCGTTTGTCCTCGAAATTGGCCTAATCTCGTAGCGGAAGCTAACCACGGTTTGTCGCCTCACACCTCTTTAAAGTGACACAGTCCATATGCTTAATCAAATTTTTATTTTTATTCTTATTATTCTTATTATATAGTCATCTCAATACTTAAAACTTGTCATTGAAATTTCTAAAATAACTGAATCATATTTTAATATCATGAATTAGATTTTAATCATAGGATAGTGAGTCAAATTTATTAACTAAATAAATTACTATTATATAAAATTCGAAGAGATTAGAGAGAGATTAGAGAGAAAGTAATATTTTTAAAGAATGGTAACTAAATAAATAACCGATTCTAAGCATAGATCATCGGGTTAAATAAATCACTGACTTAAGCCTAGATAATTACATTTCAAATAAAATCAAATCAAAGAATTATAAATATCAAATAACATGCACTTAGTTTATCATGTGCCTACCTTTAGGGTGGACTTCCCAAATCAAATTTAGTATCTCACCCGAGCTCCCGTAATAGTCCTTGTGTAGGAAAAGATAATTTTCCCGTCCCAAATACGTAAAGAATGGTGAAATGGTCCAAATAAGCTCCAAGTCCTTCATCCAAACTTTTGTCAAATATTTATCTTATTCTGACGCCGTATTATCTTCTCCGTTTATGGATAAAGTAGAGAAAGTAGAGAGAGAATATAGAGAGAGAGTAGAGAGAGAAAGTAGGGAGAGAGTAGAGAGAGAAGAAAGTAGGGAGAGAGTTAGAGAGAGGAAGTAGAGTGAGAAAGTAGAGAGAGTAGAGAGAGAAAGTATAGTGAGAAAGTGGAGAGAGAGAAAGAGGAAGTAGAGTGAGAAAATAGAGATAGTAGAGAGAGAAAGTGGAGAGAGAAAGAGAGAGTAGAGTGAGAACGTAGTGAGAAAGTAGAGAGAGAAGTAGAGAGAGGGTAGAGAAAGAAAATAGAGAGAGAGAGAAAATAAAAGGGAGGAGAGTTGAAGAACGTGAGAGGGAGAGAGAGTGTTGGGAGGGAGATTAGAGGGAGGGGGAAGGGGTTACGTAGAAGGTGGATGGGGGAGGAATGAAGAGAGGCGTGGGATATGAAGAGGGGGGAGAGGGGGATTATATAGGAAGTGAAGGAGGGGATAAGAAGGAGGAGGAGACGTGGGGGGGAAGATATTTTGGTGAGCGAAGACACGTGGGGGGTGATAAGATTTTTTTTTCCTTTTTTTAATTTGTTTGGAGTCTTTCATCGGATGTGGTTGGAAGGGTGTGATGAGAAATTTTCACAAAAACCATATAAAAGTTGGCAATGACAAGTTCTCAAGATATCAATTCATTCTATCATATATTTGACCTATCAAATGTCAAAATTTGAAAATGTGTTCAACATGAAACTTGTAGATCCCTGAATTGTCTTTCCAATGAACCTAATATTGACCCCATTCTCATATTCCTACGAAAAGTTACATATTAATAACGTAAGATATCTATTTAATTTATTTAATGACATTCGTTAAACTCGTATTCATTATACCGTTCATAGTATTGGGTTTTAGTTAAGAGAACCTAAAATTTATATAGGCTCTAAATATAAAATATTTAATTATATTTAAGTTTCGGACGGATTCAGGTGTTACAAATATGTTTCTCGCAGTAGAGCCGGGGCATCATCTTCCACGTCTAGGATTTCTCCACCACCGGTACCGGGCCGATTAGGATCTTCCTCCACGTATAGGATGCGAGCACCACCAGCATCAATCTCACCAGTAGAAGATGATAGACATGAATGTATAGATGTAGTTAGAATTCTTTTTAGAGAATTTCATATACCCTCCACCACTGCACATGACCCATTATTTGTGCAGATAGTTACTGAGGAGGGTAAATCTGATTTGACCCAGAAATGGCCCAGTAACGGGCGGCCCACTAAGGTTTGGGCGTGCTAAGCCCAGACAAGGGACAAGCACGCACGCTCAACCCAATAAGAGGAGGACCGGCCCAGTAAAGCATCGGATTCCACGACGCACAACGAAGCCGGCCCAAGCGCAGTTCTCGCCGGAGGATACTCCGACGACTGACCTTTGCCCCCACGACGTCGGCCTTGACCCCGTAACGAGCGAGCACGCGCCATGAGCGCAGCAAGACTCGCCCAGGGACCGGCCGGCGCCGAGGCTACCGCCCTCCAACGGAAAACTCCCGCCAACATAGCGGCAGACCGTTACTTTACTAAGCAGACCCTTCCCTCTCAAGGGATGAGGTCCCCCGCTCCAGGACAACCCATATAAAAGGGACATCGACAGAAGAGAAGAGACACGGTAGATTCTTCTACTAAACCCCATACTACTACACAAGAAGAGAGACGGTGGATACTTCTGCCACAAGAGCTTCCTACTGAGAATAGAGCAACCCGATTTGCAACTACGACAGAGAGGCTACCGGCTACGAACAGAGAGAATCCTCCTCCCGCACGGCCTTACCACCCAGTGAGCACTCTCCGAGTACCCACAGGGAGCGGCGAGCACGCGTGCGGAGGACCTACACGCCTCTTGGATCGTCTACTACGGCCTCTACTCCTCTCTTACTTAGCAGTTTTCTATTACTCATTGATCCCTTGCTGACTTAAGCATCAGAGGGTTGTCCCCTGGGGTAACACCCTAGACTCCTTCTGACGCTTTTTTAGTTTCTTGGTATTTGCAGACCTCCACGGGCACGAGATGACTTCCCCAACAAATAAATAGAGAAGGTGGTACGTGGCCTAGGAACCATTTTCCTGCCGCTACACTTCTTGGCGCCGTCTGTGGGAACCAAAGTGAAAGGCTATGGCGCCTCGTGGAAGCCTCTGCAACGCCAGCAACCGGGGGCGGGGCTCCCACTAGGGACCAAACTCTCGCCGGGGATCGCAGGAAGCTTCTTCCACTCGCCCCCGACAAGAGGTCAACCCAGGTGACCTAGACGAGCTTCGCCAGGAGATCCGAGCTTTGGCAAAATTCTGTCGGGAGTTTCGGGACAAGAGGCCCCAATACGCCCCACCTGAGCGACGGGAGGGCGAAGGAGGCCAGACCGTAGAAAATTTCTGACAGGTACGGGAGGCATCCCATGCCTCCGTCGCGAGGACTCGACGGTCACGTAGCGTGCCTGCACCCAAGGTACGTAGCCCACTTCATTCCAACCCGAGATGGACCGCCGGCTCCAACGGTTCGATGAGATAGAGGACAAGGTCCGGTACCTGGACGACGTCCTTCTAGCCACCAAGAATCACGGCCTCATCAATGACAACCTAGAATTCCACGCTCCCTTCTCCAGGGAAATCATGGAAGCCCCTATCCCGTCGAAGCTCCAGCTGCCGTCATTCGCCTCCTACGACAGCACCACCGACCCGGCCGACCACCTGTACGGCTTCGAGTCCCACCTGGTGTTCCACCGGGCCTCGGACACCGTGAAATGCTTGGCGTTCATCACAACTCTTCGGGAGAACGCCCGAGCATGGTTCGAGTCCCTACCGACCGGGACGATCTCCTCCTTCTAACAGCTCAAAAGGCTGTTCAAGGAGAACTTTGTGGGCTGCCGAAAGGTAGCCAAGTCTGTCGTAACCCTACTCGCTCTTAGGCAAGGGAAGGAAGAAACGCTATGGGACTTTGTCTCTCGCTTCCGTGCGGAGGCGCACCGTATCCCCCACCTGGACGTCGGCATTGCCACTACGGCACTCACCCAGGGGACAAGAGACCACATCCTCCGGCGCGCGCTCAGAGTCGAAGCCCCGACGACCCTTCCGGACCTCCTTGCGCTAGCTCAGAAGCACGCGCACTACGAGGAGAACACCGCGGTCCTGCGCTGCGCGGCCGGGACTGACCAGCCCTACCAAAAGAGAGCCGCCGACCAACCACGAGAAGGCCGGGGTAAGCGGGAGCGACGCGACGGGGACCACCGCGACCACTCCAAGAAGGAAAGGGGTGGCTACCACCATTATACACCCCTAACGGCCCCACCCGACCATATCCTGATGGAGATCCGCGAGGAGCCTTTCCTCTAGTGGCCCCCGCGGATGAAGTCGAATCCAAACTCACGGAATAAAAAGAAGTACTGCCACTTCCACCGAGACCACGGTCACGACACCGCCGACTGCATCAACTTGAAGGATGCTATCGAGGACCTCGTCCGCAGAGAACTCCTCGACAAGTTCCTCGCCAAGGCCGCCGAGAGACGACAGAAGACGCCTCCTCCGATCGACAACTGGCTCAACGGAAAAGAGATCATGATGATCTCTGAACGGCCCGCCGCGGGGGGAGATAGCGCAAGCAGAAGGCGTCGGTACGCGACAGCCATCGACATGGCGGACCAAGGCGGTGGCACCACACGAGGACTGTCCCCCTCGGGTCACCTGGGAGACCCCATAGTCTTCTTCGAGGATGACCTGGAAAGCGTCACGACGCCCCATTCGATGCTCTGGCGGTTTCTGCCACCATTAACCAATGTACTGTACGGCGCATCCTGGTGGATAATGGAAGTGGACCCGATGTTACTGCGTACGACTGTCTTGTACTCATGGGTGTGGATATTTTACGACTCACGCCATTGCATACGCCGCTGTACGGATTCTCCGGCACGACGATCCGCCCGGAAGGGCGTATCTCGCTCCCGATCACGTTCGGGACAGCCCCAAAAGAGGTAACCTTCCTCGCCGACTTTACTATGGTTCACGCAATTATAGGGTACAATGCCATCATCAGCCGAGGGATCCTCGGCATGCTTCGGGGTGTCCCTTTTTCCTACCACCAGAAGCTTAAATTCCCCACCCCCCGTGGGGTAAGGGAAGTCCAGGGTGATCAGCGGGAGTCCAGAAGATGCTACCTTATCTCCACCCGTGATCGATGTCCCGAAGAAGTGCCTCCAGAAAAGAAGGCGAGGATCGAAGATCCGGGTCCAAGCATGAGCACGCCAGTTGAGGATTTGTACCTCATCCAGGTTGGGGACGACCCAAGCAGATCACTAAAAATCGGCGCTACCTTGGCCGAGCACGATAAGCAAGCATACGCGAGCTTCCTCGCGGCCAACCAGGACGTGTTCGCCTGGTCTGAGGATGAACTTCCTGGAATTCCTCCGAAGGTCATCACACACCAACTAAGGTTGGACCCCACCTGTCGTCCGGTACAGCAACGCCGAAGGCGGTGCAACCTCGAGCAACAAGCCATCATCAGGGAGCAAGTGGGAGAAAAACTACGATCAGGGCTACTCTGACCCACCCAATATCCAGACTGGGTGGCCAACGTAGTCCTGGTACCCAAAAGCAACGGGAAGTGGTCGATGTGCGTGGACTACACCGACCTCAACAAAGTTACGCCCAAAGATAGCTTCCCCATGCCACGGATCGACGAGCTGGTCGACGCTACGGTCGGGAACGTGATGCTGAGCTTCCTCGACGCCTATTCCGGATACCATCAGATCAGCATGCATCAGCCCGACCAAGACAAGACCACGTTCATCATCAACCACGGCTTATACTGCTACACTCGCATGCCGTTTGGGCTGAAGAACGCGGGAGCTACCTATCAACGCCTAGTCAACCATATGTTTGACTCGCAGATTGGCCGCAATATGGAGGTCTACATCGACGACATGCTCGTGAAAAGCCTCCGAGCAGCCGAACACTTGCGTGACTTGGTGGAGACCTTCGCCACACTCAGAAGGTACAACATGAAACTCAACCCTGCTAAATGTGCGTTCGGGGTACGGTCAGGAAAATTCTTACCTTTCCTCGTCACCCACCGAGGAATCAAAGCCAACCCCGATCAGATCAGAGCAGTGATAGAGATGGAACGACCAAAACGGGTGAGGGACGTACAGTGCCTCACCGGGCGCGTCACCGCTCTGGCTCGGTTTCTATCCCGAGCCGCCGAACGGTGTCTTCCCTTCTTCCGACTGATCAAGCAAGCCAACCTGGCGCCAGAAAAGAAGGGACGTATCGACTGGGACCAGGAGTGCGAGCAGGCATTCGAAGAATTGAAGCGCTACTTGATGACACCTCTTGTCCTCACCAAACCCCAAAGGGGAGAACAGCTGCTCCTGTACCTGTCCGTGACGACCAGCACCATGAGCGATGTGCTCGCACGAGAGGAAGCAGGAGTCATGAAGCCCGTCTACTATGTTAGCTGAGCACTACAAGGACCGGAGTTCTGATATTCGCGGACTGAAAAGTTTGCCCTCACACTGATCATGGCTGCTCGCAAGCTACGACCATACTTCCTAGCTCACCCGATCGTCGTCCTCACCGATCAGCCCCTCCGGTAAATCCTTCAGAACCCTGATGCTTCCGGAAGGCTGGTCAAGTGGGCCATCGAGCTGGGAGAATTCGACATTAAATTTTGACCAAGGACAACGATCAAGGCCCAGGCCATCGCATACTTCATCGTCGAATGCACCCTACCCACCGAGGACTCACCCGAGCAGTCCTCGAGGCCCACTTGGGAGCTATACATCGACGGATCTTCATGCGCTGTAGGCAGCGGTGCAGGGTTGGTCTTACTATCACAAGAAGGGGTGACCTACAGTACGCCCTGCGTTTCAATTTCCCGACCATGAACAATGTGGCCGCATATGAGACGCTCCTCTCTGGGCTACGCATGGCGAGACACCTGGGGGCGACAAGTTTACGAGCGTACAGCGACTCCATGCTCATCGCCAACCAGGTCAGGGGGGAGTTCGAGGCCCGCGATCCTTTCATGATGAAGTATTTAGAAAAGGCCAAGGCCGCGGTGAGTGAATTCGCCCACTTTGAAGTGGTCCACATCCCACGCGAAGAGAACGTCCGAGTAGACGCTCTCTCCCATCTAGCGTCAGCTACCGCGGTCTCCAGTTCGAGATCAGTCCTGATCGAGGAATTATCAGCACCAAGCATAGATGATCCGATGCTCCAGGTAAACGCCATCGACTACGAACCCTCATGGATGGATCCTCTTCTCGACTTCCTCCCTCGGTAACAACTCCCGAGCGACCACGCCGAGGCGCGACGCACGCGGGCAAGAGCGGCCCACTTCACCATTGTGGACGGCCGGCTGTATCGCCAGTCCCTCTCAGCTCCTCTACTTAAGTGCCTCTTCCCCACGGAAGCCAACCAAGTCATCCAAGAAGTCCATGAAGGGCTTTGCGGAAGCCATGTGGGAGGGCGAGCACTCGCACGGACACTGATCCGACAAGGGTATTGGTGGCCCACCTTGCAGCAAGACTGTCTCAACTATGTTCGAAGGTGCCCCCAATGCCAGAAATATGCCCACCTGCACCACCAACCAGCTACGCAGCTCCACGCCTTGACGGAGCCGCGCCTATTCGCTCGGTGGGGGAATGACATACTGTGTGACGACCCGGACTCCGGATACCGGATATACCCGATAGGACTACCGAGTAGACCCGATATCACTTGGAACCCGTGAAGCCTCCCAAGAGCTGTAAAGCTCCGAAGGGATAAAAGGATTGTCGTGTAATACATTGAAGTCGCAGATATAACAGTAAGCAATAATATTTCAATAATCAGGTTTGCTAAAGTAGCAGAAATAAAATTACTTTTTCATTAATAGTTTAAATTTAACAATTATACAATAGTCCAGTCCAAAGGAAAGATAAGTATAGTCTAACAGGAAGAAGAACGTACACTGAGGTCGGGGGAAGCCCGACGCAGGTACCGTTGGCAACTACGAGCACGCCACACCAGGAACCGCGAAGGAAGGAGAGCGCCACACCTGAAAAGCATGGGTGAGCCTCGTGTTACTGGCTCTGTAGGGGTCACGTGGATCCCCACTGAAAAATAACGCGTTAACACAAAACAACAGCAAAAATAGTAGCAGCAGTAAAGCAGGAAAAGCAGGGAAAACTACTACTAGAAAGCTGTAAAAGAAAGCCGTAAAGGCAGGAGCAGAAACAGCAAAAAGAAAAGGGAAGAGCAAAGCCGCAAAGACCGGAACACGGCCACCGAGAGAAGCTCGGCGCCCTAAGCTATTCCAAACGTCGACAAAAAGGTGAACCCTGATCTCACGAAGTCAGGAGTTACCGATCCGTCGACACAACACCAGGCAAAAGCCTATAAAAGACCTACACCGACGAAGGCACAAACATAGACAACTGGAGCATCGTATACGCTACACAAGACTATGTCTCGAGTAAAGCCACACCCGGCCACTCGAAAATCGAAGATGGAAACACACGTCACGAGAAGCACGAGAGTCATGCGTCAAGTGACAGGAGCACCTCCTCACTAGTAGAATAGCCAGATGCGTCCACTGACGTCTTACACTGCGCCTCAGGTGTGATGTCACGAGTTTTTCGGATCCTTCTTTTTGAGTCCCAGAACTGCTTTCTTGAAGAGTCCAGCTCCGTTGTGTCCAAAATTATGTTTCGGACATCTTTCGTGTTCGGATCGGTGCGATTTGGAGCTGTTTTGGAGGCCTGGAGTGCGTTCGCGGCTTTTTCGCGCGTTTTCCGATTTTTGCGTGTGTGTTTCGGGAAAAGCTACGGAACCCCGTAGCGGGTGAACCAGGTCGTTCACCTACCCGCGGGTGACACCGTTGCGATCGGTGCGTTTCGAGGATAGAGAATATGTATTTTTCCATTTTTTGGCATTTTTCGGATTTTCTATAAATACTCCCTATTTTCCTTTTTCTTTTTTCCCTTTTCTTCTTTTCTTCTTCCTCTTTCTTCCTCCCGTGACCACTCCCGACCATTGCAACCCCCCCCCCTCTCCGTTTGAGCTTGCGACGCTCCCTCCCCCTCCGGCAACGGGTGGTGGATATCGGTGGCGACGCGGTGACGACGGCGGTGGCGAGAGGATCGCGGCGGTGCCCTTTTCGTGGCGCGTGGGTGGAGTTCGTGTTCGAGCTAGATTTGAGGATCGGCTACTTCCCGGTGGATTTCGAGCTTCATTGAGGTAGGGGACGGATCCTTGCCCTCTTTACAGCATTCCCTGTGATTTCTAGGCCGTGGAGAGGCCGAGAGGGGCTAAATTCATGTCGGGAGGGTTATTTTCATGCTTGGGGTTTGAGCGACGGATCCATTGATTCTTGGAGTTTTTTGATCAATTTAGGGCTCTAGATGCATGCTAGGTCGTCTGGGGGATGATTCCCCGTTGTTTTCCCTTCACCAGGGGGGTGAATGGGAGTGGTTTTCAGATTTTCGGACGTTTTCGCAAACCGGGCTCGGCCCGTTGTCGCGCTAGGTACCAGGGGCGCGTTCTATTTGAACGCGCTGTGTCGTCCGAGCGCGTTCATCCGAGAAGATGAACAGTTTAGCGGTTCGTGTCGCACCTGGGGCAAGTAGCGCGTTCTCAAAGAACGTGCCACCCTTTCCTAGCGCGTTTGTGATGAACGCGCTAGCTTGGGCTAGCACCTTCTTGGAGAATGCGCTAGCATCTGCTAGCGCGTTCTTCAAGGGTCACGCCCGAGGACCAGAGCGCGACAGTGTCGCGCCCTGGGTCCCTAGCACGTTAATCCCCCTCCCCGAGCCGCGTTTCCTTTTGGTAATTGTACCTCCGGTGGAGCGAGCCTCGGATTCGGTTGTGGCGTGTGGCCCGAGGGTTGCCGTGAGCACCCAGTGAGAGCCACACGCCCGGGGGTCCCCCGAGAATCAGTCACCTCGGTAGGGGTGCCGCGTGACTTGAGGGACGGTTGGACCTCATGCGTGTCCCCGGCATCCGTACCTACCATTTTGGTTACCGAGAGTCTGTGTTAGTGTGTAAGTCGGTGGTTTCCGTGAGTCGAGTCTCACCTCCGGTGACACGTCCACTAGTCGTAGCCTTCTTACGGCATGCGGTGCTAACCCACCCAGGAGTGGTGGAGCGGCTGACCCGAGAGAGATGGTGAGTAGGCTGGTTACCGTAGGGCCCCCGCGTACAACCGAGTCCGGGCTTAGGGGTAATTACCAGCTAGAGGACAGGCCTAGGGCGTATGGTCTGAGTGTGCACATGGGGCTGAGGGTTTCGGACCCACGCTGACGAGCGCGACCTCATCTAGTCCTTATTTTGTGATACTGGTTACTGTGTGTGTCTGAGTCTCGCGCCCGGGGCGTTGTAGCTAGACACTTGTGACGCTGTGTAAGACGTCAGGGGACGCATCCGGTCGTTCTTCTAGTGGTTGGTGCTCCTATTTGCTAGCAGGTATAGACTCGAGTTTTGTCGGACCGAGGTTTTGTGGTATGGTACTGTAGAGCAGGTGGCTTTTCCGTTTATCTGCTTCAGCGTGTGGTTCTACTGTACTTCTGCTAGGTGGTGTTACCTTCCGTGGTTGCTCGCGCCATACAGCCATTTTTCTCGTTATGCGGTGGGGGTCCGGGGGATCCCTGCTGGGCCAATGAAATGAGGCTCACCCCTACTTTTCAGGTGAGGCGGGGTCGTCGAGAGGTGCGGCCGAGTTTCAGCGTGGTTCTTCTTGCCAGGGTTAGTCGCCAGTCTACCAGAGCCGGGGGATGCCCCGTGTAGTTGTACGCCGGGGGATGCCCCATGTAGTTGTACTTTTCTTTCTGTTGACTGTACTTTATTTCGACATGAGACTCTGTGGACCTTGTAGTAGTTTATTTATTTATATTATGTTGTGCGTTTTATTTTAGATTATTGTGCTATCTCTGCAGTTGCTTCAGCTTCTCTTGTACTCCCACACCATCCCTTTTTACCCTTCCGAGTCTTCGGGCTCGTGGGTTGGCAGGCCGAGATTCGAGACGCGTCGGTTCCTTTCCGGTACTCAGATCCCGGGTCGTCACAGTTGGTATCAGAGCCAAGTTGTGGAGGTACTTCAGAACTTGAAACGATTGCAGTGGTCCAAAGGTCCATGAATGTTCTGTACAGTTGGCGACTGGCGTAGGGCTCCGCGTGTTTTTGTTAACATCGTTGATTATTTTGTTAGAAGGTGTTATGGCGCCCAGGAGAGCGACTCGTTCCCAGCAGGGAGAGTCTGGTGGGGGCCAGGAAGGGCAGAGCTGAGCTGAGCTCCCAGCAGATGCGGCTGAGGGGGCGAGAGTTCCCAGACCAGAGGAGTTCTTCGGGGCATGTACCAGTATGTTATTCAGCAGCAGTAGTATCAGTAGCCGCCGCAGCAGCAGCAGTGCGGTGATGCTGGTGAGGGCTCATCCTCTCGGGGTAACCGCGCACTGAGAGATTTCTTACAGTACCAGCCGTCTACTTTCAGCGGGAAGCCAGATTCAGAGGTGGCCAGAGAGTGGTTAGATGACATGGAGCAAGTGTTCAGTTCGATGGAGTGTCCTGAGGAAGAGAAGCTGGTGTTGGCTACGTATCGATTGCAGGGGCCAGCCCGGACTTGGTGGACGTCAGAGTGGGGAGCAGTGTTTCAGTCCCGTCCCCTTCGACAGATCTTGTGGCAGGAGTTCGTCCTGGCTTTCGAGCGTGCTTTTTGTCCGTCTTTTCTCAGGTCACAAAAGCTGCGTGAGTTTTTGGACCTGGTCCAGGGTGACATGACCGTGGTGCAGTACAGGTCCAGGTTCGTTGAGTTGGGCCGTTGTGCACCGCATATTGTGGCGGATGAGACGGTGCGGACCGATCAGTTTATTGGGGGTCTGAGGTTGGAGCTGAGGCATCCTTTGCTTGCGTCAGGGTTGACCAACGTGGATGCGGCTTGCAGAGCAGCATCGGCATTGGAGAGAGACATGCAGAAGGTTCGAGGTCAGGGCACTGCGGGTCAGATGCAGATGAGTTTTGGTCAGCCGGCATCTGTGCAGCAGCAGAGTTCTGT
The DNA here is from genome assembly GCA_022559845.1 of Amorphophallus konjac. Lineage (NCBI taxonomy): Eukaryota > Viridiplantae > Streptophyta > Magnoliopsida > Alismatales > Araceae > Amorphophallus > Amorphophallus konjac. The sequence continues at coordinate 37,236 of JAHNEJ010001581.1, forward strand.
CCAGATTTCAGCGAGTGGCTCAGGGACGTCCCCGTCCGGGGCGTCGGCAGTAGATTCGTCATCTCTGGGATCGAAGCTCAAGAAGTTGCTCAAGGAAGCTGGTTTTGGCAGGAGGCGCCGTGGTCGCGGAGATCAAGCGCAGCAGTCTGTGGGTAGTGTTCAGCAGCCTACCCAGTTCCAGCGTCAAGGTTCAGTGAGTGGTTCTCAGGGCGGGTGTCCTCGGTGCGGCGATTCTCATCCAGGCAGGCAGTGTACGGCGCCCATGATTTACTTTAGGTGTGACCAGCCAGGGCACATGGCGCGTGACTGTCCGCAGAGACCGCGTCAGCCGCACGAGTTTCAGCAGCAGCAGCAGTTTCAGCCCCAGCAGATGTCGTCGCAACCGCAACAGTACCAGCAGCAGGGTCAGTATCCTCAGTTGACTCGGTCAGCTACCACAGGGAGGCAGAGAGCCCGAGGCAGAGTTACCCACATTACCAGAGCAGAGGTTGAGGCATCCCAGTTGGTGGAAGGTACTATTCCGATTCTTGGTTACGCGGCTCGAGTTTTATTCGATTCCGGTGCATCCCATTCGTTTATTTCGGAGGAGTTTGCTCAGAGTGCCGAGGAGTCAGCGACTGAGGTGTCCTATGATCTGGCAGTGGAGTTGCCTACCGGTGACTTCATGCTCACCCCGTACTTCTTCGAGAAGGTGCATGTGTGGGTGGATGGGCAGAACTTACTGGCCAGGCTTTATGCATTGTCGCTTCAGGACTTTGATGTGATTTTGGGCATGGATTGGCTCGAGGCCCATCATGCCTTGGTGGATTGCGGCTCGAAGAGGGTCTACTTCCGGCAGCTTCGTGGACCCACCTTTTATTTCCAAGGTATCCGATCTTCCTCCTCCCGTTTTCTTATCCCGGCTATTAGGACTCGTAGATTGCTTGACACGGGTTGTCAAGGTTTTCTCGCTTCTGTGGTGTTGGTCGATCGGCAGTGTCCGGATGTGGAGGACCTCCCAATTGTGTGCGAGTTTTTCGATGTTTTTCCCGAGGAGTTGCCAGGGTTGCCACCGCAGCGAGAGATTGACATCGTGATTGAGGTGGTACCTGGTACGGCGCTGATGTCAAAGGCCCCTTACCGTATGGCGCCGGCGGAGTTGAGAGAGCTGAAGGCGCAGTTGCAGGAGTTGCTGGCCAAGGGGTACATTCGTCCTAGCTTCTCCCCTTGGGGTGCGCTAGTGTTGTTTGTGAAGAAGAAGGATGGTAGTTTGAGGCTATGCATCGACTACCGGTAGTTGAACCAGGCGACTGTTAAGAACAAGTATCTGTTGCCCCGGATTGATGACTTGTTTGATCAGCTTCAGTCAGCCCGGGTGTTTTCACGGATTGATTTGAGATCGGGTTATCACCAGTTGCGGATTCGAGAGTCGATGTGGAGAAGATGGCATTTCGCTCGAGGTATGGGCATTATGAGTTCTTGGTGATTCCGTTTGGGCTCACCAATGCCCCCGCGGCATTTATGGATTTGATGCATAGGGTGTTCCGTCCATATTCAGACCAGTTCGTGGTCGTGTTTGTGGACGACATCCTTGTGTATTCGCGGTCTGCCGAGGAGCATGTGCATCATTTGAGAGTGGTGTTGCAGACCCTTCGTGATCACCAATTGTATGCCAAGCTCAGCAAGTGTGAGTTTTGGCTTCGTGAGGTGCACTTTTTGGGGCACGTGATTTCTGGTGATGGTGTTTCCGTGGACCCGGCTAAGGTCGAGGCTGGGCGCAGTGGCCGAGGCCGAGTTCCGTCACGGAGATTCGGAGCTTTTTGGGGCTTGCAGGCTATTATCGGAGGTTCATCCAGCATTTTTCTCGTATTACGGTCTCGATGACCAGGCTTACGCGGAAGGATGTGCCGTTTGTCTGGACGGAGGAGTGTGAGCAGAGCTTCATGGAGCTGAAGAGATTGCTCACGACTGCTCCGGTGTTGGTGTTGCCTTCGGGATCGGGAGGCTTTGTGGTGTGTACATACGCTTCCGGGGTAGGTTTGGGTGCTGTGCTGATGCAGCACGGTGAAGTTGTGGCGTATGCATCTCGGCAGTTGAAGCCACATGAGGAGAACTACCCTACTCATGATCTTGAGTTGGCGGCGGTGATTTTCGCTCTGAAGATCTGGAGGCACTATCTGTATGGTGAGAAGTTCGAGATGTTCACTGACCATCAGAGTTTGAGGTACGTGTTTACCCAGAAGGATCTTAACCTCAGGCAGAGGAGGTGGATGGAGTACATGAAGGATTATGATTTTACTCTATCGTATCAGCCTGGCAGGATGAATGTCGTGGCTGATGCCTTGAGCAGGAAGGTGGTGGTCAGTTGGATGTTGTTGAGGAAGTGGAGGTTATGGGAGCAGGTTCCGGCCATGACTTTTAGGCTCAAGATCCCTCGGGATCAGGGTTCGGCTGTTCTTGCGAGCTTGACTGTCACGCCAGCTATTCATCGTCAGGTGACTGAGGCTCAGCGTGCGGACCCCGAGCTACCCCGGATTTTGTCATTGGCCGAGGTGGAGTTTGGTGAGGATGGAGCCGTGAGGTTCCGAGGTAGGTTGTACGTCCCAGCCGAGGAGTAGACGAGACGCGCGGTGTTGCGAGAGGCTCATGGGAGCCGGTATGCCGTGCACCCCGGATCGGCGAAGATGTACCAGAACCTGAAGAGGCAATTTTGGTGGCCTGGTATGAAGAGAGATGTTGCGGAGTTCATGGCCAGGTGCCTGATCTGTCAGCAGGTGAAGGCTGAGCACCAGCGACCGGGAGGTACACTTCAGCCCTTGGATATTCCTGCGTGAAAGTGGGACCACGTGACCACTGATTTCATGGTGGGGTTGCCGAGGACATCCAGTGGGCAGGATAGTATCTGGGCGCTGGTGGATAGACTGACGAAGACGGCGTGGTTGCTACCGATCAAGGTCAGTTGGAGCGTGCATCGTTTGGCTCGTTTGTATGTGGAGCGGATCGTTCCGTTGCATGGAGTTCCCATCTCCATTGTGTCTGATCGTGATCCTCGCTTCACTTCTAGATTTTGGAGAAGTTTCCAGAAGGCTCTAGGCACCGATTTGGCATTTAGCTCGGCGTATCATCCTCAGTCGACGGCCAGTCTGAGAGGACCATCCAGACTTTGGAGGACATGTTGAGGTCGTGTTGCCTGGAGTGGCAAGGGAGTTGGATCCACCACTTACCGTTAGTGGAGTTTGCCTACAACAATGGCTATCATTAGAACATTGGTATGGCACCGTACGAGGCGTTGTACGGGCGACCTTGTCGGACTCCGCTTGATTGGTTCGAGGTGGGAGAGCGTGTCCTGATAGGACCGGATTTGGTGCAATAGTGCACTGAGGTGGTGCGTCTGATCCGGCAGAAGATGTTGGCTGCGCAGAGCCGGCAGAAGAGCTATGCCGATCGGAGGAGGTGACCCCTCAGTTTTGCTATAGGTGATCGGGTGTTTTTACGAGTTTCTCCCATGAAGGGTGTGATGCGCTTCGGCAGGCGCGGGAAGCTGAGTCCCCGCTACATTGGTCCTTTCCTCATTGTCGAGCGTATCGGTGAGGTTGCATATTGGTTGCAGTTACCCCCGGAGCTATCTTCTATGCATGATGTGTTTCACGTGTCTATGCTTCGGAGGTATATGCCCGATGATTCCCATGTTCTGGAGGATGCCGTTTGGCCTGAGGTGACCCCAGACTTGTCCCTTCTAGAGTACCCTGTCCGTATTGAGGATCGGCGTGAGCAGCGCCTGCGGAACAAGGTTATTCCTCTAGTTAAGGTGGTCTGGCAGCGTCACTCTGGTGGTGAGGCGTCGTGGGAGCGTGAGGATGAGATGCGGCAGCTGTATCCTTATTTGTTCGGGTGAGTCTTCTCCCCTGTCCCTGTGCCCTGTCCTTAATTTCGAGGATGAAATTCATTTAAGGGGGGAGGGCTGTGATGTCCCGAGTTTTTCGGATCCTTCTTTTTGGGTCCTAGAACTGCTTTCTCGAAGAGTCCAGCTCCGTTGTGTCCGAAATTATGTTTCGGACATCTTTCGTGTTCGGATCGGTGCGATTCGGAGCTGTTTTGGAGGCTCGGAGTGCGTTCCGCGGCTTTTTCCGCGCGTTTTACGATTTCCGCGTGTGTGTTTCGGGAAAAGCTACGGAACTCCGTAGCGGGTGAACCGAGTCGTTCACCTACCCGCGGGTGACACCATTGCGATCGGTGCATTCCGAGGATCGAGAATATGTATTTTTCCATTTTTTTTGATATTTTTGGCATTTTTCGGATTTTCTATAAATACCCCCCCCTATTTTCCTTTTTCTTTTTTCCCTTTTCTTCTTTTCTTCTTCTTCTTTCTTCCTCCTGTGACCGCTCCCGACCGTTGCAACCCCCCCCCCCTCTCTCCGTTTGAGCTTGCGATGCCCCCTCCCCCTCCGGCAACGGGTGGTGGATATCGGTGGCGACGCGGTGGCGACGGCGGTGGCAAGAGGATCGCGGCGGTGCCCTTTTCGTGGCACGTGTGTGGAGTTCGTGTTCGAGCTAGATTTGAGGATTGGTGACTTCCCGGAGGATTTCGAGCTTCATTGAGGTAGGGGGACGGATCCTTGCCCCCTTTACAGCATTCCCTGTGATTTCTAGGCCGTGGAGAGGCCGAGAGGGGCTAAATTCATGCCGGGATGGTTATTTTCATGCTTGGGGTTTGAGCACCGGATCCATTGATTCTTGGGGTTTTTTGATCGATTTAGGGCTCTAGATGCATGCTAGGTCGTCTGGGGGATGATTCCCCATTGTTTTCCCTTCACCAGGGGGGTGAATGGTAGGCCTGGCGATTATCCGTTTAAAATTCGAACCGAATTCGAATTCGTATTCGTTTAATCGGATAATTATCCGAATAAAATATTCGACGGATAATTTAATCGGATATCCGATTATTAATCGGATACGAATTCAAATATTGAGATATCCGTGTCTGATATTATCCGACCGAATATGAACCCTTAGATAAAAATCTAATGATATACATATTCTATATATAATTAACTTAAATCTTAATATATTATTTGATTATTCTTTTTTGTCTTTTTTGGTCTCAAAATATAATTTAAAAATAAGAAATTTATTTACACCCACTTGGTAAGTTATCTCTTATTTTTTAGGATGAAGTCTAATCTTTTGATAACATCTCTCAAAATAAAAAAAACTTTCACTCTTTCTTTATTTTTTTGAGAAAATAATATATGATACTCTCACACGGCTAACACAACTCACCCCTAAGTAGGCTTAGTAATTATCCGTTTAAAATTCAAACCGAATTCAAATTCGTATTTATCCGATCGTTATCCGAATAAAGTATCCGACGGATAATTCGATTACTAATCGGATAATTCGATTATTAATCGGATACGAATTCGGATATCACACTATCCGCTCCGTATCTGACCATTTACAGGTCTAGTGAATGGGCGTGGTTTTCAGATTTCCGGACGTTTTTGCCAACCGGGCTCGGCCCGTTGTCGCCCTAGGTACCAGGGGCGCGTTCTGTTTGAACGCGCTGTGTCGTCCGAGCGCGTTCGTCCGAGAAGACGAACAGTTTGGCGGTTCGTGTCGCGCCTGCGGCAGGTAGCACGTTCTCGAAGAACATGCCACCCTTTCCTCGCGCGTTCGCGATGAATGCGCTAGCTTGGGCTAGCGCCTTCTTGGAGAACACGCTAGCTTCTACTAGCGCGTTCTTCAGGGGTCGCGCCCGGAGACCAGAGCACGACAGTGTCACGCCCTGGGTCCCTAGCGCGTTAATCCCCCTCCCCGAGCCGCGTTTCCTTTAGGTAATTGTACCTCCGGTGGAGCGAGCCTCAGATCCGGTTGTGGCGTGTGGCCCGAGGGTTGCCGTGAGCACCCAGTGAGAGCCAAAGGGGCACCCGGGGGTCCCCGGAGAATCAGTCACCTCGGTAGGGGTGCCGCGTGACTTGAGGGATGGTTGGACCTCATGCGTGTCCCCGGCATCCGTACCTACCGTTTTGGTTACAGAGAGTCTGTGTTAGTGTGTTAGTCGGTGGTTTCCGTGAGTCGAGTCTCACCTCCGGTGACACGTCCACTAGTCGTAGCCTTCTTACGGCACGCGGTGCTGACCCACTCGGGAGTGGTGGAGCGGCTGACCCGAGAGAGACGGTGAGTAGGCTGGTTACCGTAGGGCCCCCACGTACAGTCGAGTCCGGGCTTAGGGGGAATTACCAGCTAGAGGACAGGCCTAGGGCGTATGGTCTGAGTGTGCACACGAGGCTGAGGGTTTCGGACCCGCGCTGACGAGTGCGACCTCAGCTAGTCCTTGTTTTGTGGTACTGGTTACTGTGTGTGTCTGAGTCTCGCGCCCGGGGCGTTGTAGCTAGACACTTGTGACGCGGTGTAAGACGTCAGGGGACGCATCCGGTCGTTCTTCTAGTGGTTGGTGCTTCTGTTTGCTGGCAGGTATAGACTCGAGTTTTGTCAGACCGAGGTTTTGTGGTGTGGTACTGCAGAGCATGCTGCTTTTCCATTTATCTGTTTTAGCGTGTGGTTCTACTGTACTTCTGCTAGGTGGTGTTACCTTCTGTGGTTGCTCGCGCCTTACAGCCGTTTTTCTCGTTGTGCGGTGGGGGTCCGGGGGATCCCTACTGGGCCAATGAAATGAGGCTCACCCCTGCTTTTCAGGTGAGGAGGGGTCGTTGAGAGGTGCGGCCGAGTTTCAGCGTGGTTCTTCTAGCCAGGGTTAGTCGCCAGTCTACCAGAGCCGGGGGATGCCCCGTGTAGTTGTACGCCGGGGGATGCCCCGTGTAGTTGTACTTTTCTTTCTGTTGACTGTACTTTATTTGGACATGAGACTCTATGGACCTTGTAGCAGTTTATTTATTTATATTATGCTGTGCATTTTATTTTAGATTATTGTGCTATCTCTGCAGTTGCTTCAGCTTCTCTTGTACTCCCACACCATCCCTTTTTACCCTTCCGAGTCTTCGGGCTCATGGGTTGGCGGGCCGAGATTCGAGACGCGCCGGTTCCTTTTCGGTACTCGAATCCCGGGTCGTCACATCAGGTATCTCAGTCGTGTCGAACACGGACACTGGGACACCGAACCAAGTACAAGGAACAACAGTAACGAGTGACTAGTCAGGGTCACGCCCGTCGGCGCTCGTCCAAACGCCCCTGCACACGTGTCCACACACCAGCTCATGCTTAGAGCCAGGCCCCTAGCTAGTTTTCCCTCCCAGTAAGACGCTACTGTAAGGCAAGGGTCTACGAAAACTATCTTACAAACCGTCTGTCGGAAACTGCCACGCCACCACTCCTAGGTGGGCTAACACTGAAACGTGTCAACAGACTACGACTAGTGGAGGCTCACTAGACACACACTCCAAAAACTTTAGTGCTGAAGTACAGATAGGCTAGCACGCACTGTCACACGTACTACGAAGCACCAGACACATGATAGCATACCAGACTGCCACCAGACTCAGGACAGACAACTAGACCAGCAACCACAACGATCTTTGAGTCAGAAAACTCAGGGTCTAGATCGTCGTACGGAGCGTTTAAGAAGCCGCCAATCAGCCTAGTCCCTATGCCACAGGAAACAACAATGGATCATCAGATCCACACAACCGTATAAAACGACTCACGGAGACTTGAGGGAACTCCAAGACCCTCAAAGCATCTGGACACACCGAGGTAGGACAATACCTCAAGACGTCCAGAACCACTGTCTCGAGCTATCGAGACACACACAAGGTTACTTGTCAACCACTGGTCTCATCGGGTTGACCAGAACCTAATAACGACTCTGACTTATAACAACCTGAGAAAGGGGCACCGCAACGAAGAGGCGGACGAAGGTTGGGGCGCCAAGGCCAACCGACTTAAATTCTTGACTAGGTCTAAAATCACGGTAGCACTAATATCGAGGCAGCTCACGAGCCGCCGAGACCATCCCCTCAAACGGGAACTCAAGGGAGGCCACACACATGCGGGGGAACCCCACCGCACTCACACCGATATATGGTGACTTGATCGAGCGTAACACAAAGCCCGAAACATACACACCTATGGGCATGCTAATCGAGGTAACACGGCACCTCCCGACACCCCAGAAACACGGACACGGAACCCACAGGGTGTCTGAGACACTCGCGAGGCCATAGGTCGGTCATTGGGTCTCAACCGGACCGACCGGGACTCAAAACGGCCAAAAACACTGAATTTCGATCGACCTGACCCCTGGGGGTCGGTCGACCTAACCGGGTCGGACCAGGGCGGTCGGTCGACCGGACCAGGGCGGTCGGTAGACCGGACCTGGGCGGTCGGTCACCCGTCCGCTGCGAACGCCGGCCGGTCGACCGGCCCGCCCGTGGCGGTCGATCGGTTACTGCGAAAAACTGACCGGATCCGACACGAAAGCCCGATTCCACGCCCCGTTCGATCCCGATCGAAGGGGAAACAGTCCTAATGGACAAAAACAACATTCCACAGGTCGGAAGGGGCACATGCAACGGCTTAATCGCAAGAAACGGGTGATTCCATCGAATCGACCCTAATTGGGTCACCCGGGTTCCCGGGCTCGTACCGGCCCCAAATGACAACCAATCGACACAAAATCAGCGGATCTGGAATGCTGGCATTCCAGGGGTTCAAGTGATACCAACTGATCTGAAAATCGTCACCGTTTTTCGGGGAACCTGACAAACACCCCAAAAGCATGATTTTACCCAAACGAGATAAAACCCACTCGTATGCTCACCGTTCGACGTGAAACTGCGAGGGAACGTAGAGAAGTAGGTGATCCATTTCCCTACCTCCACCGACGATTCCGTGCGCCGAAGCGACTAAACCGCGCCGAAAATCGCCAAACCAACGAACCGCGCCGGCTTTGAATCCACCGAGGGATCACGCTGCGCCACGCTCAATCCGTCGCCTCATCCGCATCCCGATCATTCCATCGCATCCCCGCCTCAGCCAACTCGCCAACGGTGTGCACCCCGCGTTGAGAGGAGCAGAGGGGAGAGAGAACGAAGAGAGAGAGAGGGACGTGAGAAATGAGAGGGAGGAGAGAGGAAGAAGAAATAAAAAGAAAGAAAATTAGGAATTTTCCTAACTTTTCGAAATTTCGATTTTTACGCCGAAAATTCACTAATTTAGAAAAATACGCAAAAATAGCCGAAACGATCCTCTCAAAGAGTACATCGCAACTGTAGCGTCCTCGAGTCGATGAACTGAGAAATAAACTCACCGTAGAGTTCCGTAACTTGTACGAGAGAAAAATCCACGTGGATCGTACACTACTAGAAAAAGCGGGAATACATACGGATATTTCAGACGGATATTTTCTGTCTTAAAATTCGTCTATATTTGTGACGGATTAGCTTCCGTCATAAATTCCATCTCTATTAAGGACATACTATACTCTCTCTGAAGATCCGTCTATAAATATAGACGGAATATATTCCGTCTTTATTATACGTCGCAAATTTGGGATGGATATTCAGACGGAAACGAATCCGTCTGAAATTTCAGACGAAAATAAGTTCCGTCCATATTTCCGTCTCAAAATTTCATCGTTCCCGCCTCCATCGACCCCTTCCTCCCACCCCTTCCACCCGCCCCCATTTCCACCCCCCCCCCCCCACTCTCCCTCTCACTCTCTCCTTCTCCTCTGCTTGCGGTCGTCGCCGTCGGAGCCGCCGTCACCCCCGGAGCCGCCGTCGCCGCCGGAGCCCCCGTCCTCACCGTCGTCGGAGGCCCCCCCGTCCTCGCCGTCGCCGCCAGTCGCCAACCTCCCTCCCTCTCACGGTCGTCGTCGCTGTCGCCGCCATCATCCTCTTCTCACGGACGCCGTCGACGCCAGCCTCCTCCCATCATCGTTGTCGCCGTAAGTGGTCTCCCTCTCCCGATCATGTTCCCCTGCCTCACTCAATCCCTCTCCCTCTCCCGATCTTGTTCCCCCTCACTCAATCCCTCTCCCTCTCCCCTGTCCCGCTCCCTCACTCCCTCTCCCTCTCCCGCTCCCTCACTCCCTCTGGCCGCCCTCCCCCACCCCCTCCACCGCCCTCTCTTCCCATGTCCGTGGCCCCCCTCCCCCTTGCAGACACACACACACACACGCACACAGACACAAACACACGCACACACCTCAGCCCCCCTCTCCCTCTCCCTCTACCGTTGGCCGCAGGCCCCCCTCTCCCTCTACCGTTGGCCGCAGGGCTTCTGTTGCCCCTCCCCCCTCACAGGCACACGCACACACCCGTCTCACACATGTACATATAATAATTATTTTTTATTTTATTTAATATATTGTTGTATTCATCGTAGGATAATCGACCGAGGGAAAGGGAACGAAAGAATCAGATAAGTTTTTTCAAATAAACAGTAAGTAAAAATTTAATTTCATATTTATATGTTGTTTCATTTTATTTTAATTTATGTAATCTTACTCAAAATTATTGTTAGGATGTCTTGTTAGGACAAAGAGACTCAAAATATAGCAAAATATAAAGCTATGAAGTACAATAAAAAAGTTAAACTACTCGGATGGCTGGCAGCCCAGCTCTATCCAATCTTAATGGACCCTTTGTCAACCGAGGGAGGTCTCCTACTTGAATGAAAATTTGATTTTCTGGAGTATTACATGCATAGGACGCCAGGGAATCTGCAACCTGGTTGCCCTCTCTATAAGTATGCAATATCAAGCAGCCACTTTCATGGATAAGATCAAAAATCTTCCTCCACCATGGGAGAACCATCCAGCTAGGAGGAGCTCCTTTCCTTACAGCCTCCACAAGAAGGGCACAATCTGAATATACAGCTGCCAAACATTTTGAGCACCTAGCTTAGGTATTAAAGCAATCATATAGAGCCCTTGCCTCTGCCACAAGACTATTCCCAATGCCATAGTGGAAAGCAAAGCCAATCATCCATTTACCATTTGAGTCTCTTACGCAACCTCCACCACCACACCTACCAGGATTACCCTTGGAGGCCCCATCAACATGCAATGTGAACTTCTGAGGTCCCAATCTGTAGAAGACCAGAAATGGCTGCTTTAAATTGACCCGAGGGAATAGGTGAAAAGAAGCAAGGCAGCTGGATTGAGCTGGGGATAAGGGCTTGCGGAAGCAAAGCTTGTCCAGAGCCAGGGCTATTGAGGAGGAAATTCTCCTCTTTATTGAATAAATTTTAAGAGCCATACCCTCAAATTTGGTAGCACACCTTTGTTTCCAAATTTTCCACCTCATCAGAATTACAGCATACATCCCCACAAAACTGAAGGCTGAGTGTAGATTGGTAAAGGTTAGTAGGTTCCAACACCTAATGAAAATCTGATTACTTAAATAGAACTTGTTGCTTACCAAGGGCTGCACCCAGCCCCACAGTTCAGAGGCCAATTCATCAGAGATGAATAAGTGGTTGAGGTCTTCCTGGGCAGAAGAGGAGCAACAGCTACATTTGGAGACAATGGGAATACCACAATCTGCCACCCTGCTATCCACTGGTACTGCCCGATGGATAAGCTTCCAGACAAAAAGAGCTGCCCTCGATGCTATTGCTGAGTGCCAGAGCTTCGCCCAGGCACGCCTTGAAATGCCTTTAGTCCGTATTAGATTGCAAGCTGATTTAACCGAAAAGGAACCCTTTACGGTATCTGTCCAGACGCAGCAGTCAGCCTCATTGCTTAGTTGAATATTAGGAAGGTGGAAGTCACTATTGAGGTATCCCCGTGTAGCATGTTGGGTGTTGCATAGAACCTCTCTAACAGAAGCCAAGGGGAGGCTATTGAGCTCAATCCTTCCATTAGCCATTGCAGCATTAATGGCTAGACCACACCCTATCCAATTGTCACTCAGGAAGTCTATATTAGCCCCATTCCCTCCTATCCATCTGATGTTAGAGATAATAATATCTTTGGCCTGTCTAAAGACAGTCGAAGGCATTCCAACTGGGAATGGTCTTACACAGTTGGCTAGATGGGCCTTGATGAATCTGCGCCTAGCATACATGGACCAGAGAGAAGACCCATGAACAATGTTCCAAAGGGTTTTGATTGCCAAAGAAGTCTGAACCCACTGCAGATCTCTGATTCCTAGACCTCCCTCTAACTTAGGTCTCTGGATATCTGACCATGCTACCCAATGCCTGCGTTTGGTGCCTTCTCTCCATACCAAAAAAAATTTGCACATAGCCGGTCAATGAAACTGATCACCTTCTTTGGGATAAAAGTGACTTCGGCAAGGAAAACTGGCATACTATATAGGACTGAGTCAATCAATACGGCTCTACTAGCTTGAGATAGAAATTTTGACTGCCAGCCTTCCAATTTTAGCTGCACCCTTGTTAGAAAACGCAATACCTTCAGAGATGGACAACCAGCAGAGGAGGAAGAAGAAAGGAGAAAGAAAAGATCAATAACAAGAACACACAGGGTGGGAAAGCACATATCTTAAGTAGATATAGAGAAATGGAATGACCTTGTCTTATGATGATAAGAATATATAGAGAAATGGAATGACCGCGTAACTTACGTAGTACAAATATACAAAGATGTGGATAAATACAAAGAAATTAGAATTCTCTATAGCAATAGGTAAATACCCAAAAAATTGTTTTGTGATTTAAAACTTTGTGGATTTTAATTGCATGTAAATATATTTTTAAATCTAATTTTAATAGAAATTTGATGTTAATTTGACTCAAAAATGTAGATTGTTTAGCTTCGATGTTCTTCATTTGAAAAATTTTATAATTTGGGTGTTATTTAATTTGATATGTGCATAATGATAATTACGTTGTTATTTAATTTTATGTTATATAAATGCATGGGGTATTCCATGTGAGCTGAGGTGCGTGGGTGCGACCTAACATTACACGCACCTCAGGAGAGCGCGTTAAAACCGTGTCAATGTGCCTTCCCGTTCAAGACTTTGGGATTGATGTGTATGTTCTCATTTATTTATGAGAATGTATATGTCTACCTCAAAGTCTTGAATTGTTTCGTTTGGACAGTCTGTGAATGTTTGATCGCATTTAGGTAGTCATTTACTATATGTGTTTGTATGGTTTGTTGAGAATTTCGGTTGCGTCTCCTCACTCTTCTCTGATATACCATTATTGATTTTGAGTGTTTTCTTAACCACTTACTTGTAAGTGTTTAAGAAAATTTCAAAATCAATAAATATTTTTGGTATATCGGAGAAGTGTGGGGAGATGATGCGAAATTTTCAGCAAATCGTGCAGCACATATAGTAAGTGATTGTGCGATCAAACCTTCATGGATGGGTTAAAAAGTGATAATCTAATTAATATTCCTCTTCCAACTGCAAATGGTCTATGATGAACGATGTGAGGAAAGGGTCGGGTGTAATATCATGAGTAATGATTTGAAAGTTAGGATGTGTATTGTCATTTATTGGGTGCAGGCAAAATGTCGACAGATCGTTCATGGATGTATCGTAGAATAGTTGACCGGGTGGTGTCAGATGACTTTAAGCATGGGGTTGAGAGTTTCATTCAATTTGCATTGGGGAATCCAAATGCAGCAATAGATCGCGACGGTCACATTCGATGCCCTTGTTCAAGTTGTAGAAACTTGAGGTGGTGTTCAACATGGGATGTGCAACATCATTTGTACACGAAAGGGTTCGTGGATGGTTATACGAATTGGACGTGTCATGGTGAGCAATTCTTGAGGTATGAGCCCGACAATATTGCAGGCACAAGTGGGTACGTGGATATGGTTGTAGATGCTGCTGGTCCTAGTTTTAATGTTCATGAGGAAGCGCCGAATAAGACAGCCGGAAGATTTTATGAACTACTTAGGGATGCTGATGAGCCGCTGTGGGATGGTTGTGAAAAGCACACTCGATTGTCTGCAGTGTCACAGTTGTTGAACTTGAAATCTGAATTTCACATCAGTGAGACTTGTTTTGACCGTCTCCTCCTCTTGATCAAGAGTATGTTGCCTCGAGACGAGAAGTTGCCAGAAACTTTTTACCGTGCAAAAAAGATGGTCAATGACTTAGGACTTGGATATGTGAAAATAGATGCATGTCCGAATCATTGTATGTTATATTACAAAGACGATGCAGATAAGATATCATGTTCCATTTGTGGCCATGACAGATTCAAACCTAAGGGGGGGGTCAATTCAAAGGCAAAAGATGTACCTTACAAGGCGTTGCGATACTTCCCTCTTGTGCCTAGGCTGCAGCGGCTGTATATGTCCTCAAAGACGGCTCGACATATGACATGGCACACTGAAAGAGTACGTCGTGCCGATGATATAATCAGTCATCCTGCCGATGGTGAAGCTTGGACTCACTTTAGTCGTACTCATCTTGCCTTTTCAAGGGAGTCACGTAATGTTCGATTGGGTTTATGCACAGATGGTTTTAATCATTCGGTGGTTCAGTGGCATCTTATTCTTGTTGGCCAGTGTTCATGACACCGTACAACCTTCCGCCTGCACATGTGCATGAAGCGAGAAAATCTATTTTTGTCCTTAGTAATTCCTGGTCCAAAAAGTCCCGAAAAAATTTAGACATATATCTCAGGCCGTTGATTGATGAGCTCAAATTTTTATGGACTGATGGAGTTGTTACTTATGATGCATATAGGAAGCACAATTTTATTATGAAGGCTGCACTGATCTGGACAATAAGTGACTTCCCTGCATATGGAATGCTATCTGGTTGGAGCACACATGGAGGTTAGCATGTCCTTACTGTATGGAAGATACCAAATCATTTGTATTGAAACATGGTGGGAAAGCATGCTGGTTTGATTGCCATCGGCGGTTGCTACCAAGTGACCATCCTTTTCGAAGGCAAAAAGACTCGTTTAAAAAAAATACTGTTGAAATGGATGAAGCTGACTTGCAACGGGTGTCGGTTCTACATATGGCGTCACGGGTGCACAATTTACAAGATGTAGTATAATTATCTGGTAGCACACGGCAACTCCCTAGTTTTGGAAAGGATCACAACTGGAACAAGAAAAGCATTTTTTGGGAATTACCTTATTGGTCAACTCTTCTTGTACGACACAATCTGGATGTCATGCATACCGAGAAGAATTTTTTTGATAATGTGTTCAATACGATCATGGATGTTAAAGGGAAAACAAAGGATAACGCCAAAGCACGTATGGATTTAAAGATGCTTTGTAAACGTCCAAAACTGGAACTACAGAACGTAAATGGCAAAACTGTGCAGCCTAAAGTAACTTACGTGCTTCATGATACACAGATCAAGGAAGTGTGCCAGTGGTTGAAACAGTTGAGATTCCCAGATGGATATGCATCCAACATAGCCCGTTGTGTGAATGTTAATGAGGGGAAAATATATGGTATGAAAAGTCACGACTGTCATGTGTTCATGGAGAGGCTACTGCCCATTGCATTTCGTGATTTGTTGCCAAAGCAGATATGGGGAGCACTAGCTGAGATGAGTCAATTTTTCAAGATTTTATGTGCATCAGAACTCAGACTTCGGGATGTACAAACTATCGAAGAAAAAGTTGTCACAACCGTTTGCAAGCTAGAGAAGATATTTCCTCCGGCATTCTTTGATTCGATGGAGCACCTGGTCGTTCATTTGCCATATGAGGCTATCATCGGAGGGCCAGTACAATTTCGATGGATGTATCCATTTGAGAGGTATGTGACAATTTCTGTTAACTTACAAGTCGTCCTTGGTGGGTACATATCGTTGCCATCTGACTTGTTATTGTAGGTGCATGCATGAATTAAAAATGAAAGTTCGCAACAAGGCACAGGTGGAGGGTTCGATTACTGAGGCATACATTCTTGAAGAAATTTCGAACTTCTGTTCTATGTACTTTGAGCTAGAGATTCAAACTCGTCGTACTCGACATCCACGTAATGATGATGGGGGAGTGGATGAATCGTCCGATCGGCTCTCCATATTTAAACATTCTGGACGTGCGTTCGGACGTTGCTTGACTCGCACGCTCGAAGATAGAGAGTTGCACGCCGCTGAGATATATATTCTTCTGAATTGCCTCGAGATTGAACCTTATGTTGAGTAAGTTCTTAACTCACATTTCCAGCAAGTCCATAAGTTGTTCATCCTTCTTCTGCAGTTCATTTAAAGTAGTAGTGCATTTATATTGCAGGCAATTTGATTCAGAATTAGCTGAAAAATGCCCAAATATCCAGGACGTGGAGATTGAAAAAGAACGCGAGAAGTTTTTTGCCAAATGGATGAGAAACCGGGTTAGTGTCATCGCTGAATATATATGTTTGTATTTACGTATGTTGAGGTAATTGTTCTTATTTTAACTACTCTAATTTGAATATAGGTTGAACAAGGTCTCATTACTGATCAAAGAGTACAACAGATAAGTTATGGCCCCTCGAACCAGACACGTGCCTATCCAGGATATATTGTGAATGGATACAAATTTCATACAAGGGATTATGGGCGAAGTAAGTCTACGATGAACAGCGGCGTATCTGTGAAGGGAAGTATATACAATGAAGTGGAATTAGACTACTATGGTATTCTTGAAGAAGTCTTAGAACTTCAGTATTTGGGACAAGACAATCATGTATACATATTTAAGTGTCAATGGTTTGATCCTAGTTCTGTTCGACATGACACAAATTATGGGATTGTCGATGTCAAGCATAGGTCTAAACTTAAGACCTATGAACCATTCATTTTAGCCGCACAAGCCCAGCAAGTGTACTATTCAAGCTATCCATCATCCAAGAATAGAGATTGGTGGGCAGTTTGCAGGGTTAATTCAAAACTCTTTCCCACTTATGAGTTAACTATGAGTGGAGATGTCTCAGAGGTTGCTAGTGCTGAATATTATCAATCAGACGAAGTTGGCGTTGTCGGTTCCTCTAGGTTTAATCTGGACGAATCTGATGAGCCACTGTCATTACGTACGCGAGATGAAGTGGAAGAAGTCGATCCGATGGAGCTAAATGTTGATGTTAGAGGGGAGGAAGAATCAGATGAAGACGAAGAGTTTGAATCTGATGAGGCTACTATGGATGACGAAGATGATGATGAGTTAGATATATCATCAACATGAGGGAGGCACGTTTTCATAATTTAGTGAGATATCCTTACCTTTTTGCATATTTTGTAATAACAGAGATTTTAGTCTAGTGCAATTGAGGATTAATATGTATTAATTGTTTTGTTAGTAATAAAGAAATGGTTCGAGGAGGTCGTACTGGGAGTGGGAGGAGACAGGGCAGTGACAAGGGCTCTACTCCCTCATGTTTGGCGTCTTCTTCGGGCACATGTATATCTATTAAAAAATTTAGCTATATAAATGTTTACATCATTTACTAGCCTAAAAGAATTTTTTTTAGGTTCAAGTGTCGGCTCGTTGCCTGTTGTGCAGACGCCATCCCACCACCTTCCGCTGCAGGTATGTATATTTTAATTTAAAGTCTTCAATATTTGTTTTACTTATGAAAATTAAATCTTGCAGGTGTCAGTGGCCTCCCACCTATTGTGCAGATGTCATCCCGACCACCTCCCGCTGCAGGTATGTATATTTTAATTATAAGTTCGCAATATTTGTATCACTCCACCTGAAAATTAATTCTTGCAGGTCTCAGTGGCCTCCCACCTGTTGTGCAGACGCCACCCCCACCACCTCCCGCTGCAGGTATGTATATTTTAATTTAAAGTTCCAATATTTATTTTACTTATGAAAATTAATTCTTGCAGGTCTCAGTGGCCTCCCACCTGTTGTGCAGACGCCACCCCCACCACCTCCCGCTGCAGGTATGTATATTTTAATTTAAAGTTCTCAATATTTATTTTACTTATGAAAATTAATTCTTGCAGGTCTCAGTGGCCTCCCACCTGTTGTGCAGACGCCACCCCCACCACCTCCCGCTGCAGGTATGTATATTTTAATTTAAAGTTCCAATATTTGTTTTACTTATGAAAATTAATTCTTGCAGGTCTAGTGGCCTCCCACCTGTTGTGCAGACGCCACCCCCACCACCTCCCGCTGCAGGTATGTATATTTTAATTTAAAGTTTCCAATATTTGTTTTACTTATGAAAATTAATTCTTGCAGGTCTCAGTGGCCTCCCACCTGTTGTGCACTTATGAAAATTAATTATGTTATTTCAAAGATCTGTAATACACTTAGTTTTACTTGTGAAGATCTATTCTTACAGATCTCAGTGCCCTCCCACCACCTCCCACTTGTACAGGGCACACCCCCACCAGTCAGCCACTTGACGATGCCGGCAGTCGTCACGAGGGAGGCACGGCCCATGATAGACGTCGCCCGTGTTGGATCTCCGGGTAAATCTATAAGGTTATATTACATTAATTAGCCTTCAACTGTCTAATATGAATATTTTGACATTTGCAATTGCAGTAAGAAATTTGAACCCCACAATGCTGTCCATCATTCCACCGAACTCATGTTGGCACATGTGCCCGGGGCAGCATCCACTTTCAGAGAATTTCCGATGGCCGTCCGCGATTCATTGTACAACATGTTCTTAGTAAGTAATTACGTCATTTAATTCAAGTATTTCCCAAACTCAATTTACAACAGTATACTAAGTGTGAAAAGTAATTGATTTACAGCGGTCTTTTCAATTCACGTGTGGACATGACGCGGCGAGATGTCGTCGTGCCTGGGAGTCTACTATGCAGTCAAGTTACAAGAGGAAAATACATGAGGCCCGAGCACACGCTAAAAAATTGAGTGGGGGGAGTGAAGACCGACAATTGTGGAAGGCGCACCGCCCTCTATGGATGAGGCAGGAGGATTGGGAGATATCTTGTGACCATTTTGCCGACCCCAAGTGGATAGAAAAGTCTGAAAAAGCCAAAGCAAACAGGGCGTCAAAACCAGGTTCAAATTTGCATACGAGTGGGTCCATCTCTTATGCGGCTCATAAACAAAAATTGGTAAGTAATATAACAATTTATCTTCTTACAATTTATCCCATTATTTGACTTTTTTTTACTATGAATTGTATAACATGCTGTGGAGCTTAATCGACCTCCGTCGTTCCTCGAGGTGTTCGACAGAACACACAAAAAGAAGGGGACTAATCAATTTGTGAGTGAGACAGCTAAGTCAGCAGCGGTAAGTTTATCTACATATGTAACTTGTACCGTTCATTTAAATCGGCATGTAATTCATATGAAATTGACTAGTTATTTTATTCAATTTGTAGGAAACATATAGCAAAGCAGTGACAGAGAAGTACGGGGAGGGAGACACGCAGCAGCGGAGTTCGATCCGGTGGAGTGGGTGGCAGCAGCTGGCGTACCGAAGAAAGGCCGACTATATGGTTTTGGGGAGAGCCTAGACGCTGGGGAGGTGATATCATCGTGTGCGAGTTCTAGCTCTGCCCAAACCAGTAGCAGTGCCTTCACTATACCTTCCGTTGCCCCCAGCGCTTCTGCCAGCGACATGATGGACATGGTCCGATCGCAGATTTCTGATTTGCAGCGGCAGCAGCAGCAGTTCCAACATGAGATCTCTAGCCAGCAGGCAATCATTTTGCAGGCAATCAGTGGCCTCCTCTCCCAGGGGGGAATGGTCCCTCAGCGATCCACCACCACCACAGCACAGGCCGCACAGGTGAGTGTTTACTATGTTTTTATTTTGATGGAATTACTCAATTATGTTCATTTGAAATTTTAAAACTCCCTAGTTTTCAAAACTCACTTAGTTTAGAAGAATTGAGAAAATCCGGGGTTCGGGAGTCGGATGGCCGTGCCGATCGTTCCAACATGACCTGGGAGTCAGAACTGACGGAATCCAGATCGGATGCCCGGTATGAGCTCGGCGCTCAAAAGTTCATTTTCTAAATACACTTATTTTAAATGAACTGCCAGGTCGGGTCCGGGGGTCTAAAATCTAAAATACCGGTCGGATGGCCGTGCTGATTGTTCCAACACGACCTCGGAGATGAAAGTGACTTGTCAGAACTGACGGAATCCAAATCGGATGCCCGGTTTGAGCTCGGCGCTCAACGTTCATTTTCAAAATACACTTAGTTTAAATGAACTGCCAGGTCGGGTCCGGGGGTCTAAAACCTGAAATACCGGTCGGATGGCCATGCCGATCATTCCAACACGACCTGGGAGATGAAAGTGACTTGTCAGAACTGACGGAATCCAAATCGGATGCCCGGTTTGAGCTCGGCGCTCAAAGTTCATTTTCAAAATACACTTAGTTTAAATGAACTGCCAGGTCGGGTCCGGGGGTCTAAAACCTGAAATACCGGTCGGATGGCCTGTGCCGATAGTTTCAACATGACCTGGGAGATGAAAGTGACTTGTCAGAACTGACGGAAACAAATCGGATGCCCGGTTTGAGCTCGGCGCTCAAAGTTCATTTTTAAAGTACACTTAGTTTAAATGAACTGCCAGGTCGGGTCCGGGGGTCTAAAACCTGAAATACTGGTCGGATGGCCATGCCGATCATTCCAACACGACCTGGGAGATGAAAGTGACTTGTCAGAACTGACGAATCCAAATCGGATGCCCGGTTTGAGCTCGGCGCTCAACGTTCATTTTCAAAATACACTTAGTTTAAATGAACTGCCAGGTCGGGTCCGGGGGTCTAAAACCTGAAATATCGGTCGGATGGCCAGTGCCGATCATTCCAACACGACCTGGGAGATGAAAGTGACTTGTCAGAACTGACGGAATCCAAATCGGATGCCCGGTTTGAGCTCGGCGCTCAAAGTTCATTTTCAAAGTACACTTAGTTTAAATGAACTGCCAGGTCGGGTCCGGGGGTCTAAAACCTGAAATACCGGTCGGATGGCCGTGCCGATCATTCCAACACGACCTGGGAGATGAAAGTGACTTGTCAGAACTGACGGAATCCAGATCGGATGCCCGGTTTGAGCTCGGCGCTCAAAGTTCATTTTCTAAATACACTTAGTTTAAATGAACTGCCAGGTCGGGTCCGGGGGTCTAAAACCTGAAATACCGATCGGATGGCCGTGCCGATCATTCCAACACGACCTGGGAGATGAAAGTGACTTGTCAGAACTGACGGAATCCAAATCGGATGCCCGGTTTGAGCTCGGCGCTCAACGTTCATTTTCAAAGTACACTTAGTTTAAATGAACTGCCAGGTCGGGTCCGGGGGTCTAAAACCTGAAATACCGGTCGGATGGCCATGCTGATCATTCCAACACGACCTGGGAGATGAAAGTGACTTGTCAGAACTGACGGAATCCAAATCGGATGCCCGGTTTGAGCTCGGCGCTCAAAGTTCATTTTTAAAGTACACTTAGTTTAAATGAACTGCCAGGTCGGGTCCGGGGGTCTAAAACCTGAAATACCTGTCGGATGGCCGTGCCGATCATTCCAACACGACCTGGGAGATGAAAGTGACTTGTCAGAACTGACGGAATCCAAATCGGATGCCCGGTTTGAGCTCGGCGCTCAACGTTCATTTTCAAAGTACACTTAGTTTAAATGAACTGCCAGGTCGGGTCCGGGGGTCTAAAACCTGAAATACCGGTCGGATGTCCATGCCGATCATTCCAACACGACCTGGGAGATGAAAGTGACTTGTCAGAACTGACGGAATCCAGATCGGATGCCCGGTTTGAGCTCGGCGCTCAAAGTTCATTTTCTAAATACACTTAGTTTAAATGAACTGCCAGGTCGGGTCCGGGGGTCTAAAACCTGAAATACCGGTCGGATGGCCGTGCCGATCATTCCAACACGACCTGGGAGATGAAAGTGACTTGTCAGAACTGACGGAATCCAAATCGGATGCCCGGTTTGAGCTCGGCGCTCAAAGTTCATTTTCAAAATACACTTAGTTTAAATGAACTGCCAGGTCGGGTCCGGGGGTCTAAAACCTGAAATACCGGTCGGATGGCCGTGCCGATCATTCCAACATGACCTAGAAGATGAAAGTGACTTGTCAGAACTGACGGAATCCAAATCGGATGCCCGGTTTGAGCTCGGCGCTCAACGTTCATTTTCAAAGTACACTTAGTTTAAATGAACTGCCAGGTCGGGTCCGGGGGTCTAAAACCTGAAATACCGGTCGGATGGCCGTGCCGATCATTCCAACATGACCTGGGAGATGAAAGTGACTTGTCAGAACTGACGGAATCCAAATCGGATGCCCGGTTTGAGCTCGGCGCTCAAAGTTCATTTTCTAAATACACTTAGTTTAAATGAACTGCCAGGTCGGGTCCGGGGGTCTAAAACCTGAAATACCGGTCGGATGGCCATGCCGATCATTCCAACACGACCTGGGAGATGAAAGTGACTTGTCAGAACTGACGGAATCCAAATCGGATGCCCGGTTTGAGCTCGGCGCTCAAAGTTCATTTTCAAAATACACTTAGTTTAAATGAACTGCCAGGTCGGGTCCGGGGGTCTAAAACCTGAAATACCGGTCGGATGGCCAGTGCCGATCATTCCAACACGACCTGGGAGATGAAAGTGACTTGTCAGAACTGACGGAATCCAAATCGGATGCCCGGTTTGTGCTCGGCGCTCAAAGTTCATTTTCAAAGTACACTTAGTTTAAATGAACTGCCAGGTCGGGTCCGGGGGTCTAAAACCTGAAATACCGGTCGGATGGCCATGCCGATCGTTCCAACATGACCTGGGAGATGAAAGTGACTTGTCAGAACTGACGGAATCCAAATCGGATGCCCGGTTTGAGCTCGGCGCTCAAAGTTCATTTTCAAAATACACTTAGTTTAAATGAACTGCCAGGTCGGGTCCGGGGGTCTAAAACCTGAAATACCAGTCGGATGGCCGTGCCGATCATTCCAACACGACCTGGGAGATGAAAGTGACTTGTCAGAACTGACGGAATCCAAATCGGATGCCCGGTTTGAGCTCGGCGCTCAAAGTTCATTTTCAAAATACACTTAGTTTAAATGAACTGCCAGGTCGGGTCCGGGGGTCTAAAACCTGAAATACCGGTCGGATGGCCGTGCCGATCGTTCCAACACGACCTGGGAGATGAAAGTGACTTGTCAGAACTGACGGAATCCAAATCGGATGTCCGGTTTGAGCTCAGCGCTCAAAAGTGCATTCTCCAAATGTAATTAATTTAAATACTGTTTCAAGCTAGTAGTTGATCTATAAAATTTGCAGTTATCAATTTGATATGTCTGATTTCAATTTATGCTAATTTCTTCGCACTAATTTTTTTATCTATGAATGAATGTTATTATTTTTTTAATGTAGGGGGATCCTTCTACGGGCGACGACAGAGGAGATGAGCAGGGCAGGGAGGATATGGACGATGTACCGGATATTTCTTGATGTTTGATGATTTTCAGACGGATCAGCAGGGTTGATGTGTTTTTTTTGTGGTATTTATTTGATCAGCATGGTGTTGAGTTTTTTTTTTCGGTGGTGTTTATTTGATCAGCATGGTGTTGAGTTTCTTTTTTCGATGGTGTTTATTTGATCAGCATGGTGTTGGTGTGAAGTTTTTTTTTTCGGTGGTGTTTATTTGATCAGTAGGTTTTCAATATTTTTTTTTCAGTAGGATATTTTTTGATGTTTATTTGTGATCCAACATGTTTTTTAGAATAATTTAAGATTTTTTTAAAAAATAGATTTTTACATTTCAGACAGATTTGCAGACGGTATTTGAGACGAAGATTATCCGTCTGAAGTTTCAGACGAACGGTTGAGCTAACCGTCATATAATCCGTCTGAAATTCAGACGGATTTTGAGACGAAATTTATCCGTCTGTAATTTCAGACGAATCCGTCGTAATATCCTTCTGAATTGCAGAGGGATTTCTCACCACTTTTCGGACGGCGCTTAATCCGTTTGAAATTCAGACGGAATAAAGGACAGACGGTATTTCAGACGGAAAATATCTCGTATGATATTCAGACGGAATATGTGACTGAGTTAAATATGTCTGAAATTTTATTTTCAGATGGAATTTCAGACAGAATTTGGAACTGTCACAAATTTGTGACTAAGAATATCAGACGGTCTATTTCCGTCTGAAATCCGTCGGAAATCCGTCACAAACGTGTTTTGTGACGGATTTTCAGACGGATCTGAGACGGATATCGGCCGTCTGAAATCCCGCCTTTTCTGGTAGTGGTAAAACTCAACTCAGGACCCACAAAAGTGATTCGAAAGTACTCCGATAAGGATCCGAAAGATCCGATAAGAATCCAGGGTATTACAGCCTCCCCTCCTTCAAGAAATTTCATCCTCGAAATTTAAGGAGCTAGCAAGAAGAAGCAGAGAAGAACAAACCCCAAGACACGACTTGAAATAGCACGAATCTCTAAAAGCACAATTCAGAGGAACACTGTCAGACAATAATCACAAATACACGCTCTAGATCTCCAGGGAAATCGATCCAAAGGACGAGCATAATACACGAGTGAACACAAGTCTGACACCTCCGAAATAAGGCAATGTCACTTACGTCTCACAGGAAAGGAGACACGACTCATGCCACGACAACAGCTACCGATAAAATAAAATGACAGACACAACAAGTATCAGTTTAAACAAGGAAGCATAGTACTCTCAGCTGACAACTCGATAACATTGGCTCCAGTGCCAAAGGTAACCACGAAACCTGGCACACCGGACGCCAACGACAGCACTGAACCGCAAGCACAATCAAGTCAGTCCTCACTCAGACGTTACATTTGATTCGAGTCACATGCCCACTCTATCAGGGAAGAAGAGTACAGCACAACTAACTGACAAGACTTCGGTCCACACAGTGCCAAGACAGAATCACAGGGAAACAACGACAAAGCGACAACAGCAACACTTGCAGGATCCCGGCTCCGTACTGAACAAAGAATCATGGAACATAACCGCAAGCTGGGTTCCATCAAGGCACAATAACAGCTGAACACACGACTACAATGGACTAGTCATGCATTGGATAGCTCACCAAGAAAGACCCCTGACAACAAGAACAACAATCTTGGGGAACGCATCTCAAGGACCACGATCACGTCCCGAGAGCACAACACCCAAGAAAGAATTACAGAGCAGAGGGTACTCAACCAGCAGAAATGCCGACAGATTGCCCGATACTCACAAATGCCAGTGCCAACACTAGGATGCCTCCAAGAACAATGACACGGCAACATAGTAGACGGGCTTCATGACTCCTGCTTCCTCTCGTACGAGCACAGCGCTCATGGTGCTGGTCGTCACGGACAGGCACAGGAGCAGCTATTCTCCCCTTTGGGGTTTGGCGAGGACAGGAGGTGTCGTCAGGTAGAGCTTCAATTCTTCGAACGCATGCTCGCACTCCTGGTCCCAGTCGATCCATCCCTTCTTTTCTGGCGCCAGGTTGGCTTGCTTGATCAGTCGGAAGAAGGGAAGACACTGTTCGGCGGCTCGGGATAGAAACTGAGCCAGAGCGGCGACGCGCCCGGTGAGGCACTGTACGTTCCTCACCCGTTTCGATCGCTCCATCTCTAGCACTGCTCTGATCTGATCGGGGTTGGCTTCGATTCCTCGGTGGGTGACGAAGAAACCTAGGAATTTTCCTGACCGTACCCCGAGCGCACATTTAGTAGGGTTGAGTTTCATGTTGTACCTTCTGAGTGTGGCGAAGGCCTCCGCCAAGTCGCGCAAGTGTTCGGTTGCTCGGAGGCTTTTCACGAGCATGTCGTCGATGTAGACCTCCATGTTGCGGCCAATCTGCGAGTCAAACATATAGTTGACTAGGCGTTGATAGGTAGCTCCCGCGTTCTTCAGTCCAAACGGCATGCGAGCGTAGCAGTATAAGCCGTGGTTGGTGATGAACGCGGTCTTGTCTTGGTCAGTCTGATGCATGCTGATCTGATAGTACCCGGAATAGGCGTCGAGGAAGCTCATCATCTCGTGCCCGGCCGTAGCGTCGACCAGCTGGTCGATCCGTGGCATGGGGAAGCTATCTTTGGGCGTGACTTTGTTGAGGTCGGTGTAGTCCACGCACATCCGCCACTTCCTGTTGCTTTTGGGTACCAGGACTACGTTGGCCACTCAGTCTGGATACTGGGTGGGTCGGAGTAGCCCTGATCGTAGTTTTTCTCCCACTTGCTCCCTGATGATGGCTTGTCGCTCGAGGTTGCATCGCCTTCGGCGTTGATGTATCGGGCGACAGGTGGGGTCCAACCTTAGTTGGTGTGTGATGACCTCCGGAGGAATTCCAAGAAGTTCATCCTCGGACCAGGCAAACACGCCCTGGTTGGCCCCGAGGAAGCTCGCGTACGCTTGCTTATCGTGCTCGTCAAAGGTTGCACCGATTTTTAGTGATCTGCTTGGGTCATCCCCAACCTGGATGAGGTACAAATCCTCGGCTGGTGCACTCATGCTCGGACTCGGATCTTCGGTCCTCGCCTTCTTCTGGAGGCACTTCTTCGGGACGTCGATCATGGGTGGAGATAAGGTAGCATCTTCTGGACTCCCGCTGATCACCCTGGACTTCCCCTACCCCACGGGGGGTATGTAATTTAAGCTTATGGTGGTAGGAAGAAGGGACACCCCTAAGCTTGCCAAGGATCCCTCGGCCGATGATGGCATTGTACCCTGTCATTGCGCGAACCACAGTAACGTCAGCGAGGAAGGTTACCTCTTTTGGGGCTGTCCCGAACGTGATCGGGAGCGAGATACGCCCTTCCGGGCAGATCGTCGTGCCGGAGAATCTGTACAGCGGCGTGTGCAATGACGCGAGTCGTGACATATCCACACCCATGAGTATAAGATAGTCGTACGCAATAACATCGGGTCCACTTCCATTATCCACCAGGATGCGTCGTACAGCACATTGGTTAATGGTGGCAGAAACCACCAGAGCATCGGAATGGGGTGTCGTGACGCCTTCCAGGTCCTCCTCGGAGAAGACTATGGGGTCTCCCAGGTGACTCGAGGGGGACAGTCCTCGTGTGGTGCCACTGCCTTGGTCTGCCGTGTCGATGGCCGTCGCGTACCGACGCCTTCTGCTTGCGCTATCTCCCCCCACAGCGGGCCCTCCAGAGATCATCATGATCTCTTTTCCATTGGGCCGGTTGTCGATCGGAGGAGGCGTCTTCTGTCGTCTCTCGGCGGCCTTGGCAAGGAACTTGTCGAGGAGTCCTCTGGGGACGAGGTCCTCGATAGCATCCTTCAAGTTGATGCAGTCGGCGGTGTCGTGATCGTGGTCTCGGTGGAAGTGGCAGTACTTCTTTTTATTTCACGAGTTTGGATCCGACTTCATTCGCGGGGGCCACTTGAGGAAAGGCTCCTCACGGATCTCCATCAGGATCTGGTCGGGTGGGGCCGTTAGGGGTGTATAATGGCGGTAGCCACCCCTTTCCTTCTCAGAGCGGTCACGGTGGTCCCCATCGCGTCGCTCCCGCTTACCCCGACCGTCTCGTGGTTGGTCGGCGGCTCTCTTTCGGTCGGGCTGGTCAGTCCCGGCCGCGCAGCGCAGGGCCGCGGTGTTCTCCTCGCAGTGCGCGTGCTTCTGAGCTAGTGCGAGGAGGTCCGGAAGGGTCGTCTGGGCTTCGACTCCGAGCCCGCGCCAGAGGATGTGGTCTCGCGTCCCCTGGGTGAGTGTCGTAGTGGCGATGCCGATGTCGAGGTGGGGGATACGGAGCGCCTCCGCGCGGAAGCGAGAGACGAAGTCCCATAGCGTTTCTTCCTTCCCCTGCCTAAGAGCGAGCAGAGGGTTACGGCAAACTTGGCTACCTTTCGGCAGCCCACAAAGTTCTTCTTGAACAGCCTTTTGAGCTGTTGGAAGGAGGAGATCGTCTCGGCCGGCAGGGACTCGAGCCATGCTCAGGCGTTCTCCCCGAGAGTTGTGACGAACGCCAAGCATTTCACGGTGTCCGAGGCCCGGTGGAACATCAGGTGGGACTCGAAGCCGTGCAGGTGGTCGGCCGGGTCGGTGGTGCCGTCGTAGGAGGCGAATGACGGTAGCTGGAGCTTCGGCGGGATGGGGGCTTCCATGATTTCCCTGGAGAAGGGAGCGTGGAAGTCTAGGTCGTCGTCGATGAGGCCACGATTTTCGGCGGCCAGGAGGACATCGTCCAGGTACTGGACCTTGTCCTCTATCTCGTCGAACCGTTGGAGCCGGCGATCCATCTCCGAGTTAGAATGAAGTGGGATGCGTACCTTGGGTGCAGGCACGCTGCGTGACCGTCGAATCCTTGCGACGGAGGCATGGGATGCCTCCCGTACCGGTTGGAAGTTTTCTCCGGTCTGACCTCCTTCGCCCTCCC
Organism: Amorphophallus konjac; assembly: GCA_022559845.1. Lineage (NCBI taxonomy): Eukaryota > Viridiplantae > Streptophyta > Magnoliopsida > Alismatales > Araceae > Amorphophallus > Amorphophallus konjac. Next base: position 65,453 of record JAHNEJ010001581.1, read on the forward strand.
GTCGCTCGGGTGGGGCGTATTGGGGCCTCTGATCCCGAGCTCCCGGCAGAATTCTGTTGAAGCTCGGATCTCCTAGCCGAGCTCGTCTAGGTCACCTGGGGTGACCTCTTGTCGAGGGCGAGCGGAATAAGCTGCATGCGATCCCCGGCGAGAGTTGGGTCCCTGGTGGGAGCCCCGCCCCCAGTTGCTGGTGTTGCGGAGCCTCCACGGGGCGCCATAGCCTTTCGCTCTGGTTCCCACAGACGGTGCCAAGAAGTGTAGCGGCAGGAAAATGGTTCCTAGGCCACGTACCACCTTCTCTATTTATTTGTTGGGGAAGTCGTCTCGCGCTCGTGGAGGCCTGCAGACACCAAGAAACCAAAAGGGCGTCAGAAGGAGTCCCGGATGTTACCCCAGGGGACAACCCCCGATGCTTAAGTCAGCAAGGGATCAATGAGCAATAGAAAAGAGCTAAGTAAGAGAGGAGTAGAGGCCGTAGTAGACGATCCGAGAGCCGTGTAGGTCCTCCGCACGCGTGCTCGCCGCTCCCAGTGGGTACTCAGAGAGTGCTCGTGGGTGGTAAGGCCGTGCGGGAGGAGGATTCTCTCTGGTCGTAACCAGTAACCTCTCTGTCGTAGTTGTAAGTCGGGTTGCTCTATTCTCAGTAGGAAGTTCTTGTGGCAGAAGTATCCACCGTCTCTCCTCTTGCGTAGTAGTATGGGGTTTAGTAGAAGAATCTACCGTGTCTCTTCTCTTCTGTCGATGTACCTTTTATATGGGTTGTCCTAGAGCGGGGGATCTCATCCCTTGAGAGGGAAGGGTCTGCTTAGTAGTGCAACGTTCCCCCGCTATGTTGGCGGGAGTTTCCCGTTGGAGGGCGGTAGAGTCGGCGCCGGCCAGTCCCTGGGCTAGTCTTGCGGCGCTCATGACGCATGCTCACCCGTTACGGGGTCAAGGCCGACGTCGTGGGGGCAACGGTCGGTCGTCGGAGTGTCATCCGGCGAGAATTACGCTTGGGCCGACTTCGTCGTGCGTCGTGGAATCCGATGCTTTACTGGACCGGTCCTCCTCTTATTGGGTTGAGCGTGCGTGCTCGTCCCTTGTCTGGACTTATCACGTCCAAACCTTAGTGGGCTGCCCGTTACTGGGCCATTTCTGGGTCAAACAAGATTTACCCTCCTCAGTAATTATTTAGTTACGTGTACAAAATTATGTATTCTTATTGTTACATAATAAATTTACTAATGCGTAAATAATCATATTTGTATCGTAATAATAATTGAAAGAGTAAATAAAATTAATTATACGTAATTTAGTATGAATGTATGATCACACAAAAAAGAATAGAATGATACAATATTTTTCTCTTTCTTAATACAACTTCATCATGTCATACTATTTTACCTTATATATATATTCATATTATATATGACATATGTATATGCACCTTCATTTCAAGTTATATACTTCGACCTAGAGATCTAGAACTCAATTTTTTGAAAGAAGATTATTTAAGATGTTTAAATATATTTTATTTTATAAAATAATAATGTTTATTTTAAAATTATATTAGATCTAAACATGTAATGTATTCTTAATATATGAAATCTTAAATGAATAGTGCTTACTACACCACATGACGGTGTAATTATTTTTTTTGAAAAATTTGGGACTTGAATATTACGTCTTCATCTCATAACTTAATAAATTCAAAAAAATCGAGAGATTATGAACAGTGAAAATTTAACTACGTTAGAAGATGAAAAAAATATCTATTTTTAGTTGGGACCCTTGCCCATACTTGTGTACGCTTTTAACAAGACTATGATAGTTGTGTTGTTTGAGTTTACGGGCTCTTTGAGTCTTACCGTCTATTTCACACGCGTGCGTATTACTTTGCGATGTCTTGTCGTGCGTGCATGTGATACTCGATGCTTATTTTTTTTAATTTTGACCGTTTAACTAAGTGTCTCTAATTAAATTCTCTATGTTTCTCCTCAGATTATTCTCTTTTGATGGATGTGTGTGATTCAGTCAAGAGTCATTTCTTTAGAAAGTATTTGAGGCGAATCATTTTTGTGAGAGAGATACGGTTTAAGATTTTCTCTCACCCGACTATAGAGTTTCTCTCTCTCAATCGTCTTCTTCCTCTTGTAATAACCTACGGTCACAGTGGTGTTTACTCTCACAAATTAGAGTGTACTTTCGCCCTCGGATTGAGTCGTCATATCTTGAGAAAAGTTGTATCGTGTACTCGATTTGTACCGGAGTAAAGTCACAACGACTCTAAATAAAATAATTACGCGTTTTGACCTGAGTTTATTTTTCTTGATCATTTAATTCTTTTTAATTTTTATACTTTTACCTAATAGAATATTTCGTACATAATTTTTCAACACGTTGTGAATAGTGAAAATTTTACTTTTAAGAGAGTAAAAATAGAGGTGGACTCGAGATCCTTCGGATTACCTTCTAAAGATATATTTTTTGTGATATAGATTCCACTCTGGAATATAGTGGCATGGATATCACGTCTGAAAAAATTAAAAAACAAATATTAACTGCACCGTCGTCCAGTGCAGTTACACGTTGCAGTAAGCATTAGTATTCTTATTATGCCACGATTCCCTCATATTCAAAATAAAATCCCCCTTACAATATTTCGAACGCAATCCGACCCCATTTTCGGACCCGCTGACCGAACCCGATTCTCTCTCTCTCTCTCTCTCTCCCTCGACACACCCCCATCTGTCTTCCTCCCCGACCTTCTCTCTCTCTCTCTCCGTGCGTTACTCCATTGGCATTTCTGTAGATTTGCTTCACCCGAATGCTGGGATTGCAGCAGCGGTATTGAGCTTTCTCTCCCTCTCGCGAACGCGCGCCGGGTGGTGGTGTTTCGTGTCGGCGGCAATGGAGAAGAGCAAGGACGTGATAAGGCTCGAGCGGGAGTCCGTCATCCCCATCCTGAAGCCTAAGCTTGTCATGCAACTGGCTTACCTTATAGGTGCCCTTCTGATCGCACCCAGATCTCTCTCGCATTTGCTCCTTCTTTGCCCTTCTGCTTCTCTGATGCCCATGGCTTCCAGCGTGGTTTTTTTTCTTTCTCCCCTCTGTCGGGCTATTGCTACTTGGTTGTTTGTTGCGCAATTTTCCCTACTCATACTTATGTTGTGCGTACACTTTCTTCTTCTCGTTAATTTCATGGGAGAATCGGATTTCTTTCTGGCGCTTTTGTTAGAGCGGTTTTCGGATACCTTGTTCGCAGTCTGGGCCTTTGTGTTGTGGGATTTGATGCGGCTCAGCGTGTGAGTTCCTAGTATTTACTTTTCATGTTTCGTCTGGGTTCTGGGTTCTAACAGCCATCTCTTTGCAGTTATGGTTAACCTGAGACTCGGATAAGCCCTTGGATTCAGTTTCAAGTTCGATTTCACTTGTGGCCGTGTGGTTTCACAAGCTAGAATTTTGCCCTCGTTCTTTGATGTTGTGTGTTGACAGTGTTTCTTTTTTAGCTTTAAGCCATTTAACTCTTAATTATGGTCATGCAGAGCAAGATTCTGATCGCTCTGAGTTCTTGAAGCTAAGCAAGAGAGTTGAATATACAGTTCGAGCATGGTATCTTCTACATTTTGAGGATCTGATGGTGGGTTGATCTCCATTTTCCAAATGCATTTACTTTTCCACTTGTTCCCTTCCTTGACCTTTGACAATGTACTGTGTTTGCAGCAATTATATTCACTTTTTGATCCTGTTCATGGCGCTCACCGGTTGGAGCAGCAGAAGCTATCTTCAGAAGAAATCGATGTTCTCGAACGTAATTTTCTCACATATTTATTTCAGGTAAATTAGCTGTTTCTTTTTTTTTTCTGTTAAACAAGACAAGTGCTTGCTGTGCTCTCAAGTTTTTCACTTCTGATCTGAAGAAGCACCAATTTACTGTACAATGAACTTCCTGGTGACGTTATGCACATTATTCAAAGGACCTCAAGGCACTGAGGCATATGCCTTAAGGTGAGGCAATAGAAATGCCTTGAGGCATGTGCCTCAGACCATGTACTCGAGGCTTATGCCTTCTATTAGCCAATGTTGTATGCCTTGCAGCATGTGCCTCAGGCCATTTACTTTAGGCTTACATGTTAATTAAGGAGGTGAGGCAGCGACTAGTGAGATGTTTGAGGTGGACCCAAGGCCTATACTTCTTTTATGTCCTTAAAGCATGATTTAAGGGTGACAATTCTACTAGGTAAAAAAAATGGAAGCATTTGAACCAAACCCAACTTTTTACTTCTAATGGCAAAGGAAAGGCCAGCAATAATCACAACTAGGACTAGCTTGACCTTCATGTCATCTCTTCAACACTGTACAAGTTTTAGGTTTCTCTTCTCTTCCTCCTTTACTTACTTCCTTTTTCCTTCTTTTGATAGTCTACACTGCACACCAGTCTTCATTTCCTCTTAGTCCAGTTAACCCCTATCCTCTTCTCCTCACCCCCCTGCCCACTTCCCTTTTCTATTAGTCCACTATGTTTGCCCCATGGTTCATCTGTAAAGGCTCTACGATTGGCTGGACATGGTGCTATAACATGAAAAATTAGCACCCTGTCAACTCTTTTGGTTGTTGTAAGATTCAGTCACTAAATTAGTGAGGCCCATTGCCAGTCTCCATGGTTCCACAGAGGCCCATGTGCCATCTGGCTGGATGCATCTCTGGCTTAGCACTTCCGCACCCACCTTCCCGTATGGCACCAGCCAAGAAAGCACCATGAGAACATTCATCACAAAGTCTGACTTCGCCAGCCCAACACTCCTATAAAATCCATATGAGAGCTATCAAAGATGGATCTGCTTTATCGCATCTGAGAATGAGGTAAGAGCAGAGATCCACCCACCTTCCATGGTTGACGTCCAATATGGCAAGTCAGCCATCACCATGGCCACTGGATCACCCTCCTTTCTGGGATCAGCTCTAACAAGGTTCGTAATTCTCTCCATTCGCCTTCACTTGTTTCATGTGGTGATCCGTCAACCTGGAGCATTCTCCAGCAAGATGGCCATGCCTCTTAACACTTTTAACAAACCACTAGGTCCATGTGGCACTGCATCTGGTTCCCCTTGCCATAGCATCTCAAGCACTGGTCTTTATCCTATTTGAGTACCCCTTGTTTCCTCTCTCCCTTCTCTCTCCGATTGCCTTCTTTTCCCCAACCACTCCCTACTTCATCCATACAACTCGGGTACTCTTTTTTTATTGATTTTATTTTTAACTTTTTTGTCATATGAAGGTAATGGAGAAGAGCAACTTCAAGATAGTCAGTGATGAGGAGATTGAAGTTGCACACTCTGGGCAGTATCTCTTAAACCTTCCCATCAAAGTTGATGAATCAAAGGTGAAATAGAGTTTCGGAGATTACATCATGGATTTTATATATATGGTATTTTGCTGATACCTTATTTACTCTGAGAGATGTAGCTTGACAAAAAACTTTTAGCACGGTATTTTGCGGAGCATCCTCATGAAAATCTTCCCGAGTTTGCTGACAAGGTATTCCCTAAATCTGACTAAATCTATCAAATATTTTACATACTTTAGACAAATGTTCTTTACATTGTGGACTAAAGTTACTGCAAAAAAAAAACATAGTTGATTGAGTTCTTTTGCATAATCAATTTTCCTGTTTACAAATTGTTGTTCTGCACAAAGACTTGGATTGCATTTTATTTTATTTTTTCCCATATGCTTCAAAATGCTTATCTGCATTTTCTTTACCTTTTCTGAGTACGTAAGCAAATGCTTGAGTATAATATACTAATATAGAATTTTCTTTGGCAACTTTGTTTGATTATAATTGCCATCATTTGTTTGTTTTTTTTTCCTGAGAAAAAGTAGTGGATTGTATCGCCAATTTTATAACATGAACAGAGGTAATACAATCCAGAGAGGAGAGGAGAGGGGAGGTTCCTCATCCTCAAATAATAACTACATGAGATTGAGCGTTTTTAGCTCCTCATACCAATCAGGTACCCAAGAATATATCTACCCCAGTTGTATAAAAAATAAATAACTCTCAAACAAATATTTTCCATATACACTATAGTTCCCTGAAAAAATGTTGTCGTTGCACTCCCTCTAGATACTCCAGCAGATTGCGTGAGGAAGGATAAGAAGGTGATTTGTGTATCCTACCATGAACAGGCTGTAACTTTCTGAAGTAATTCCTCATCCCCTTGGACCGAATTGAAGGTAGGCTGAACAGACAAAAGCTGCGCAAAGATTCTCCAAACAGTTCTGCTCACTGGGCAAGTGATGAAGAGATGATCAATCATCAATGTCTTCAGAGTCCACTTTACATAGCACATAAATAATATCACATTGTAGTTTACATTTTTGCATATATAATTTAGTTATAATCTGTCTCTGGAAGACCAACCGCATGAAAGCTTGGACTTCAAGAGAGATTTCACCTTCCCGACTTTAGGAATGTGTTTTGTACATTTCCAATAGATCGCCTGATTTCCTTTTGTAAGAAAATCCTTACTTTAAGAATCCCTTTCCACATTGGAGATAAGGAAGAGTAATGATCTGTGACTACGTCATGCCACTGATACTGCTTACGTTGAATAATGGACCTCCAGAGGGAATGGTTATGAAAAAGAGGCTCCTACAACCATTTTCCCAATGGAGCTAGATTCATCTAACAGAGGCTCCTAAAATAATGTTCTTTGGTCTGTGAACTGAATTCCATTTAACCAAAGGTATACTAGAAGCATTATCCATGTTACCACCATAAGAACTTCCTTCTAATACCATCAATCTGCCCCCTTTCAGCATTTGGCAATAAGAAAATAGCTAGATAGTGGTATGGCATGGCAGTTAACACAATTGAGAAAAGTGATTCTTCCTCCAAAAGATAAACCTTTTGCTTTCCACCCAGTTAATTTCTTTTGCAATCTCAGAATGAGATGATCCCATTCCTTACAATTCAGTGATCCAGAATGCAAAAGCAGACCTAAGTAAAGAACTAGGCGGCAGCCAATTTTATAGCCTATAGATTAGCACACTGCTGTACTTCTAAGATATCCATATCAATGTCGATTACTAAACTTTTATCAAAATGGAGCTTCAAACCTGTGCAGGCCTCAAAACTCTTTGATATGAAGTCTAAATTTCTGAACTGATCTGAACTGACTGATGTCACCTGAGAGAAACAGAAGAGTATCATCCGCGAGTTGTAGATGTGGTACAGTATGTTGATTGGTGCACCTTGGATCCACCCAAACTTTCTGCTTTTTTTTTTTAGCATCTTGCTCAACATAGTAGCCACCAAGACGTATAACAATGGAGACATTGGATCTCCCTGAATAATCTCTTGTACTAGAGAAATACCCGAACACCTTGCCATTCAAAATAATGGAAAAATGAGCAGATGTAAGGCAACTCTGAATACTTTTAACAAAAAAATGAGGAAAATGATGCATGGCCATAATATTTCCAAGTAACATGGCCATAAGCTTTATTAAAGTCAAGTTTGCACATTAGAGTGGAAGAACAAATCTTCTTAGCAGCAAAGTGTGTTTCATAAGCCACAAGAAAATCATGTTTCAGCTTTCTGCAAAAAATGAATGCTGATTGACACTGCTCTACAATTTTATTCAGCACCTTCCCCGTTCTAGAATCAAGCACCTTAGCAACAATCTTATAAGGCCTATTGAGTAAGCTGATTGGTCTAAAGTCTTTTAGCTCCAAAGCCTCCTTCTTAGGCAGAAGCACCAGCAAAGTCTGGTTGATAAGATCATGGTTGCGACCATTGTTGACAACTTCCCTGATTGCTCTAAGAAGATCACCCTTTAGAAGTTCCCAGAATTTCTGGTAAAAATGGATGGGGAAGCCATCTGGCCCAGGAGCTCTATCTCCCCAAGATGGAAGATTGCCTCCTTCACCTCTTGCTCGGTTACTTCCCCTGTAGATTCTGAGTTCTGTATCAGATAAAGTGGTAGCATCTGCATGAGACCACAAAGGGTACCATCTATGTTCCTGGCTGAAAAGTTCACTGTAATATCCGATGATCTTATTAGCTATTGATTCCTCATCCTCTAGGAATTCACCCCCTTTCAAAGTAGAGCTGAACTTCCTTTGACATCTACCTTTTTCCACTTATAAAAGTAAGTAGTATTAAACATCCCATTGGTGCTTTGTTGATCTATGGTGCACTGAAAAATAATCATCTGCGTTGTGAAAATAACTAGTTTAAGATACAAAATACCTTTTAACATCCCATTGGTCTTTTGTTGGCATTTCTTAAATAAACCTTTTATACACACTCCATTTCTGCAAAGTGCTTTGATGGGAAGGTTCTTTCCTCTTCTGAAGTTGTCACTTTACTTTTGTAAATGAATAGTTTATTGTAGAATATCTGGAACAATTTTTCCCCTAGAGTTTTAGTACCCCATTTTGGTTGCAGATGCTGACTATGGATGACAGGAAGAAAGAGTTTGATTCTAAATGTTTTTAAAAGCAAAGGAGAAAAATTAAATAAAGTTCTGAATGTGCTTGCTTAGTCGGGGAATTACAGTGAAATTGAGCCTTTTGGTTATGAATTAATGTTTTTTTGAAAGTGGGTAGTACCACTAAATGTATTAAATTGGAAAAAAGGGTACAAGTATAGTCAATGAGCTTCCAAAAAAACTATGTACAAAAGATCACACCAAGACAGTGTGATAGACACTAATCCCCCAACAAAACAAAAAGAGGGAATTGAGAGGATTCACATTACAACGCAACTTTGCCCATTCCCCCACTAAATCACAAATGAAAGATACAAGAGAATCCTCAACTCTGGACTCCCTCCTAAAAGTCCTATTGTTCCGTTCACCACACAAAGATCAAAGGGTGGCATGCAGGATCAGTCACCACGCAACTCTATCACCTCTAAGAGGCCACCTCCTGCCCCACAAAACAATGAAGTGTTGCACCTCTATATGTCCGTCGATTACGCAATGAGCCCTTCTGGCAACTCCCCCCCACCTCTTGTGAGTAGGTACAACCTACAAACAGGTGGTCCAGAGTCCCTACCTCCGTACCACATAAGCAGCAGGTCGGCTGGATGTCCGGATGAAACTAGAGCAGCCTATCCTGAGTGGGTAGTCTCCCATGAGAAATCCTCCAGATGATAATCTTCACCTTCAAGGGGGACCTAGGCTGCCAAATCTACGGTGCTAGGCTGTGACGGGTCCCTCCATCAGAAATGGAGTAGGCTGACCAGACTATGAAGGTACCCTCCCCCCACCACCTCCAAGCCCACTCGTCCGCTCTGTCTGGCGGTTATGAATTAATGTTTACACTGCTAAACAATTCTTTGCAATAGATGTCAGCAAATAGGAACTAGATCATCCATTCATGCGTGAAGGTGCTAGAATTTCTTTTCCAATCAAGTGAATCACATGCGAGGGCGAGCAGAGTAGAATTGAAGCCATGGAATAAGAAGTGTAGGAGCTTACCTGCTAGGCGAGACCTCAATAAGTGAGTTTGTAGGCTTTCACTCCGTTTAAGGCATAATCCTGCTGGCTTAAAGCTGAGCCAAAACTCGACTCAACTTCAGCCCAGTAGTCCCATTTACTCTTTCCTAAGAGTAAAAAAAAGGGACTCCTCGTTTCAAGTAAAATCAGTAGCAGATGGAAGATCAAAAGTGAGGTCTTGTTTAGCAATGCAATCAAAGCAGAAGAACGGAATGAGACAGAAGTCAGATCACAAGCAAGAGCGTCAGCACATAGGCCAAGGGGGCTTTGGCAAAAGTCGAGCACGGCATGGCAAAACCGGATCTGATTGATCATCAATGGTTAGATGCCTTCTGACGCTTTACGTCTCATTCAGGCGTCAGATCCCATCTATATATAAAAGCACATTTTATTATCTCCTAAATACTACCACCAGGCATTTTCTTTCTCATCCACTTCCTAAGGTTTCTCTCTCATATGTCTTCTACTTTTGACCATATAATCTGCAGAAGTGTAATGGTTATCTTGTTACATATATTTTTTTGACTATGAAGTTTAATTGTTGTAAGTGTTTGTTTCCCAATCGCTAGAGAAAGCTCTTGATTAAAATTATCTGAAGAAACATGAATTGCATTCCATGAGATTGATGATGATATATCAGCAAACATGAAGTTGGAAGTCAAATAGAGCACAAGATCATGGATGTTGTATTTGATTGATGCATCAGTTTCCTATGTGCACTTTCAAAAAAAAAACAGTTTCCTATGTGTTTTACCTTCTGTGACCAAGCTCAAGCCTTGTTTTCTTGAATGACTTTTATTGCTGAGCTAAACAGTCTATTTTGCTCTGCAATAGTATTTGACATAATGGTGAATAAGGTACACCAGATCTCTGTTTGCTATTTTGTATACTTTAATTACAACAAACTCCCCGCAGCACCAAAAGGGAATATTGTTCATTATTAAGTTGCTCAAAATAGGGATGTGTGGAACTTGTTAACTTATGCTTTTTTCCTTTTCTCTTTTCTTAATGGTGCTGTGTTGACTTCCCAAAGTTGTCATAAGGTAGCATGATGGCTGAGCTTTCAAACATCCAATTTCTGAATAAGTGATGGATCATTGTTCCGCAGTCATTCATTTGGTCAAATTATTAATTTGATTTATCCTTGTTGATTTTATTTTCTGAGAAACCATCCATTTGATTACCAAAATATCCAGCTTAGTGGTCTTAATCATCTAACATGATTTCATGTTCTTTGCATGAGAATGGGAAAGTATGTAATCTTTCGTCGGGGTATTGGTATTGATCGCACAACTGATTTCTTCTTTATGGAGAAGTTGGATATGATGATTGCACGTTTCTGGGCATGGCTCCTTAGAGTTACTAGGTGAGATATCTCTAGACATTACAATTATTTTGTTGCTTATGTTTGATTTTCGTACATCACCTGAGGACCTAATGATATTTGTCCTTTTGTTTCTTTTGATTTTTTTTGCTGTATGTGTGGGTGGGGGGCGGCACATGGTCGTAGGATACAGAGAATTCTGATGCGAAAACCAAGTAGACAACCTAAGAATGATGCAAAGAGGAATGATGAGATGACCCCTGGAAGTGAAGAAGATGATCTATTTGTTGAACGGATTCGGATTGAGAACATGGAACTCAGGTCTCATTCTAATTACCTCAACTTTGCTTTCAAAATATTTAGTGCATGCGCATGGACTATTTCCATATATTCACGTCTTGTGCCACTTGCAGCATGAAAAATCTACTTGGGAAGATCACAATTCAAGAACCAACTTTTGACCGGATGATTGTTGTGTACCGGTAGAAGTTCTCTCATCTTTTTATTTTTCTCTTTTCTCCATGAGGGAACAGATGTGCATCAACTTGAATTGTTTTTCTATAAAATTTGTTCTAAACTTTGTGGCGGGCACTATATATGTCATCCATTCAGGATTAAATATATAATTGATTTAAGACATTTTTGCAAGACAATTTCCTTTATAATAATTCTGCGGGGATTTTACTTGTAAGTGGTTCCCTATTTTTGTACTTATTATAAGATGGATGTTTGCAGGAGGGCAAGCACCAAGAGCAAGGCAGAACGAGGAATATATGTAAAACACTTCAAAAATATTCCCATGGCTGATATGGAATTAGTTCTGGTAACTTTGTAACTTCATCTGGGGAATATATATCAGGGAGATAGTATTTATTTCACTTGCTTGTTTCTTTACTTCATATTTCTTCATTCACCAATATCCTAATGGTTGTTCTTGTAGCCTGAAAAGAAAAATCCAGGTTTAACTCCGATGGACTGGGTCAAGTTTCTTATCTCTGTTGTCCTTGGGCTGGTATTCTTTCGACATTGTCAAATTGATGAATCTGTATTTTTTATCTTGTGGTCTTGTTATAAATAAATTGTGTACATTGTGGCAGGTAACTCTCGTCAGCTCACTTGAAATGCCCAAAGCTGATATCTGGGTTGTTATAGCCATCCTTTCTGGTCTAATTGGATATTGTGCTAAGGTCTACTTTACGTAAGTGTTTCCCAGAACTGGTGCTTTTGCAGCTAGTTATATCCCAAATTTTTGGTTTAAAAGCCCTAAAAGTTTTTTCTGCCTAATGTAAAAGCTTTAAGATTCATAGTGTTATCTTGACTGCTGTGATAATGGCACAACTTGTTCTCTCCATTATTGAGATAGCGGGTCCTAAATTTAATGTTATAATACAACTTTCCTGGAATTTATATTTATATCTCATCTTCAGCTTTCAGTAATAAAAACAGAAAGATACATACTTTTGGGAAGTGTACAACACAATAATTTTATTAGAAGATGAAGGGAATATTCAAATATAGACTGTGCACACTCAGAACCCCTCTATACAAAATGCCACTCACACCAACATTTTGTCACATTCCAACACCCCCCCCCCCCACGAGACTATGGGGATGTTTGCATTCTCAGAAGTTTCCCTGGAAAACATTTCCCTAACTAGTTTACACACGATTTGCAAACACAAAAAATGTTAGTTAGGAAAATATTTCCCGGATTCTCATAATATTGCCTATTTCCCTGGAGTTTATTTCCCCACCCCTCCCCCTGGGGACATAGTTCCCAAGAAAGATTTCCCACCCATGTTCTCTTTCTCCCTCCCCTATTATTTAGGAAGGATAATCCCGATGTATTATCCTATGTAGCCAGTAATTTGGTAGCATGTAGATTTTTTTGTATGGAAATGCAACCATGTTTTTTGTTCCCCATTCATTTTCTCGCGAAATTTGCAAACATGTGTTTTTCCTTCTAGGTAAATTATTTTCTGTATTTTTCAATTTCCGAGGAAATATTTTCCGTGATTCTAGAAAGTTTGGAGGATGTAAACACTCCCAAATATTGAAGAGTTGAGAGTAATTTGAGTTCTGAAAACAAACGGAATGTCTTAATGCTAGAAGGACCTGTGAAAATGATCTTTTTTTATCAGTCGGGCACCAACTCATAGATGGAGTAACAGACTTTGAGAAACTGGTTTTAATGTGAATAATCTAAAGCTCCCCCCCCCCACCCCCCAAAAAAGAAACTCTCTTTCTTGCTTTTATTCCTGCTTCCCTTCTCCACGCTTATGTTGTCAAGTGTTGGAAGCAAATTTTGCCTACAAAAACACTCCCCCGCCAACACCCATCTGGGGTGAAACTTGCTGTCCGAGGTGAAAAGAACCCATCTGGGGTGAAAAGAACTCGTCCGGGGTGAAGACCCATCTAGATGAAACCAAGAGGGGTTTGGGGGAGGCCCACATCGAGCTCTCCGGGGTCAAGTGACCCCGGACAAACCTGTCCGGGGTCGGCTGGCCCCAGGCAGACTTGCCCGGGGTCAAATGACCCCGGACAGACCCGCCCGGGTCAAGTGACCCCGGACAGGCCTGTTCGGGGTCGGCAAACCCCAGAGCAGACCTGCCCGGGGTCAATTGACCCCGGGGCGGTCCAACCCGCCTGTCCGGGGTCATTTGACCCCGGGGCGGTCCAACCCAGGTTGGCAGTTGCGGCCAAAACCGATACGTTTCGGCCGAAACGTATCGGTTTCGGTTCGAAACGTATCGGTTTCGGCCATAACCGATACGAAAAAGGCCCTTATTACTGTAGCAATCCGAAACTTAAGGGGGGTATTGGTTTCGGGCGAAACTGATACTGGTTTCGCCCGAAACCGGTCGGTTTCGGCCGAAACACGTGAACCCCTTTATGCTTTGCTGTCTCCCCCCCCCGAAACCCCACTACCCAGCCACGGTTTCGGCCGAAACCCTCCCCCCTGCTGGCTGCTGTCTTCCTGGCTGCTGTGCTGCTGCCTGCGACTGTGCTGCTGCTGCTGTGATGCTGCCACTGCTGTGGTGCTGCTGCTGCCTGCTGCGGGCCTGCGGCTGCTGCCTGCTGCGTGCTGCCTGGTGCTGCTGCCTGCTGCTCAGCCGCCGTTGGCGGCTGAGCCTGCTGCTCTTGCTGCTGCTGCAGCAGCCAGGGCCAGCAGGTGGCTAAAAGTCGCCCTACTGCCACCGCCGGACTGCCCACCCCCTACTAGCCTGCTGTGTGCACTTGGGGTTGTAAGTATTTTTTTGTACCTTAATTTGTGCAACCCTAATTAGTTCAGATTTCAAAATAAACTTTAATTAGATACTTAAAATTAGATTAATTATTAATTAACCCCTAATTCATGCAAAAAATTTAGGGCTTTCGTCCAATTCGGCTTTCTTACCCACAATTGAAGGTTAGATAAGTTTTATTGACGAATTTGGGGTGTTTTCATGATGGGATTATATTTTTAGCTAGGGTAATTAGGGCTTAATTAGTAATTAAGGCTTAATTAGTTCATAAAAATTGGGGCTTTTGTCTAATTCGAGTTTCTTAGTCACAATTGAAGGTTAATTAAGTTTCATTGATGAATTTGGGGTGCCTTCATGCTGGGATTATATTTTTATGAGGGGTAATTAGGGCATAATTAGTAATTAAGGCTTAATTAGTTCAAAAAATTGGGACTTTTGTCTAATTCGAGTTCCCTAGCTACAATTGAAGGTTAATTAAGTTTGATTGATGAATTTGGGGTGGGATCATGCTGGGATGTCATTTTTATGAATGGTCATTAAGGGTTATTTGGTAATTAGGGCTTAATTACCTCAAAAAATTGGGGCTTTCGTCTAATTCGACTTTATTACCCACAATTGAAGCCCAATTAAGCTTCATTGACTAATTTGGAGCTCTTTCATGTTCAATTGTCTTTTTTTCATTGTACTTACAAGAGATTGTCTTTGACTGTCTTAATGCAGCATCATGTCTAGACGTCAGCAAACACAGGAGCAGCAAGGGCAGGAGGATCCGGGGTGGGCCCACATGTCCTTAATTGATGCTAAGAGAAGAAATGTGAAATGCAATTGCTGTGGTAAGGAGATGTATGGCAGAATTACCAGAGGAAAGTAACATTTGGCAGGGGTAGGAGGAGAGGTGAGACAATGTGACAACTGTCCCCGAGAGGTGCGAGAAGAGATGCGCCAGTGCCTTCTGGGGAAAAGGGAGAGGGTGCAACAAAGGGCTGAGGATGAGGCTGAAATTGCTGAGGAGATTTCTGACAGAAGGGTTAGGAGGGATGATGATGAGGAAGGCACCGAGGATTCTGATCCAGAGCTGACTGAAGCAAGGGAGCGTGAACAAGCCGCTCGAAGGAAAGGGAAGGTGCCCATGGGTTCAGGGACCTATGACAGTACAGCTGCACGACGTCCTGACGTTGGTGCTGCCCCACATACGCAGGGAACAGGTCCCATAGACAGCTATCTGCACAGAAGGCCCCAAGCTACGCAACCTAAAATCAAGCAAGCAATGAGAGGGGTCAAAAAATCAGCAGAAGTTGCAGGACATGCATTTAAATCTATTTGTAAATGGTTTTTTCATACAGGTGTCCCTGCACATGCAGCTTCAAGTGAATATTTCCAACCTATGATAGATGCCATAGCAGATGCTGGCCCTGGCTTGCAGGCCCCCTCACGTCGAGACATATACGGGCGTGGCCTTGAGGGAGAGGTTGAGAAGCTCCATGATTGGGTTGAAAGCTTCAAGCATATATGGGTGGAGAGAGGATGCACCATCATGTGTGATGGTTGGACTGGTACCACGAAAAAGTCCATGATAAACTTTTTGGTCTATTGCATCAGCGGTACAGTGTTTGTGAAATCAGTTGATGCATCAGATTATGAAAAGAATGCAAATTATTTGTTTCATTTGATGGATGGCATGGTAGAACAAATTGGAGAGGAGAATGTTGTGCAGGTGGTGACTGATAATGAAGCCAGTTACAAGGCTGCAGGGAAGAAATTGATGCAGAAGCGCAGTCATTTATATTGGCTCCCATGTGCAGCACATTGTCTTGATCTGATGCTTGAAGACATAGGGAAGGAAAAGCATGTGAAGAAGACAATTGACAAGGCACAAAAAGTCACACAGTATATCTATGGCCATCCTAGGATACTAAATATGTTCAGGGCGCATGCCAGTGGAGGGCGAGATATCATCCGTGTAGGCCCAACCAGATTTGCTTCCAATTTTATTTCTTTGGAGTCTTTGCACAGGTATAAGATTGATCTCAATTCTTGATACTTTATCCTTACTGATATGTAACAGTTGATGCAGCTTCAAATTTCATTTATCTGCACAGGTACAAGAATGAGCTGAAAGCTTTCATGTACCACAATGTCCTGCGGGACTACATCGACAAGGGCACAGTTGATGTACAGATGGATTATCTGGATGTCTGCCACGTCGTGGACGACAACAAATTCTGGGATAGGGTGTCACGGTACTTGAAAGTAGTCACACCTCTCGTGAAGGTCCTAAGAATGGTGGATGGCGATGAGAAGAATGATATGGGCTATCTGTACGAGGCCATGGACCGTGCCAAATTGGAGTTGCAGCATTCCCTTCCCAGACATTATGCAAAATGGTGGAAAATTATTGACCAGAGATGGGACAACACATTACACCACGACTTGCATGCAGCTGGTGAGTGATTAATTGTACTGAAATTGGGATAATGCCTTTATGTTATTTTATAAATTTTATTTAGTTAATTATACACAAATGCATGTTATTTCCTCAACCCTCGATTTATGTACGGTGCCGATGCACATGTTGATGGCGAGGTGCTTCAAGGGACTTTAAAAGTCATCGGTCGTTTATCGAGGAATCCAGAAAAGAGACTAGAGGCCGAAGTAGAGGTTCGCCTTTATTTGATACTTTCAATAACATGTATAGAATTTATTTAAGTAGTTATGTTAATGTATTACTTTATGTTTGTAGATGAACCATTACAGAATGAGGACTGAGACATATGCTGACTCCCAATTGCAATACGTTGTGGGAAGAGTGAGCCCAGGTATATTTTATTTTTTGGATTTCTTAACCTGATGAATATATATTTCTACAACTAAAATGCATTTTTTTATGGTTGGTGGAACAGCTGACTGGTGGATAATGGTTAACAACCGAGATGTGGGCAGCAATGCATTGGCTTTCATTGCAATTAGGGTGCTCAGTCAAACAACATCAGCAAGTCAATGTGAAAGAAATTGGAGCACGTTCAGCCTTATACACTCAAAGGTTCGCAATCGGCTAAAGGCTGAACGATTAGAAAAATTAGTGTACTGCCACTACAATATGAGGTTGAGAATAAAGAATATGAGGTTGAGACAACAGCTGCGAGACAAACGCGCCGCCGGGGATGCCGCCGCAGAAATTGATGTGGATGCCTTATTTGATGATGAGAATCCGTTGCAGTCTTGGGTGGAGACACGAGAGCAGGTTGATGAGCCCGTTTTTGATGATGATGATAGAAAATGGGCAGAGGGCATACTAGATGAAGATGAGCAAAGAGATCCCGAATTAAGAAGAAAATCAAAGAGGGCCAGAGATACTCATGCCCACATGTCTAGGGTTGTTGAGGACACTGAGGAGCAGCATGATTTTCAGCCAGCTAGACACTCCAACTCAGATAGCAGGCCAGTCACTCCTAGAATGGGCAGTGCACCTACATCCTTAAGAAGAAGTACATCAGTGCATGGGCAAACTGAGAGAACAAATGTTACTGCTCGAGAGGACCCGACAATTGAGCAGTTGAAGCAGATTTATGTGAGGCACACGCTAAGGGATAAATGACTCATGTCAAAGATCACTGAAAAATTGGCACCACAAGAGAAAAAAGCATCCCCAAAGGCTAAAAAGCGACTGATTTCTTGTGGTGATGATGATGATGGTGATCATCCCGAAGGTGCTACAGGTGGTACTAGTGCTGTAGGTGGTACAGGTGATGCAGGTGGTACTACTGGATACAATCAAGGTCAGCGAGGATATGATACACCAGGTTACGAATGTGGCCAACAGGAAGCAGCTATTTATGCGCCGTGGAATTATGAACCATCATTCCAGTTCCATCCATATCCGACCAGTTCCTCTTATCTTCCTCAAGATTCCTATGCTGATACTGGATTTCAATCAAGCCAACCAAACACTCCAAGAGGGATCCAAAGAGGGATGCAGGACTTGGCTACCTCATTGTTTGGTTATAGTGAATATAGACCATACATGCAACTTGGTTATGGGTATCGACATCAAGGGCCAGACGATGAGGGAGAAGGTTCTTCTAGTAATTATTATCCATATTAGGTAAGAATCAATGAATTTTTGTAACATTTATTTTGTCTAATTTGGTTTATTGTACTGCTTGTATTAATGTACAATGGAATATTACTTTAACTTTCACATGTTCAATGTTTGAAATTCAATTTTTATAGTTATCTACTTCAAGGTTATTGCACTAACTTATACAGTCAAATGCATGTGTAATGATTTTTATGATTTTAAGTGATTATAGAAATTATTTATGATTTTTTTCCAGATTTTTTAGAATTAATTTGATTTTTTTGAACCTTTTAACTGGGTTTCGGCCGAAACCGATACCGAGTCGTATCGGTTTCGGACCCGGGCGAAACCGAGTCCGAAACCGAGTTTGCCATCCTTGGGTCCAACCTACCCGGGTCAATTGACCCCGGTGTGTTTAGACCCCGTACGGGTTCAATAAACCCCTCTGCCCTCTCTCTCTCGCAAAAAAAAGGGGGAGACCTTCCTGGGGTCATTTTCATCCCATCCACCCCGTACGAGTTAAATCACTTCCGGGTAGCCCTCCACTTTCTATAAATAGACCCCCAAGGGTCCAGATGGATGATCTAGCATCGGACCAAGCATCCAACATCTACGAGAGAAGAAGGTTGTTCGTTGTTTTGACCCTTGACAGGTAGGTGATCCCCTGGGTCTTGTATTTATGCCCCTAAGGGGTATGTTTGTAATTGTGCCCCTCTGCGGACTATGTTTGTAAGTTTCTCTGTCCCGGAACGTTAAATTATGTAGTTCCTCCCATATAATGGAGAATTACAGAAATGTCCTCCCCGAGCTTGTGAGAAACAAAAGTCTTGTTGTTTGCAGTTTTACCCTGCAATCTTTTGTAATTGGGGCTACGCCCCTACTTCCCGCATTAATGCGGATAATATTTGTGATGTACAGTCGACAACTCGCCGACAACCCTT
Source organism: Amorphophallus konjac (assembly GCA_022559845.1). Taxonomy (NCBI): domain Eukaryota; kingdom Viridiplantae; phylum Streptophyta; class Magnoliopsida; order Alismatales; family Araceae; genus Amorphophallus; species Amorphophallus konjac. The sequence goes on from JAHNEJ010001581.1 coordinate 84,529, forward strand.
GTATCCACTTGGGCCTTAAATGTATTTGGTGTACTCTACAGGTTTCATCTCTACACCGATCAAGAAAAAATATAAGAAAACCCTGACTTTTGGGAATTGCATATATGCCCCTCCTTTGGCCAAATTGACGCACGTGCGCCTTCTATGAAGCCCCCCGTTGCCCCTTCAGTTCAAGGATGCTGTCAGCTCAGTCCTACCCTTGAATGTCACCTCAAACTTAGGTCTGTGTAGGGTTTGGTAAAATTACCGAAATACCCCTATGACCTAGAAATGGCCTAGTAGCCCCTAAAATAAACGGCCTCAGCGTCTTGGGAAGTCAGGGATCCTACCCTACTTTTCTTCCAACTCGAAAATTTCAGAAACACCCTTGACCTAGTAAAATTACCAAAATACCCCCGGGGTCTAGGAAACCCCCCGCCACTTCAAAATGCCAATGGCTCCTGCAGAATTGCATCCATACCCCAAAATTCTAGGGCTTTTGCCTATGTCTAAGAGGCCTTTGATAAAGCTTTAGTCTTATCAGTCTGCCGGTGGTGAACGAGGGGTAATTGCGAGTCGCCTAAGTGAACAGGTCCTCAACATCAGGACCTATAAAGGGGATTTTAAGATTTTCTTTGACAGTTAAACAAAGGTGTTCGGACGTTAGACCGATGTAAATCAACACTGATTGCGGTCAGTGGGGAAAGGTCCAGCACCCGAACCCGAATCGTCTGATACGATACGCACCCACGGAATAAACCCTCATATAAAAATATTTCTTTTCAAAAAGAACACCAAAACCAAGTTTTGAATACATATTCCGTGGCCAACATCAAGCAACTATTTGTTCTGTTTCCGTTTATAGTTTTCTGGGTATTGTGGTTAGTCATATAAGCCATGCACTTTGCCCTTAGTAGTTAGTCACTATTATGTGCCGTTAATATGCATTATTAAATAACTAAAATATCAGTGACTAAATACTATAGCATTAGACCTAACAATTTTTGGAGAAAAAGTGACGGATGCACAGATGGGCAACACTTGCCCTCTCACAGTATGCTACACATTCATGAGTTGGGGAGATGTTCATGGAGAGAGCAACATATTATGGAAAATGTGTCTCCTCAAGCTCCAAACACAGCACTAGCTTCCAAACCAGTAATAATATTCAATGTCCACCCTGATAAGCCCTGTAACCATCAAACTATAATCCCTTTCACCTCTCAGATTTCTTGGAAGGTTTGCCAACTCTTGTTTGTGCAAACCAAGCAACATAGTAGTGGTGGCTTGGGGAACCTCGATACATCCAAAAAATGAAAATAAAAAGCCAATCTCTTCCTCACTCAATTATCTGCTGTCAACTGAATCTGGTTACTGCTATTGTGTCTATGCTAATCCACGTGCACCTAGAATTATCCATGTTGGTACATGTAAAAGCCATAAAGATAGATTTGCTCCATGCCTTAGATTTGCTCCACACTCCTGACTATCACATGCATAGCATCTCATCCTGATATCTAATAGAACCAGCCAATCTGACACAGGTGGAAGCCTGCTATTTTCCACTATCCACACGATGATGGGGATCTTGAGGCACAGGGTTCCAAAAGAACACTTCATCTGATTCATCCATCTGAGATGAATAAGAAAGTTGTCTTTGCATCACACCTTGATCATTCCATCACCATATCTATGTATCATTTTGCTCTCTCCATGCATCTTTACGAGCTAGCAAGGCAACCGATGGAACACCCAGGTGAGTTGGTAAAGGCCCTCCATGTACACCCAGGTGACCAAGGTTCAAAACCCACCGGGGGGGATTTGGAAAAAAGGCTATAGCAGGTTAGTAGAATAGGAGTTCCAACCGAAACAAAAAAAGTTAACCAATGGGACAAGCAGACTGATGTCACTGTTTTATATGATAGGTCTCTCTTATATTTTGCACCAGAAATCATAATTTGTTCTCCCAGATTTACTGCCATCAAGGCATTTTGTCCTTGGCTATATGGAAACCTCATGGAATTTCATGATCAGGGGAAATTCACCATATGTGCTGCGCGTTCTGAGCCCACAGCCAGATTAGAACATGCTAAGCCTGAGTTTGTCCTCATTCCTGTCTCTGCTTAAGTTCCAGTTGCGATTAGCATATTTTGTCCAAGCCACTGATCAAGCCACACTCAGATACAAGTAATTCAGGACTTTCCCTGTTAGTTGGGGCAGGGGAGGGGCCTAAAAGCTCTTTGTCACACATCCAGGTCTGTGGGGCATGGCCTCCTCAAGAAGGAATAGTTTGGATCTCATGGCTCCTTTAGGGATTTTTTAAAAAATATTATTTTAAATAATAATTACTGAAGTGTGCTTTGAGTAAACATATATTCAATTCTATACCTCTCGTTTTCACTATAATGCATAGTTTTGATTTGTAATGCACACTTTCTCTTAAAAATACACAGTTGTGACCCAAAATACACATTTTATGACCTGATAACTAGAATACACATTTTAATCTAGAATCCATATTTTAACACTAGAATACACACTTTGTAAACTTTAATGCAAATTTCTAGACTAGAATGTATTGTTCGACATAATATTTTGATCTGTGATACACACTTTCTCATAAAAACATATATTTGATTTTTGATATTTTGGTAATTATTTAATAAAATAATATTGATTTTTAAAAGTCCCTTCCTGAAATATTAAAAAAAGAAAAAATGAAAGGCATACTTAGGATGAATTATACAAACTTTAAAAAATGTCTATTATTAGTAGTAGTAGGAATAGTATATTAAGGATCTTGAATAGATTCCCTAGTGAATTGCAAGTTTGCATTTGCTTGCATACCTTTCTAATGTGAAATAAATGCCATATATCCATAAAATAACCTACCAGAGTTGTAGCATGATTAACCTTGATTACTTTAATCAGGGTTGTCAAATGACAAACATATTCTCAAAAGTTTCCTTCCCTGGTCCCATCTTCCACCGCCATTTATTGATTTTGTGTGGGTAAGTCAAATGACAGAATCTCAAAATTTTCTTCTCTGATCCTAATACTCCACAACCACTCAAAATTCCTTCTCTGATCCTCTTCCACCACTATTTGTTGATGTTGTGGGGCGGTATTTTCACCTTGATGTAGTATTTGGGACAACAAACTGCATATTTGTTCATTCATCTTGTGAGATAATTTGATCAGAGATATCTATGCTTATTAAGTTGGGTAAGAAGCATATACATGCAAATGGGATTGCAGAATGGATTTTTATGCAATTTACTTTCAAGGAGAATGTAGCTGTAAAAATCCCATTCTTTTAATCTCCTCTTCCTGTTTGAAACTTTTTTAAAAAGTCGACCTAGTTTTTCTGGGCACTCACCTAGTGGTGGCCCTTTTCCACTGAGCCTGAAGGAGTGGCCAGCCTATTGCCATTCTGATGACGAGTCTTTAAAACCTGATCTTGCAACCATAGCGACTGTGTAACTATAACCATTCCACATACCATGGTATATTACGAGTTCATTTTTTATTATGATCAAGTCATGTTTTTTTCTATATCCTACACTTTATTCTTGAGATGTATTCTGTGAGAAACTGTGCTTAAATCATGAGTTTTCAGTTAAAAAAAATAGATGCGTTGCGACCTTTATCTTCTCATAGTCTGGGAACTTATATCCTGTATTACTATGGTTTAAGACTTGCTGGATCTTTATCCACATCCGTCTGTGCTTACACTTTGTTATAGAGTCTAGTCTTCTAGTATTGTATGAAATGTGGCCTCTCTGTTTTACTGGCATATTGTAAGGTTATTTGATGGTTATCACTCGGTTTTCTTGCTTGAATTTTGATTCCTTGCAGATTTCAGCAAAACATGGCAACTTACCAGAACTTGATCACCCAGTCAATGTACGACAAACAGTTGGACAGTGGAAGGGGCACACTGTTGCACTTATGCGATGATGTCATCCAACAGGAAGTATGCACTAAGCTAAATGGATTTTTCTGCTTGTTTCTAAAGTGCATCAATACTTGCCAAATTATGGCTTAAGTGCTTAACATGTCACTTTCTTAGACAATGATGGTCATGGTAAATAACAGTACAAGTTCCGAATATGTAGGTCAAAGAAGTTATTGTTTCCTTCTTTATTTTGATGGAGCAGGGTAAAGCTACAATACAAGTAAGAATTCAACGGTTTTCCTAGTTCTGTTTTTATTGCATGAAAGTTAGATTTGAATTCTGTGTGGTTGCTTTTTGTCTTCTAAAATGAACATTCAGGACCTTGACTTTCGTGAGGAGCTTATCAGAGAAGAATTTGGTGTACAATGCAATTTTGATGTTGTGGTTGCTTTTTGTCTTCTAAAATGAACATTCAGGATCTTGACTTTCGATGTGAGGAGCTTATCAGAGAAGAATTCGGTGTACAATGCAATTTTGATGTTGTAGATGCAGTTCAAAAGTTAGAGAAGCTTGGTATTGTTGATCGGGTAATTAATCTTCAAGTCTTTGTAGTAATCATGGTCTTTCTTAAGAGGTGATACATTTCTTTTATTCATCAAATTTTTCTTTATGCATGCCACGAGATGGATCTCTATCTTCACCACTGAATTTTGGCTTGTTGTCTCCTTTCCTGTGAAAAGTAGTCATGCATGGAATATGACCTCATGAGATTTTTAGCCTTGGCCAGTAGCCGTGCTGAAGACTTGCGAAAGTACTGGTCTTAGTGAGTAATTTTAAATATCATGACAGAGTCAGGAAAAGTTGCTAAGATTTGGATATATTCCTGATAAATTGATATATCTCCTAGAAATATATACTTTCACGAGAAATTGGTGTGTCTAGTAAATCCACAGCATCACCAGAAATTTGTGTTTCTTTTAAAAATGTTTCTCTTTCATACACCATGTTTATTTATAGAATGATTTTTCATATTTGAATGTACACTTTGGTTTGCTTTATGCATACGGGTTTTTATGCATCGGTCTAACTATCATTTGTTAATATAATTAACTTAAATGATTAAACACATAAGATTTAAGTTTTTTTAATAAATGACAGGCTTCCATGATCCTTATAAGATATTCCCTGCCCTCCAAGATCTCTGATTTTCCATGGCAATTCCAATATCTGATATTGAATTCTTCGGAACAATGACCCTCGCATTACATTTGGGATATTCGCCATGGGTTGACACCTATCCTCTGCACTTGCTTAAATACTTAGCAGATATTAAAGTAACACAGAACTGACTGACAGGACATATGGTCCAATTATCTCCATGCGATTCCCTATGAGCATTTGTGCTTCTCTAATTTATACTTGAGATCACTTCGAGGAGCTTCACAGCTGCAGTCCTGTTTAAATGTTTGGGTTGTCAATTAATGTTGACTGTGACCCACCTTGCGAAGTGTAGCTGAACATTCTGCTGAAGATTTAGAAATTCATTAGTCTTCTTTGGCTTGTTATCTAGGTATCGATGGTTTGCAATGTAAACTATGGTATCAATCATCTGGTTAATTACGTTGGCATAACACAATGATTTGTGAACTTAGGACACCATTGGAAGAATATACTGTGTGGGTTTGAAGCGTGCCAATGAGATCATAGGTACCACCACCGAGGAATTGGTGCTGAAAGCCAAACAAGGAACTATTGCTTGATTCCTGGTTTCAAAAGGTAATTCTTGATACATATATAGCTTAAGAGGAAAAAAAAAGTCATGGTTAAATTGGTTTTATCTGCCTCCCATTTCAGGTCACTGTTGCTGAATGCAAGGAAGAGATTGTTGCTTGATGCCCTCTTTCTGAAGGTAACTACTGATCCCCAGAAGAAATCATAAAAAAGAGGGTTTTTTGCATCAAAATAATTGTTAGACGTGAATTTGCAAAAAAAATCACTCGTGGAAATGCATTAGTAGACATATCACCGTGTAAAATCTTAATTGTGCAAAAATGCTATCTTAGTTAACTTCCGTTGATGAAAGAGAGAATATTCAAAGAATATGCCAATATTTATGTTATCTAGATGTTAAATGACTAATATACTCTCGGTTAACTGTGTGTGTGAGTTAGAGAGAGAGAGAGCAGAGGGGGGACGACGGAGGGGGAAAACCCCTCCGACGTCTGTGCAAACATAAGATAGGGGGAGAGAGTTTGTGATAGAGAGGGAGAGAGAGAGAGAGCAGGGGAGGGGGGATGCCGGAGAGGGTCTCCCTCTCTTGCGCCGGCACCAAGGATTTAGAGAGAGAGAGACGAGAGAGAGAGAGCGGCGGGGAGGGGGAGGGTGCCGGAGGGGAGAAGGTTGAGAGAGACGAGAGGGATAGAGACGGGAGAGAGAGGCGGGGAGGGGGTGGATGTGGGAAGCAGAGATGGGAGAGAGAGAGCGGTGGGGAGGGGTTGCGTATGGGAAGCGGAGAAGGGGAGGGTGGGGGGGGGGGGGGGGGGAGAAGAGAGAGAGAGATGAGAGGGACATAGATGGGAGTGATCTAGAGAGAGAATGGCGGGGAGGGGGAGGGAGAGAGGAGGGCATCGGAGGGGAGAGCGAGAGTCGCTCCGTGTGGGAGCAACTTCACTCCCCGCCCTCTCTCTCAATGTCATTCTCTCTCTCCCTTCTCCTCTCGGGCACCTCGCTCTCCCTTCCACTCTCTCTCCCTTCTCCTCCTCCCATCTCTCTCGTCTCTCTCTCTCTCTAAATCCTTGGTGCCAGTGCCAGAGAGGGAAACCCTCTCCGGCGCCCCCCTTCCCCCCCTCTCTCTCTATCACACACTCACGGTCGGTAACGTACGATCACGACAATGATATTTTTGCACAATTAATTTTTACACGGTGATATACTTGCTAATATATTCGTAGGAATATTTTTTTTATAAATTTACGTCTAACAATGATTTTCATGTAAAAAAAAACCCCAGAAAATCGTGGTTTACTGTTTACATTGATTTTGTTCGGCTTCGCGATCCAGGGCCCTGTACTTAGATCTTCTGAAGTGGATGCCAGTTTCTCCGTCAACCGTCTGCCCGTAACGTAAAATGTGGGAAAAATCATGTACCTTTAGTCTCATTCTTTTGTTCATCCACCAAAATTTCCCTTTCTGTCTTGACAAGAGTCTGAAATCAAGTGCTTGTTTGTGAAGGTCAACGTCCTGCTTATTGGTGCTTCAGACATGAAACTGGAAATAATGAAGGGTTAATTCTCTCCTTACATGCAAAATATTAAAACTACTATCCTTAATTTTAAAATATCATAGATATCATGGTTATTAACTGAAAATTTCAATAATACCGCTAAATGACAAAAACACCCCCAGCATTCATATCCACCTCAAACCTCCCCCACACAGACTTGGGCTGTGTCTTCATCGTTTCTTGGTATTTTTGAAACTTGGTTAATAATGATAGTATATATGATATTTGACAGCTATGTATATATGGTAATTTTAATATTTTACATATAAGGAGGGTATATATGAAACCAAGTCTTAAGGTGCTAACGTGCTAACGTGGCAAAGTGCTAAACGATTAATGTTTCGTACAAAATAATTCAACCGAAAATTAAAGAAAAAATATTTTCTATTTGAAGTTGCTAAAAAGCCTAAAATACGGACGAAATGTAAAAAACATAATAACTTTCAGGTTAAAATTTGAATCATGAAATAAGGGCATAATCGAGATGGGATGAGATGGGATGAGATGAATCGTTCGTCCCGTCTCAGTCACAGATCGGGACGACCGGTCTGTGGGACATAATCGAGATGTTATATATATCATTTTAATTTTTTTATATCGAATTCATTTTGTAGGTCGGTTGGTTGATCTTCGGTTCGAAACGTGTTATAAATATTATTTTTATTTATTTTTTATATTATTATTTTAAAAATATTTTAAAAGATGGCGGGGTGGGATTCAAACCGTGGGTAATGTTTTAAATCGCACGTCACTTAGTCAACTGAGATAGGAAAATATTTGAGTTATATTATATTATAATAAATATATATAATATATTTTTTGTGTCTTGATACGTAACGATATCAACTCGTACTGTCTTGTCTTAAAACGTGATTGGGACGATCGAGACGATAAACTCTGATTAAGATGTCAAATATCTCGGGTTAAAGACCTCTTATGTTACTTTGGGTCCTGGCAATAAACAATGTGGGGGATCTAATTGGGAGGTTGACAAGAGCGTGTGAAAGCCACTTGGCTCACCTAATACCTCTCGTTAGTCACTTGATGTGGAAGCCAACCTAACAGCGGCCACGTTAAGGTCTAAACTTTTGTTCTCGTCCTCTTGATCATTCTAGGGCAATCAAAGGAAGTAAGTAAAATAGGGGTTTTTGTTTGAAAATTGAAAATTATGTGAATTTGTTAAAAAAATTAAAAATATATTATAAGATATATCATTGGGTTAATTTAAATAGTATATAAATATGATATTTTTATATAATTTAATTTACATAATTATATATCTGTTAATATATTTACTGAAATGATTTTTTATAAACTTTTATTCGATAATATTTTTTATGTAAAAAACTTAATAAAATACAATATGTATTAACACACTTGTTACTAACTTGACGACACGTCAGCAACCACCCGACTCGGCAACTCCGCCCTTAACCAGGATTCACATTTCTTATGCGTTTTTCTAAAAGCCTCGTATAAAGCGAGGGCTCCCTCGCAAAAAGGAACAGCCCCGCTCCCCTTTTCCATTTGACCGCTATAAATACTACTATAACAACAACAGTAAAGTTGCTATTATTATTATTATTATTATATTCCCGCTCGTCGTCCTCTCAAACGCCCCCACCCGGCTTCCACGCCTTCCCCCTTCCTCCCCACGGGGGTTGCCCTCTCGCCACTTCGATCTGTGGAATCCCGCCCCCTCCCCTCCCCTCATCGATCTGCTCTCCTCCTCTGTAAATACGACAGGAACACAGTCAAACAATTGTGCGGAGGTTATCTTTTCTCACTTGTCAACCCGTCTTTTCTTTCCTTTTTTTTTGATCCGCCGTAGTGCCCACTTTCTTCTGTTCACACGTTTTTCTGAGGAATTTCTTTTCATGCGCTCCCGCCCATCTTTCTGGTTTTTGTTCACATTTTGCAGCCTTATCCTGGGTTTCTTCTGGGTATCCTGAGCCCGTTTTCTGGGGTTCGGCTTCGGTTACGGTGTCGATCTGGCCGGTGGGAAGGTGAGCTCGGTTTCTTTTGTGTGGGTTTCGATCTTTCTGTGCCGCCGTGGAGTAGCGTTTCTGGTTTTCTTAGCTTTTAAGTTCTCACAGTAGGAGGGGATCCAGTTTGCTTCTTTTTTTTCCCCACCTCATCTGTGTTTGCTTGCCCTAAGTTGCTTGCTTCATTACGGTGTTCTTGTATCTGCGGGAGAGCTTCTTGTTGTGTAACTTATGTTTGGTCATCGGGCAGTATTGATGCTCAGCTGTTGTTCCTTGTCGCACTTACTTTGGGTAGTACTGACTTCTTACGTCGGCGGGATCGTGCAGATCATGAGCAGATCGAGATGGAACAGGGACATGGTTGAAGATCTTGACCTCAGACTCGCACCCTCGTTCGTTTCAAAAGGAGGGATGCTAGCGAACAATTTTGTTAGGGGTTATCCTTCTAATATCATAACGATTGACGACGATGACGACGATGACGATGATGTGCAGGTGTACTCACCTGGGTCGTCCAGAGAGGTACACACATTGGATGATCTTCCTTTACTGTCTTTTTTTTTGGTTTGCCTTCAGGATTTCAGTTTTGGGGCACCTTCTTTTATTTTATGCAGGTGAGGATGTTCTTTCCTCGTTCAAATTCATGGGTACCTCCGCTTACGGAAGAAGACTTGGAGCTGCGGCTTGGACTCGGAGGTGTTTTCACATGTCCTTTAAGATAATCCTCTTCACAGTTTTGCTACATGTTAGGGTGTGGAGGTCCTTGTAACATATGTTGTTCAGTGTCATTCATGTTTTCCCATTTTCTGTAGCTTATATCACGCATGCTTCTGATCTTCAGTAAGTATCTTCTTCTGATAGTTCAATTTACCTTCTTAGAAATCAAAGAATGGTCTCAGTTCGACGGCTTTACTGAATAGTAAATAAGTTTATGCTGCTTGAGCATTTGTCCATGTAAAAAATGGGACTCAAAGATTTCCAATGTGGGGGCATAGACTCTGTAGAGACATAGGATACTATGGAAGAAGCTGCTAAATGAAGAGATTCTTGATTGGCTTCTGAATAGAAAGACTACCTGAAGCTTTACATTGTCAAACGTCTTAATAGTTGCTTCCAGACTTCATTCTGAAGTTTATTGGCACCCTAAACTTCGTTAGGTTTGTGAAATGTGATGATGCATGGGTCTTTCATGGAGAGCTTCCTGTTTATAAACTTTCTTGAAAATGGAGCTAATCATTGATAGAACTCCCTGTACAATTAAAATGCCGATATCATATTTTTTCTTTTTAAGATTTAAATGATAATCAGTCTTGTACACTATGTTGTTTTGAGTACATTGCTATCCTAAAAGTAATGCAAGTATGCAACATGATTCATGTTCGCAGGAGTACAAAGTGTTGTATGTAGAATTGGATGTGGCAATATAATGATGTTATACATAATGGAGACTTTAAAACTAAACGTGTTGATGTTTAGTTACACAAGATTTTTGAGGGGATTGGAAGGGAAACAAATGATCTGAGGCCTTAAGAGGCTAGGTTTGGTTGACCAAAGTTTAAAAATGACTATTTTAGCAAATATGGTTGGAGGAAATGGCATTATTAGATCAAACTTCGAGTTAACAGTTGTACAGATGCTTTGTAATGATGAAAACAGATGGTGATGATAATTGAAAGTAAAAATATCTGGAAGTCTGTGGAATGAATTTTCTTATGATGCATATAAAAGATGTGACAGTGATCTAGTGTAGTGGGACTTTCATATGGATGCAAAGTACTTTGGATGTCCTTGATTTATGGAAAGATCAAGAAAAATTAACTTGCTGGCTTCTACATTTTAGCAACGTTTCCGTCAATAACAACAGATGAATTGACATGCTTATGGTTTTACGCCGTCTATGCTTGCCATTCCCAATTATGTATACATGTATCCTAGAACATGTCTTACATATGCAAATATGGGATTTGGATCATGTTATGCCTTTAGAGAGTTTCAATTCATACTGCTTCTGTTTGGAAATGTGTATATATGGGCCGTGGACAAACATGTATCATACCAGCCAACCCTACACAGTGGCGTGAGGCCAGTATATCTATCATGTCCCCTCTCCTTTTGTTGTCATCAATTTTTATAGGGTGTTTGGGAGCAATTTTTTGGCTCTCTTTTTCCTTAAAATAAAAATTTGGGAAAGGAACCTTACTTAGACACGTTTGGGGAGTTCTCTTATTTTTAGGATGGAATCCCAATATCCCATTATTTGTAAACTTCCCCTGAACTAAAAACAGCCCCAAGCAAATTTTTTTTGCTTAAAAGATGCTTGCATGATGCCTTGGGTCTCGCCTGTGTCCTCATTTTGTCTTCGTCTCGACTTCTGTCTGCATCCTTGTGAGAGGAACCCGTGATCGAACGATCTCCCATTGCCACGCCGATGGCGGCTGCAAGATCCGAAAGTGTGCCCGCCCGTCAGCCCTCCCTTCTCCCTCTGCCCCGCTGCTAGATGTACTGCCCTCCCTTCTCCCTCCTCCCACGAAGCCCGTTCAAATTGTTGGCCCTCTCTTTTCCCTCTGCCACGCCATCTGCCCCTTCCTTCTCCCCCATCGTTCTGTTCCCTCGAAGCCCACCAGCCATCCGGCCCTCCCTTTTCCCTCTGCCCCCCCCCCCCCCGTCCTGCACTCCCTTCTACTTCTGCCCCACCGTCCAGCCCTCCCTTCTACTTCTGCCCCACCGTCCAGCCCTCCCTTCTACTTCTGCCCCACTGTCCAGCCCTCCCTTTTCCGTCTGCCCCACCGTCCGGCCCTCCCCGCTCTCTCATCCTTATCTTCCCGCAAAGCCCGCCCGCTGTCTGGCCCCCCCTTTTCTCTCTGCGAAGTCCACCCACCGTCCTCAAGTGCATCTCCGGCTTCGCCCGCCAGTGCTGTGTCGGCTTCTCGGTGCTCAGCACCTCCGGGGCCGTCGCCAGCGTCACCCTTTGCCATCCCACCCTCGACGCCTCCACGCTTATGCTGCACTGCTGCTTTGACATCCTCTCCCTCGCCGGGACCTTCCTTCCCATCCCAAACCCCACCGGCACCAGCACCACCCCCATTGCCAACACCACTGCTGTCGCCACCCTAGTCACCTTCTCTTCCTCGTCTTCACTGTCCATTGTCGCCTCTGCCGTCAAGTCAGCCTTCACCATCTCGCTCACCAGGTCGCAGGGTCAGGTGATAGGGAGGATGGTAGCGGGGCCTGTGGTGCTGGTGTTGGCATCCTTCGTGAGCCAGCTGCAGGTCTTTGATGGTGGTGAACAGGTTGGTGGTCTTGCCCGTCTCGTCGGCGATGGGCCCCTCATTGTTGTCCAGCCTATCACTGGCTGTCATGATTGCCGACTTGACATGATGGGTGTCCAGTCCCAGGGGGAGCTTTGGAGCAGGGCGGCGATCTCGGACAACATGCAAGGAAAGAGGAAGGGGATGTCCTCCCAGGTAAACGCTCACTATGTTCACACTGGGCCGATGAAATGAAGCTTAAGGATGCTGTTGTTCAACGGACTGGGGCTCTGGCGGAGCTGTGTCCCGTCTCCCTCTTCCTCCTCCTCCCTCCTGCACGCCTGGCTCTCCCCTCTCGCTCCTTCTGCAAAGCTCGCTGGGGCGCAAGAAGCCACCCTGCCCGGCGCATCCCCACGTCCGACGGAAGAATCCCACCTGTCTGAGCTACTAATATGCAAGGAGAGAATACACTACTACCCACCCACCTCTTTTTCCTCCCCCCAAATCCCAGCGGGATCACATAGACCAGCTTCTAGTTCAAATCAACCTCTCAGCTCTACCAAACAAGTCTACACAGAATTTAAAAATTATGGCATTTTGCCCAACAGGTAGTTCTCCGTATTCATCAATTTCAAAAATTGGGTTGAAAATTGGCATAGCATATTTTTTAGGTAGAAGGAGCTTTTTTAAAAAAAGTGCTCCCAAACACTCTATTAGTTGCACAAATCTTACTTTTCCACCAGTTCCCTGTATGAATGTCTACTGTTCCATCCTTTTCATACCATTGCCTTTGCTCTTATATCAACCAAATAACAAAAGGAAAAAAAAAAGAAGAGGCACCATCCTCAACCTGTCCCCTGACACTCAGGACGCTCTGAATCTGAAGCCAGAACCCCCCCCAGAAAGAGAGAGAGAGAGAGATGGCCTATTGTCATGCCACCAGTCACCCTTCCATCATCACATGAGGTTATTGCTATGTAGTCAAAGGCGCGCCTAGGCGTTTGAGGTGGTGAGGCGGTCCCAAACCGCCTCGCTTTTGCCTCAAACGCCTCACTCTCAGTCTTCTTCTTCTTTTGATCCAGTGTTGGTTTAAAACTCCTTTATTCAAATCTTATCTTATTTGTATGTATGTACTTTTGTCTCAAATCTTTATTATTGCTGATTTTATTGAAAATCTTGATTGTATGTATGTATTTTCTTTGACATTTAGACATATATTTATATTTTTTGAATTGCATATATATATTTTTAATAAAACCCCTCAAACGTCTACGCCATCGCCTAGGTGTTTGAGGCATGAGGCGACCCCTTGGTCGCCTCGGTCGCCTCACGTCTCGGACTACATAGGGTTATTGTCAGCTATTGTTGCTGGGCCTGTTAACCACATTCCCTCTTTCATTGTTCCCCTTCTTTCTCTTTGATTTCCTCTGTTGTGATGAGACCAACCAGCCTTCTGTGGCAAGTCTTGAGAGGAAAAGAAAGGATTTCTTTTAATGCTCCATTACTGTTTTCATGCACATCCACACTCAAAGAACGCAAAACTGGTCCAATTACTTAGTTGTTGCTTAATAGGGCTGAGCTTTATTATCTCTGTCTGTCATCCATCTTAGATGACCTGGTTTGATTGATAACCTGTTAACATATTCTGGATGTGTGTTTGTAGAGCTTGCAACCAGTTTAAATTAGACCCATCCTGTGTCTCTTTGATTGAACTGGCCTAGAAAATACCCAGCAGCTTTTCTAAAGGCCCAACAACATCGGCTTCTCTCAAGTCTTAGTTGGGACCGGACTATCCTACTTCACTTCGCTAGTATAATCCACTTTAAGAATCAATAATTCAGGAGTTTTGAGTTCTTTGATGTTGCTGTCAAGGTTCCCTTGATGCTTCCCCAGCCTGATCTGATTATCTTGTGCTTAAAAAACTCCTTACCACTCCATGTTTCCATCTGGGCTTTTTGTTAGGTAACTAGAATGTGTTCGCCATGTGCAATATTCAATTTGGGGCCTCACTGTACTCCCGTTCCCATCAATATACTGATTGATAATGTGCTTCACCCAGCATTGAGAGTTGGTTGTGGTTTCAGGCTTTCAGTTGCCTGCCTCTCTGGTTTACCTTCTTTAGGAGACCAATGGGCCGGATGTGGTATTTGTCAAATCCTCAATTATGATCTTCGGAGCTTTGGCTTCACATTCCATTCTCACTTGTGGTATTCCTTATCCATGAACACTGTGCATCCTTTACAACCTTCTGCCCAGTGCTCCTGCCTAGTGCCTATAGGGGTGAAGGGATTGATCAACATTGCACCATCTATCTTTGATGATGGCCATCTCATGTCCACCTCATTTCTCTCCCTCCAGGCCCCACCCAGTCCTGGACCTCATGGCTCATCCTCTCTCCTATTGTTTAACAAAATACTGGACTAACTGAATCTTTGTTTTACTTGCAAGACTTCCTCGTATGTATACCAGCACTTATGAACTTAAGGGGTTAATTGTTTCTTGCTATTTTGCCTTCTTGAAGGATATTTCTGAGAACTACAATATTTTTTTTGTAAATATTGACCTGTAAGCCTTCTCTCTCTCTCTGTGTTACATTATGTAATTATAGGTAAATTGTAAGTATATGCATCTTTACCGATGAGCTCCATTCTCCATACTTATGCATGCTTGTGTTTGAAATTTCTTATCAACAATATTTCACCAATCTACATTTTATCTTCTTGTATTATATGAATTTGTCATGTGCATGTGTGCAACACTTAATTTATCTACACTGGAAAAATGGATGATGTAGTCATTTCAATAATATAAAATGTATTAGGTATAAAAATCTTATTGTATCAATTATAGTATAATATAGGAAAAATAGGAAGTTGAAAGGAATAGCTTTTTTAATTTATATATATATATTTGTTGAAACCGAAGTATCTCAGTGCAATGTGCATGAGAATCTAAGCTCTGTGGAGTGGAAGCAACGTGGGAGCAATGTACTAGGCCAGGATCTCAGCCGCTTCTTGTGTATGATCTCTTGATCAGTGTGCAAGGTGTGCCCTCACCTTTTGTCTCCTATTGTGTTATTTCTACAAGCATATTCTCCCAAGAGTTGAAATATGCCTTGAAGTTTTGACAATACTAAGAGATTGAATGGTTTTGGGAGCAAATTTAGTTGATGTGGCACATTTGGTGCTAACTTCTGTAGTTGCAACGCCTACTTTAGGATTCTTTTCTGCATAAGCTAGTGCCTACAAGGTAATGCTTAGACTTAGCTGAAAACCATTGGCAGTCAACCAGCTAAGTTGAAATGGGGCTTTCTCTTTAGTGGATGCAATCATTCTCTAGATGTCAACATATGACATTGAATGTTTTATGTCCAGAATCCAGGATGTCTCATATACTTCATATTTAGAGATCATTGAATCCCATCCACTGGCAAGTAATACAGTCCACTGCCTGGGTTTTGGAAGGTTCACATTTTTTAAAAAAAAAAGGTAGATCACGACATGAGGCATTTCATGCAGTGGGCAGTTGTGGGTGCGCACCCACATGGGTTGCACCCCGCGATGGCACGATGCACATCACATTCACGGAGGGATGATTCCCCCCCCCCCCCGGCATGCCATCCAATCTTGCCCTTCAGGCAATTGGATGGTTAGTTTTTTTATCTCTTGAAAAAGTCCCTCAAAGGTGTCTTACTTTTAATCTTTCCATGAATTTTGGAGCATCAAAGGTGTGTAGTATTCATTCCCTTGCCAGTGAACCCCAAAAGGGCAGTGCACTGTATCAGTCACACAGGGAGGGAGGGAGGGAGGGTTAGGCCTTGGCTTGCTAGTGTGGCGAACAGAGGTGCGGGAGACTGGGAATGGGGGTGAGGGCAATTGGTGAATGGAAATGGGGGTGAGGACAAGTGGCCTGCTAGGGTTGTGAACAGAGGTGGGGGCGAATGGGAATGGAGGTGAGGACAAGTGGGTATTAAGATGGGGCTGAGGGTTATATACTGAACGGCGAACAGTGTTAATTGGGCTGTGTTTGTGGGCTGAACAGTTAAATGGGCCAGCATTTAAAGTGCACAATGCAGGCTGGGGCAAGGAAGGTTGGCCGAGGTGCTCACCTTGGGAGCCCAGGCAATCCCAGCAATCGCCCAAGCAACAAAGGCCAGAGCATGATGATTTGTGGTCACCATGCCTCGCCTCATCACCTAGGCGAGTACCTCAAACACCTTCAGTTTTTAGTTGAATTCATTGAAGCAATCTGGAAACTAGTACTTGCAGTCATAATATTTGCGATCCAGGCATGCACAATCATGAAACTGCTTTTGTCATCATTATAAACTGGAATTCCATCGCTTTGAGGTTGGTTTAGGAATTAAATGTGAAATGGTAAGTATTTGAGGTTTTACAGTTGGCTGCCAACCTGACACAGCCTCTATCCAAAACCTGACACACAAAAGCTGGAAGGTATGGAGCTGCCTTTGGAAAGATCCCACAGTCCTAGCCTTGCTAGTTGAGTGTTAGGTTGTAAATTTAAATCAGACAAAATAAATTAAACTGTAGTTGTAAAGGACTCTTAAGCAAAAAAACAAGTCAAAACGAGCAGATATATGCATTTTGGAACTCTCGTCATTGTTCAGATATATCTAGCTAGAGTAACTGAGAGTTTGAATACCTAACATTGATTTTACCTCCCTAGGCAAAGTTATTGAGAGCCAATTCTTCACATGAACATGGTAAACCCTAGAGGAGGGAGCATAACTGTGAAGTATTGTTGCCTTGGACCATCTATCAGATTGACTTCATTATAGTTTATATTATGACTGAAGGTCATGCTTGGTATTGGAACAAGCCTATCCTTACTCTAGTGTTACTTGGTTTCGGGATAGTGGGGATTACATTGGCAAAGAGTGGAGGAACTTATTCCACTTAATATGTGGAATGATTATCCCTAGATTTAACACCAACCCCACTTAATTTATCATGACACAAAAAGATGGCAGATTGAGGATAGACACTTGGATTCACCTATGCTTATAACCACGTAAGTTATCCCAATAAAAAATAAAGTGCAAAAGTGAGGATAACCTTAGTTTAGTTTAGCTCCGGCTTCTCCTAATACCAAACAGAGTTATTTATCCCCAAATTTAAATCCAAGATGAGGATAATTGATGCGGAACAATGACGACAGGTTCCACACGGACCAAACCAGACCTCCCTCTTGAGATCTGCTAACCCCTTACGACTGTTGGCCCGGAGCGTTTGTGAACCTGACGAGAGGGAGAAAGGGAGAAGAAAGAGGGGATGGGCCAAGGGGTGGCGATGTGCAGGGTGCAGGTCGCGCTATGGGAGCACACCGTATGGAGAGACAGAAACTGTGGAGGGAGAGAAAATAGAGAGGGGGGGGAAAGAAGAGGTGGCGGATAGGAGAGAGAGAAAGAGAGGGGAACAGAGAGTGAAGAAGGCTGCACGCGCGGGGGGAAAAGGAAGGTGGTGACGGAGTCTGCTGGAGGGTAGACGATCTCCTGGTGGGAGGAGGGTGCGCGAGATGGCTGCAGACAGGAGCAGGGCGGCCTGGTATGGTAGGCTCTACTGACGGCTGGGTGGGCAGTGCAGAGAGCGGCGCAGGAGAGGTCACGGGGTGGCCGCAGGCGGCTGCGACTGTTGTCGGTGGAAGGGAGGCCTGTGAGGCACCGTTGGAGGCGTGGGCTGTCAGTGGCAGTGGAGGTGGTTGAGGTGGCGCCGCGAGGTGGCTGGCTGGGTGATGGGGGTTCACGGGCTAGGGTTTGAGTGGAAAGGGATCACAATGGGAGAAGGAGGGGAAAGGAAGAGGATGAAAAGGGGGTGCTGGTGGCTAGGGTTGGGGGGGGGGTGACCTGGCCCTCTCAGCCTCCATGTTTAGGGCTCTCTCATCTCTCTTAGAGAAGGGGAAAATCACAAAAATTCGCAACCATAATTCTTCATTAATTGAAAAGGATGATTACAACTCCATTTTATAGTGGTTAGGCTAACCCTAACCCTACCATGACACTCTTGGACTCAAGTACTCCTAGACTCAAGAAAATAGTGCGAATATCGCACCAAAATTACAAAAATAGAAAAAGCTCTAGATAAAAATCAAATTACATAATAAAATTAAAAATGTCTACTGAGCATCAGGAAAAGTGAGGCATAAGGGAGGAGCATCGAACACGTCCTCAGAGATAAGATCCAATCCAGACTTTGTAAACATTGCATGATCCCAGTTGTCGGAAGGAGGCGAAACGTAGTCAACTACACCGATGGATCACCCTTGAACATTGTGTCATCAACCAGATCTAGTCCAGAAGTAATAAATAAACTTTGATCCCACACATCAACAGGTGATGCGGCAACTTCGGCTATGCAGTCTTGTAGTGTCTTCTCAAAAGCGCAGAATGCCTGCGAGTATGAATTGGGACATCAGAGTTTCTTTCCGAGATAAGTAGGCTGCACGATGCAACTCTTCTCATCAGGAGCTATGACAACTTGACATTTTGTCATCCATTCAGATCCTAAGTTAATGTGTGATCTGTTTGGTTGAATTATGCATCTTGCTCTGTGAAAATATTTAACGAATCTCTTTGTGATGGGATTTTTAGTTGATCAATGAAACTCCACAAACACTTGCCATAAATAACAGTTTCTCCTGTTTTCAAGAGAGAAACAATGATAGACTGGGAGATATAATTCCTCGATTGACGGTCATTGAGAATCACTGTTGGCTCGTTGATGGGCAACATAGTTGCAAGAAATGCTCAGGGAAGGGAGAAGTGCATTTCTTGGGAAACGCGTTCAGGAAACGAATTCAATGCGTTTGGGAAACGCATGAGAAACATCCCCTTGTTTCCCATATGTATTTTTATGGGTATTTTAATCATTTAGGAAAGTATGTTTGTAACTTAACAGTATTTTAATCATTTTAGAAATACAAGAGATACACTAAAAGAGCTAAACCTTTCTAAAATGATTAAAATCCCCCTTGTTTCCCATATGTATATCATTTCTCGTTTCTCACTAAATTTTAGAGCTTCGTTTCTCGCTTTTGTTTCACGTTTCGTTTTCCATGTTGGTAACTATGGGCAAGAATACTTTAAAACTAAAGTACATTGGGGATAGAATTTACCGTGAACCCCGATTTGATAGAAAAAATCGGTTCCCTAAGCTTTGATACCAATTTGATGCGGAACGACGACGATAGGTCCCACATGGACCGAACCAGACCTTCCTGTTGTGATCTGCCTAAGCCCTTATGGCTGTTGGCCTGTAGCGTTTGCGAACCTGACGAGAGGGAGAAAGGGAGGAGAGAGGAGGGGATGGGCCGAAGGGTGGCGAGGTGCAGTGTGCCAAGTCGCGCTCTGGGAGCACATTGTACAGAGAGAGGCAGAGAGAAATGGAGGGAGAGAGGGGGGAAAGAAGAGGTGGCGGGCAAGAGAGGGGAACAGAGGGTGAAGAAGGGCCGCGTGCACAGGGGGAAAAGGAAGGTGGCGGCGGAGTCCGCCGGAGGGCAGACGGCGCCCTGGTGCAGGTGGCCAGCGGTGGAGGGTGTGCGAGATGGCTGCAGGCAGGAGCAGGGCGGCCCAGTTTGGTAGGCTTCACTGGCGACGGGGCGGGTGGTGAGGAGAGCGGTGCAAGAGAGGTCCCAAGGTGGCCGCGGGCGACTGTTGCTGGTGGATGGGGAGTCCGGTAAGGTATCGTCGGCGGCGGTGGAGTTGGTGGAGGTGGCGTGACGCAGCGAGGTGGTTGGCAGGGCAATGGGGGTTCACGGGGTAGGGTTTTAGTGGAAAGGGGATCACGATGGGAGGAGGGGAAAGGAAGAGGATGAAGGGGGGTGCTGGTGGCTAGGGTTGGGGGGGTGACCTGGCCCTCTCGGCCTCCTCTTAGGGCTCTCATCTATCTCTAGAGAAGGGAAAAATCACAAAAATTTGCAACCATGATTCTTCATTAATTGAAAAGGACGATTACAACTCCATTTTATAGTGGTTAGGTTAACCCTAACCCTACCATGACTCTCTTGGACTCAAGTACCCTTAGACTCAAGAAAATAGTGCGAATATCGCGTTAAAATTACCAAAAAAAATGACTACTAGCTCGCTGATCACATTTTGTGAAAATGATGCCATTGTGCAACGCACAAATACAGCCCCAATGTAGTCCTGCTCTGCATCAGTTACTTTAAGTGGGAAGTGGGAATGACTTCACTGAGTCAAGGTTAGGGATAAGTTGGGGATTTCTCTTTTTATCTCGATACCAAATGTGACCTTGGAATATAGGGGCAAAAACAGGATTCCTGCAGCTGAACCAAAATAAATGGATAAGGCTTTAATGATGAACTGAAAAGACTCGGGCCAATGGCAATGCATTGGACTTTAGTCTCCTGCCTTTTAATTGAATTTGTTGTTGATGTTTTTTATTCTAATGGTGATACTTAATCTTGTTTTTCGTAACCTTTTGCAGCATATTTTAGGCATGCTGGGAACTCAAATGGCAGCACAAAGATACCTCAGGACGGAATTCGAGATCCACATGCTAGGAAGCGTGGCAAGGTACACATTTTTCTGTTGCCAATGAACCTAATTCAGCATATGAACATAAACGCATGGAAAACATCTATAGAATCATTTTTAATTATAGCTGTGGTCATTAAAGGAGCTCTTGGTTAAGGTTCTTAGTGTGGGATGCCAATAAATGTCACATTATTGACCCACTTATATTGAGAATTTTCAAACACTCAGCTGCTCCCGAGTCATGTAATTACTTTTTCATTAATGGATCACTTCATCCATGGATCCGGGTAAGTAAAGGATTTGGCTTAATGTCCTTTATGCTGGGATCCCCCCAAAGTGACCCACTTCTTACATCGATGACTCCTAAGTACTGAACCTTGTGAGGTAAATTTTAACCTTTTTTCATTAATGACTAATTTGCCTGGACCCAAGGATTCCGGCACAGAGGCAGGTGGCTGCCAATTTCATTCCTCTTCAATTTCTTCATCCATTAAAAGTCATATATTTTGGTTTCCCCATCCTCAAGGTGGTGTCATGTCTCTTTTTCTGTACTTGGCCGCACAAAATGACAAACATGGTTCCCTCAGAAATTGGTATGGATGCTGATTGCTAATCCCAATGTCTGCAACTCTTTTTGCCAAATATCGTTTTTTTAATGTAAATTTACGATCAGACCAAGCTTCTGCGTGCAGATTGAAAACATGTGATTTTCTTTCCTTGTATTCTAATCTGTCTGTTGGACGTGACAGAAGAAATTGGGACAAACATCAAGCGGTAGTGGCGCCACCCAGGGTGGGAAGGAGATAAAATTGAGATGTGCCATCTGTATGGACACCATGAAAGAGGAGACATCAACTGTTTGTGGTCACATCTTCTGCAAACCTTGCATCACCAATGCCGTGCTAGTACAGAGGAAGTGCCCAGCCTGTCGAACGAAGCTTTCCATCCAAAACATTCACCGCATTTATCTCCCTGGGGCGACCACCTGACATCACCATTATTAAGAGTAGCTTCTTCAAGTTATATCACTTAATTCTGCCCATCTGTCAGCACTCTGCTGCATGTTTTTCCCCCCTTCGGATGGGATTTAAAAGTAAATGCGAAGCTTGTCAACCATTCAGTCCGATCTTCTAACCTAATATGTATATAGGAGATTGTCTCGGCCCCTTGCAATTCCAAGCCCACCCGCGAGGATGACACTAACGATGATGAGAAATATATATATGTCTGACATTGGATGTGCCTCTCGAGGAAGAAAGAGAGAGAGAGAGAGAGAGGGAAGGTGGGGGGGTGAATCTGACACCGGACGTTTGCTGCAAATTTAACTCTTGCTATCTGATGTCATGACTTTTGGTAAAATGCTTGAGTTATGTCTCTCCTTTCTCGGCATCTAAGTTTTCCCATTGGACTACGATTCTCAGGATTCTGGTCATCTGGCATCACCGTTCTTTCCGATGAGACTGGCAGTTGAGGAACGGAATCCAAGGATTATATCCAAATTTTTAGATATATTATCAGTTAATACCTGATTAGATAGGCCATAGTGTATAATTTAATTTTGCTTTCTTCACAATAAAATGAGATTTGATCAATCAAGCAAATGTTAAACCTGTTTAACTGAGCCAGAAAACCATGGTTGAGGAATAACGCTCCTTGCGTTCTACATTACTTTCTTTTTAAGTGTTTATTCCACTCGGCATCTTATGTTTGTAACATTTCGAAGTGTTGATCCTAGAATCGCCTGCAGAGAAGTTAAGGAAAAAAGAGGTTCGTCAATGATGTTCACAAATTTGGCAGAAGGGGAAATTAAAATATAAAAAACATCGCAGTACTCTTATGACATTAACAGATCTCTGGATTTTGAAATTATTTTGCAGAAAGTAATGGAAATAAAATTTCTGTTCTTGGGCTACGATTTATTATTGACAAAAATAAAACCAGTAATTCCTTATAAAATGACTGATTCTGGTTGTTAGGCTTCCAGGGCGTCTTTGATACTCGAGTAGGCGGGTGTCTTAATCGACCTCAAAAGGTCGATTGAGATACTCGACCCCGGTTACCGGGTTTATGTGAGGGGGAGGGCGAGCGGAGGTGGGGCCCATCGGTTAGCCGGTGTCGGGGAGGGATCAAGTCGTTGTCAAAGACGCCCTCAATGTTTTAAGTCAAACTGAGTGAACATGATACAAGCATTTTGGTTTTCTATGTCAGGGACCCTATAGCTGCACTTCTTGTTAGAAGCAATTTTTTTTTTTTTTGCGGCAAATGTCCTTGGGGCATATCACTCTCTCGTGTGATTGTCACATATAAAGAGGAGGAACTGGACTCCCTCCAATTGCTTCCTCCCCTCTCACTCTAGGCAGAAGATGCTCGAGATCCTCAAATTATGTCTTCGTTGACGACATAAAAAACATATTTGTTAGTTACATAAAAATGAAGAAAGATTAACGTCATTTATTATAAAA
Organism: Amorphophallus konjac; assembly: GCA_022559845.1. NCBI lineage: Eukaryota > Viridiplantae > Streptophyta > Magnoliopsida > Alismatales > Araceae > Amorphophallus > Amorphophallus konjac. Next base: position 107,896 of record JAHNEJ010001581.1, read on the forward strand.
ATAAAAACTTGTGAGATTAGTTGCAATATTCTTTATCAATTTTTAAACAATATCCATTGTATTTTCATACGACGAGGATATGTCACTCAACTTCATCTGTCTTCATCTCCATCATTGCACTCCATTCTCCTTACATAAACGAAGTGGCTCATCAGGTTCTCTGAAGTTAAACTACGTAGAAGAAGTCAACTAGTGTCAGTCTAGTTTGATTTAAAATAATCGATATTAACATCCTCCTCTAGAGCTTTAGTATGATCCAACTTATAAACGGGGAAAGTCTTACTTTAACCTTGCAAAGTGTCCACCAGTCATTCCTTTCTTTATTTCTCGGCTAAGGATATCTTGTAAAATACACATGTTGAGTTTGTTGGGTCAAATTGAATGGTTCGTCGGCATTTAACTTGGACTTATGCTTTATATCGAATCACATATTTTGTGTCATTTCAAACTCTTTTAAGATCAAATTAATGACACTTAAATAGATATATTCAATTGCATTATCTCATATCCTACAATTTTATGACCTCCTCAAGAATGCCGTAGTAGTCAACTTCATTCTCGTTGTAAGGACTACCTTTAACACACACTGCGCTGTTATATGTGGACTTATTTTGTCCATACATCATGGTGTGAAATCTATATTCATTCACAATAAATCTATTATAAGACCAAATGACTTTTGAGGGGACGTAACTTATCTCTCAAATTGGGAGTTTAGTAACAAAACCTTGTTGAATGTATATATACATTAGATCAGTTAAAAAATGGGCATGAACTTTATGAGCACACAGAAAATTTAATAGTTGACATTTACTTGATTTCTCAGTCATCTGGCAAAAGACTTCTCTCGTTACTTGTCAACATCCACATCAGTGAGATGTGAATGTTGTTAAATTAACTGTCAAATTGTATGCAATACAAATTAAACTATCTTAAAAAGTAAGAAGAAGGGCAAAAAGCTTATGTACATAACACAATGTGATTTTGAGACTTACTGAATATAAGGTTCAATCTCAAGTCAAGTCAGAAGAATGTAGATTTTTGTGACTTCCAACTCTCTATTTTCGAGTGTGTGATTCGAAGAATGTTCGAACGAACGGTCGGGATACTTAAATATAGAGGGTCATTCTGATACAATAGGCTCTCCTCCATCATCATTACGAGGAGGTCGAGTACGACAAGTTCGTATCTCAAATTCAAAATACATCGATCAAAGCTTTGATATTTCTTCTATAGTGTATGTCTCGCTAATTGAACCATCCACTTTCGCCTTGTTGCGAACCTTCCTTTTCAAATCACACAAGCACCTATGGTAATAGTTCAATTAAAAATCACATACATATTGTACAGATGTAGTAATTGTAAGAAAAAAACTTAATATAAATATACCTCCCGAATAGATGCATCTATCGAAACTGAATTGGCCCACCAAATTTTGCCTGATAAGACAAATAGATGATCAAGTGCTCCATCGAATCAAAGAATATAGGAGGAAATATATTCTCTAGTTTTTAAACCATTGTCACCAGATTCTCTTTGATAGTTTGCACATCATGAAGCCTAAGTTCTAGTGCACATAAAATCATGAAAGAACTGTACTGACTTAACTCGGTCAAAACTCCCCGTACAAGCTTTTGCAACAATTCATGGAATACAATGGGCACCGACCTCTGTATGACACATGATAATTATGACTTTTCATTCCATATATTTTTACCTATTCACACAATGGGTAATATTAGACATATATCCATCTAGGAATCTCAATTATTTAAGTCATTAACACACTTCCTTGATTTATTCGTCCCCAAGCACGTAAGTTGCTTCGAGGTTAACAACTTTTTCATTTATGTTCTACAGTTTCAGCTCTAGACGTTTATAAAGTAATTTCAAGTCCAAACGCACATTGGCATTGTCCTTTGTTTTGTCTTTTATATTCATGATGGTGTTGAACACATTATCAAAGATATTCTTCTCAATATGCATGACATCGAGGTTGTGCCGTACAATAAGAGTAGACCATCAAGGTGATTCATAAAAGATGCTTCTCTTCATCTAGTTGTGGTCTTTTCCAAATCTAGAGAGTTACAGTGTAGTGCAAACATCTATGCTATATCTAGCAAGTATTGTACCCGTGTTACCATTTGTCGACCAGACAACTGAGTTACTAGATCCTCCGAGTCAATTTTGTTCTCATAGAATGCGTCTTTTTGCCTTCTGAAGGAATGGTGACTTAGTAGAAACAACCGGTGGCAATCAAACCAAGATGATTTACTACCATGCTTCAGTAAAAATGATTTGATATCCTCCATACAGTAGGGCCATGCTAGCTTCGCATGTGTGCTCCAGCCAGATAACATTCCATATGTAGGGAAGTCACTTGTTATCGATATTAGCGTAGCCTTCATAGGAAGATTTTATTTTCTAAATGCTTCATAAGTAACAACACCGTCGTTCCACAACATTTTTAGCTCATCGATTAGCGGTTTGAGATGTATGTCTAAGTTTTTCTCATGATTTTTTGGACCAGGAATTACTAAGGATAAAAAAAAATCTCTCGCTTCATGCACATGCTTAGTGGCTTGGAGAGCACGGGAGGGGACATCAGGTACTGTTTGAGCTCTTCGAACGCTTGCTCGCACTCCTGATCCCAGTCGATTTGCTCTTTCTTCTCTGGCACTTTGTTTGCTTCATCTTTCTGCCGCGTGAGATAGGAATCGGGTCAGGGCAGCGATGCGGCCAGTAAGGCACTGCACGTCCCTTACCCGTGCCAATCATTTCATCTCTAGCACAGCCCGGATTTGGTCAAGATTTGCCTCTATTCCTCTGTGGGTGACGAAGAATCCAAGGAACTTTCCTGACTTGACCCCGAACGCACACTTGCTCGGGTTGAGTTTCATGTTGTACCTTCGAAGCGTAGCTAATGTCTCCGCACGGTCTCCGAGGTGCTCGGTCGCCCTGAGGCTTTTGACGAGCATGTCGTCTATGTAAACTTCCATATTGCGACCGATCTGTGCGTCGAACATATGATTGACCAAACGTTGGTACGTGGCTCATGCATTCTTCAACCCGAAGGGCATTCAGGTGTAGCAATACAGCCCATGGTCGGTGACGAAGGCTGTCTTATCTTGGTCGGGTCCGTGAATGCTAATCTGGTGGTACCCTGAATAGGCATCCAGGAGGCTCAGCATTTCGTGCCCGGCCATGGCGTCGACTAGCTGGTCGATCCATGGCATGGGAAAGCTATCTTTGGGCATGGCCTTGTTGAGATGAGTATAATCCACGCACATTCGCCATTTTCCGTTGCTTTTGGGAACCAGGACCATATTGGCAACCCAGTCGGGGTACTGGGTAGGTCGTAACAGTCCTAAGTGTAACTTCTTGCCCACTTGTTCTTTGATGATGGGCTGTCGCTCGGGGTTGCAGCGCCTCCTGCGTTGCTGTACCGGGCAGCAGTTTGGGTCCAGTTTCAGCCAGTGAGTTATGACTTCTGGTGGAATTCCGAGGAGCTCATTCTCGAACTAGGCGAATATGTCTTGGTTGGCTACTAGGAAACTCGCGTAAGCCTCCCTTTCCTGCTCGGACAGTGTGGCACCGATTCGGAGCGTTCTGCTTGGGTCTTCCCCCACCTGGATGAGATATAGATCCTCAGCCGGGATACTCGTGCTTCGGCCCGGGTCTTCCAACCTTGTCTTTTTCTTGGGCGGTGCCTCCTCGGCTTGTCTATCACATGTGGAGATCAAGTAACACCTCCTTGACTCTCTTTGGTCTCCTCGGACCTCTCCCACCTCGCGATGAGTGGGGAACTTCAGCTTTTGGTGATAGGATGAGGGAACGCCCCGTAGGGTGCCGAGGATACCTCGTCCTATGATAGCGTTGTACCCGGTCATTCTGCGCACAACGGTGAAGTCTTCTAGGAAAATCACATCTCTTTGTGCGATCCCAAACGTGATCAACAATGATATACGCCCCTCAGGGAGGGCGGTTGTGCCAAAAAAGCCATACAGGGGTGTGTGTAGTAGTGTTATTCGCGACAAATCCACACTCATATGTACCAAACAATCGTAAGAAATCACGTCATGGCCGCTTCCATTATCAACGAGAATCCATCGCATGGTACATTGATTGATGGTCACCGATACCACTAGAGCATCAGAGTGAGGAGTGGTTACACCTTCCAGGTCTTCGTCTGAGAAGACGAGTGGATCTTTGAGATGCTCTCGGGTGACAGTTCCCTGGTGGTTACTGTCGCCTTGCTCCACGGCGTTGATTGTTGATGGGTACCGACGGTGTCTTCTGGAGCTGTCCTCGCCTGAAGCCGGCCCTCCAGATATCACCATGATCTCCTTGCCGCTAGGTCGGTTGTCGATGGGTTGTGGGGCCTACTTGCATTGTCACTTTTCTGTGGCCTTGGCTATGAATTTATCGAGGAGTCCTCGTCGGATGAGGTCCTCGATGGCATCCTTAAGTTGGATGTAGTCAGCTGTGTCGTGCCCGTGGTCGCGGTGGAAGCGACAGTACCTCCTTTTGCTCCTGGTCCTGGGATCGGACTTTATCTTAGGAGGCCACTAGAGGAAGGGTTCCTCATGGATTTCCATGAGGATTTGCTCGGGCGGGGCCGTCAAGGGCGTGTAGCATCGGTATTGGCCCCTTTCTTTGGTCTCTGAGCGGTCGCGGCGTTCCCGGTCTCGTCGCTCCCGCGTGTTCCACCCCTCCCGAGGAGAGTCGACAGATCTCTTACAGTCGGACTGACTGGTCCCGGCCGTGCGACCGATGGCCGCAATGTTCTCCTCACACCTGGCATGCCTATGTGCCAAGGCGAGGAGGTCTATCAGGGGCGTGGGGGCTTCAACTCTGAGCGACCGTCGGAGGATGGAGTCCCGGGTTCCCTGCGTTTAGGAGGTGGTAGCGATGCCGACGTCAAGGCGGGGAATACGGAGTGCCTCTGCTCGGAAGCGGGACACGTAGTCCTAGAGGGTCTCCTCCCGGCCCTGCCTGATGGCGAGCAGGCTCACCACAGACTTGGCTTCCTTTTGGCAGCCGATTAAATTTTCTTTAAACATCTTTTTCAGCTGTTGAAAGGAGGTGATAGTCCCAGTCGGTAGGGACTCGAACCAGGTCTGGGCGTTCTCCCGGAGAGTAGTAACAAAGACAAAGGACTTTACAACACTCGAGGCCCGGTGGAACACCAGGTTAGACTCGAAGCTGTGCATGTGATCGGGCGGGTCGGTAGTGCCGTCATAAGGGGTGAAGGTTGGCAATTGGAACTTCGACGGGATGGGGGCCTCCATGATCTCCTTGGAGAAGTCCGTGTCATCGTCGATAAGGCCGCGGGTCTTGGCAGCGAGCAAGGCGTCGTCCAAGTACCGGACCTTGCCCTCGATCTCCCGCCCCACTTCTTCGTAACAACGTAGTCGCTGCGCTTCCGGATTGGAGTGGAGCAGACTGTGCGCCCTTGGTGCGGGTGAGTTGCGCAGGTGCCGAGCTTGTGCGGCGGAGGCATGGGAAGCCTCTTGCACCCGGCGGGAGTTTGCTACAGTTGGAGCCCCCCTGTTCTGAGGTTGCTCCGTTGGGGCGCGCTCTTGACCCATTGGCCTGCTGAGGAGGCCCTGGCAAAGGTTCGTTAAGACCTAGAGCTGATGGCGCATCTCCACGAGTTCGTCAGCCGCGACCTCCCGACGCGGTCGGGTGGATGACGATGTCTCTTGTGATCTCCGGTGGGAACTAGGACCCTGGTGGGACCCTTGGCCACGGTTGCTGGTGTTGCGGTAGCTTCCACGGGGTGCCATGGCTTTTTGATCGAGTTTCCACAGACGGTGGCAAAAAGTGTAGAGGCGAGAAGATGTCTCTCAAACGACGTACCACACTTTTAATATTTATTTGTTGGGGAAAGATCGTGCGGCCACCTGTGGAAGCCTACAAACACCAGATAAACGGCGTCAGAAGGAGCCTTAGGCGTTACCTCAGGGGACAACCCTCCGATGCATAAGTCAGAACCTTGGAGGATGGGGATCAGGGAGAGACGGGAGAGAGAGAGAGAGAGAGAGAGAGAGAGAGATGAAATGTGATCGAGCAAGCCTGGAAGGTGGTCGAACTTCTGCAGGAGTGCTCGCCGTGTCGAGTAAGCGCTCGGAGAGTGCTCGCTGGGCTGTAAGGTTGCTCAGAAGATGACGGGAGCTCTACTATGAAGAATCCGATTCTAGGCTCGTGGGTCGGAGTCTCTCTTGCCGTGTGTGTCTGTCCGTTTGCGTGTGTCTCTGTTCATGGACGGAGGTCCATTTATAGGGATTGTCCTGGCGGTGAGGGCCTATCCCTTAGCAGGGAAGGGCGTGAGTAGTGGGGTAATGCCTCTCCGTGATCGTGGGGAGTTTTCCATTGAGGGTCCGTTTGTAATGCCCCGGGTTTTTCGGATCTGGATCCGTGGGTTTCAGATCGTCTTTCCGCGGATTTCGGATTGTGTCCGATCAAGCTTCGGACTATTTTTACCAGATTGTCGGACCCACTGGTGGTGTGCCCGTGAGTTTCCTTGGGTCCGTGGTGTTGTGAGGAGCACGCCGGTAATTTTCTGTAATTTTGGGTGCGTCTTTGTGGGTCCCGGGTTACGTTTTGGGTTTTACGCGTGTTTTCCGTCTGTCAGACCTTCGGAACCCCGTACAGAGTGAACTGTTGCGTTCTCCGACGCCGGGATGTTACCACGGCGATCAGCGTGTTCCGAGGATCGCGGGGGTGTATTTTTCTATTTTTAGTATTTTCGGAATTTCCAGATTTTCTATATAACCCCCCTTTCTTTTTCTCTCTCTCCCCTCTGATTTCTCTCTTCTCTCCCTCTCTCTTCTCACGCTCTCTCCCTCTCTCTTCGGCGGTCGACGGGGTGGAGCGCGGGCGAAGTGGGGACGGCGCGGGCGAGGCACGGGCGAGCATGGGTGAGGATCGAGGCGGTGGAGACGCGGTGAAGCTCGACCGTGAGTTCGTGGAACGGCAAGGCTTCAACGGCGTTTTCTTCGCGGATCGGCGAGCTCGGGGCGCGAAATCTTCGGTGGAGGTAGGGAGATGGACCCCCAGCTCGTGTTCTTCATTTTCCACAAGTTTCGTAGGCCGTGGTGAGCCGGGCGGGCTAATCAGGGCGATTTGAGAAAAATCCATATTTTTGGGGAGTGAGCCGGATCTCTCGTTTTACGAGATTTTTGGCCGATCCAGGGGTTTAGATGCATGTATAGGGGCTTGGGGATGGATTCCCCTTTGTTTCCCCATCACCCGGGGGTGATTGGGGCGTGGATCGGATTTTTGGGGCGTTTCCCGCCGTTCTCGATTTTCTGAATTGATCGCGGTCTACCAGTAACCGCGTTCATTGGTCACGGTCTTAGGAGAACTGCGTTTACCTTTTCACGGTCTAGACTGGACCGTGTTCTGGTCGAGAAGGTCGGCAAGAGTTGCGGTCTTGTGACAGACCGCTATAGAACAGTCGCGGTCTGCAGGCGACCGCGACAGTCAAGTCGTGGTCGGTAGGTGACCGCTACCACCATTTTGTGTCATGATAGTCGCGGTCACAAGGTGACCGTGTTCATGTAGTCGCGGTCACGAGGTGACCGTGTTCTTGTAGTCGCGGTCCACTGTGGACCGTGACTGTGCGTCTCTGGATTTCAAGACTAATGTGTTCTGTTCGTGTGGAATTGGTCTTCGGTCTACCCGGTTATGATCCAATGGTCGACCTTCGGCCTTGTGAGTGTCCCGGACACCCCATGGCTTCTGTGTCCGTGTTTCTGGGGTGTCGGGAGATACCGTGTTATCTCGATTAGCGTGTCCGTAGGTGTGGTGGGTCCGGGTGACCCCGCGTGTTCCGGGCTTTTGTGTTACGCTAGATTGAGTCTCCGTGTATCGGTGTGTGTGAGGTGGGGTCTCCCCCGCATGTCGTGAGTTTTCCTAGAAGAAGATTCCCGAGTGGGCCATGTGTTTGGCCTTGGACTGCGAGTCCAGTTATCGACGTGGCGGCTTGTGTGCTGCCTTGGGAATCGTGCTTCTGCACTTTTCGCGTGGGCCGTGTGTGTGGCCTTGGACTGTGAGTCCAGTTGCCATGTCTGGGGCTAGAAGGCTTCTCAGTTCCCTTCCCGAGGGAATGGTCTCGACGGCTCGTGAGCTGTCTCGATATTCGTGCGACCGTGGTTTAGACCTAGGGATTAGGCTAGATTGACGGCCTTGTGCTATTGCGTACGACAGTCTTGACCCCGAGTCTTGTGACTCAAGGACCGTTGGATTTAGTGGGTCTAGAGGATTGTCCAGAGTTCAGTGGCTCATCGCCACTTGGTTCTTCTCGACTTTTATGCAAGGTGCGTGTGTGGTTCTTAGAGATTCTCTTTGGAGAGTGGTAACATCCTAGTCGTAGCCTTCCGACACGCGAGTGGTCCCTCCATGGAGTGGTGGCGAGGCTACCCCAAGAGACAGTTTTTAGGCTGGTTAACGTCGGACCCCACGTTTGACACCAGAGTCCGGCTGAGGGGAAAACCAGTCAGAGGGCCAGACCTAGGATGTGTGGTCTGTGTGTGCACACGTGGTTGGGGGCAGTGGACACGCGCCGGCCAGCGCGACCCCAGCTAGTCGCTTGTTCTGTGGTTACTTGTACGGTGTCTCAGTTCCCGCTGGGCCGGAGGGAGACACCTGAGGCGCGGTCTAAGTCGTCAGTGGACGCGTCCGGCCTTACTTCTGGTGGGCAGGTACTCCTGCCACATGAGACGTGACTCTCCTATGTTCGGGTTCTGTTTCCTGTCTGCGAGACGTGATTTTCTGGACCGTCTGGTGTTTTCGATATAATGACTAGGGTGCTAGTAGCTTTACCGAGGTTGCGTCTTGTTATGCGGCGCCCGCGACCAGGTGGTCGGGGTTACACCTTGGACAGCGTGTCCAGGTTGGTCTTGTCCTGGGAGACAGGCCTCTGCGGTAGGGTTGCCGTGGGTTTTACTTCGGTAAGCGGTGCTAGTGTGGTCCAGTTCCCGACTGTGAGATCGGGACTTCTCTTTCTGCTTGACCGGTACAGTAGGAGTAGTTGTAGTGCCGAGTTTCGACCGGCCACCGAGTTTACTGTTCCTGTTGTTACTGTTGTTCTTGTAGTTACTGCTTTCCGTGCCGCCGTTGTTCTCAGTTGGGGTTCCGCGGGATCCCTACTGGGCCAGTGACAGGAGGCTCACCCCTGCTTTTCAGGTGCGGCAGGTTCTTCCTCGAGGTTCGAGGATGCGGTGCAGAGGTTCTTAGTTGCCAGCTCGCCGAGTCGAGTGTTCACTTGGCATGTGGTATGTTTTACTACTTTAGACTGTACTTTTGTTGGACTGGATTATGCTATTGTAGTAGTTGTTTATTTACTTCTATTAATTGTTGAATTGTCCTGCCTTATTTTCTATTTCTTTGTACCTCCACACTCCTTTTAGCCCTTTCGAACCCTCCCGGTTCGTGGGCGGCGGCCAGGATTCGAACGGTATCATACTCTTCCCGATATTCGGATCTTGGGTCGTCACAGCTGGTATCAGAGCGGTGGTTGTGGACGTACATGGGAATTCGAGATATTACAGTGATCAGAGTCCGTAAGATCCAATACAGTCGGCATCTGGCTTAGGGTTTTGTGTTTGTTTTTCGCCTTGTTTCTCGCTTGAGAGTTTGAGTGTGCTGCGTGGCGCTGTAAAGGTGGTTGCTGTTTGCGGCTTTCGTGCCGGTGTGGGGCCCAAGGGAGGTAATAGAGAGATTTTTCTCGATGGGTTGTGGCCTCGGTTGTGCTGCGTTGGGCAGAGGTTGCCGGCATGTGCGTTGCTGCGGTGCTGCGTTCGAGGTGCTTGCAGCGAGGTCAGGTGGCTGGCGAGGATTGTTCGTGATTAAGTGGCCGTGAGCGTGCTCTGAGGGAGCTGTTGTCGTGTTTGGCCACTCCAGCTTGAGGATTGTCCAGCCCCTGAGGCGTTAATGTTGTGGTTTGAGGTGTCGGAGCGGATGCTCTGGTCGAGAAGTGTGCTCGGGTGAGCGGAGGATCTTCTCGGTGAGTTGCTAATTTTCGAGCATGATGTTCTTGTCGTGCTCTGTGACGTCAGAAATGACGTGTCGGTCCCGATTATTCTTGCGGATTTCGAGGCAGGATTGGGCTGTGGTGTCCCAGTAAGTTTTGCTCCTGCGCTCTTGCGTGCGAAGGGTTGTGTTCGCCTTGGATTTGGCTTGAGATGTGAAAGTTCGCGGTGAGTTCGGGACTCGAGGGTGAGCGTTGACGGTTGTCGGTTATGGCTCATGTTGCGGCTCTTGGCGTGGTGTGTTGCAATTCGAAGAATTACAGTGGTGGTGCATCAAGAGATGATGTGATTGTGGTCCGACGTGACACTCGTCGAGTGTGTCGGAGGCGCTGACCTGATGGAAGTGATGGTTTTCTTGGTGCTGGAAGGTGTTGTTCCCAGAGTGCGCGAGGTTTGAGGTCAGGTCGAGTGCGCAGTTTTTCCATTGGTCGGAGGTATGTTGGTTTCTCCTTTGGTTGGAGAGATTGCATTTGGCCAAGGTTCGTCGTCTTACATCGCGTGTCCGGATTGGTTGGCCTTCGTGTGCCATGAAGTCCGTGCGAGACGTGTTCTGTGTTTTGGCAAGGTGATTGCATGTAAGAGTTGTGCCTAATTCCCTTGGTGTGTGAGGGTGCTGGCGCTGTTCCAGAAGGACGAGTGTTGGTTGGGCGATGTTCGCATTCTTGGCTGCTGCTGGAACTTTCTGATGCGTGGCAGTTCGGAGCCTGTAGAGTCGCAAAGGATTACCAGATTTGAGAGGGAATATATGCGTGGGGTTTGAGGTAAGGGAGCTTTCCTCACCCTATTTTCTGAGGTTGACCAGCCGAGTTGTAGATTGTCGAGATGGCGAGTCTCGAGTTGCCGTGTTTGGCTATGCGCGTGGATCAAAGTGCGCAGCGGAAGCGTGGTGGGCTCATAACCCACTGGTTCAGGATTATAGCGTTGGTTGCTACGGGTAGATTCCTGAGGTTGCATTGAGCATCGGAGGATTGGTTCCTCGGTGTGAGACATGTTGTTGCTGTGCCGTTGCTCGAGACATCGTGATTCTTGGCACTGGCAGGTGGAGTATTGGGGAATGTGCTGGCTAGTGCACCGCACGAGTACCATGTTCCTGTGATGGAAGCCGTGTCAGGCGTCGGTGTTAGACTCGGATGGGGTTGTTGAGGTTGTCGCCTGACGGAGGTCGAGGACTTGTTGGTCAGAGTTGGTGGCTTGGTGCCCGACTTGTATTGGAAGTCGTGTCCTCAGACGAGATCATGCTTTGAGGAAGTGATCTCTGCAGATTATGGGTTCCTGTTGGTAGCTGCGAGTGACTGGTAAGGCTAGTCTCGTAGTCGACCAGGGTAAGATGTGCATTGCTTGGGGACCCGTGTGCATTGGTCGTGGTATTGGCGACCAGGTTGCTGTGAGAATGGTTGGCACTTTCTTCCTCAAGAGATGTGTGCCATGAATTTCTCCGGTGGTGTCACGTGGCTCTGTAGTACGGGCGGAATCGGGATTGGCAGGTGTCCACTTGGATTTATTGAGATGAAGGAATTGATGAGACAAGATGGAAGAGTGACGCCTGTGCGTGGAGGTCCTTGGTGGGACGTGGTGTCCGATGGTTATCCTTGGTTTGTGACCAGCATGGGATGGCTCCCCTGCAAGTCTGAGTCGAGTGGGGTGATGACCGAAGACACCAGGATCTTGTCATTTGGTTTCATCGTGCTCCCCTGAGAGGGTTGAGTCGGCGCGATGACCAAGGTCGGACGTAGTGTCCGAGAGGAGTGCAGCTTGAGATGTGGTATCGATCTTAGTGTGAGTCAACGGATGGCTTGCCGAGGTTTGAAATGTTCCCTTCGGATCTGGTGGAGGACCAGGAAAGAAGGAAGAAGCTGAGCAATCGGAGGCTTCCCGTTGGCGTGTATCTGGCGACCAGTGGATGGTCTTTGACAGACAGAAGATGCTAGTTGTTAGGGCTCGAGAATGGCGTGAGCTGTGTGCCAGCGAGGCCTTTGGTGGTCGTTTCTGTGGTGTGCCTTTCCGGATGGGATCTGGGCTTTGTCGAAGTTTGTCTTCTAAGTTCTGACAGAGTTGGTCCCATGCTGTTGTTGGCTTTCGGCTTGCCAGGTGTGGGGTGATCCTTGGCGCTGAGCCGATGAGCTGATTGCGGTCTGTTGAGATGGCTGTATGAGCAGATGGAGGCTCTGTGTTGGTTGTTCCCTTGAGAAGGGTGTGCGACCAGCCAGCTGGGTGTGAAGCTGATGTGCGATTCGTCTGCCGATCTTAGGATGGATCGATAGCTTTTTCTCGTGACGAGGGTTGTGTCTCCTCGGTGAGCGAGATTGTGGCAGTGGTGCCATGATTGGTTCTCGCGTTGGCTGAGGTGATGCCGGACGGTGACCTTGGGTGCGCCTGCTCTAGTGGCCGGTGTGTGCGGCATGTAGAGCGAGGTGTCGTTCGTGATGGTAGTCTGACTGTGTTCCTCGGGATCGGTGCTTTCGTGAGAATCGAGATTTTTTGTGTTGGGTCTCTGAGAGCGTTGTCAGTTGGTTAAGGTGTTCTTCCCCTGCGGCTTGATGCTAGTCCTGAATTTCGAGGACGAAATTCCTTTAAGGGGGGAGGGCTGTAATGCCCCGGGTTTTTCGGATCTGGATCCGTGGGTTTCGGATCGTCTTTCCGCAGATTTCGGATTGTGTCCGATCGAGCTTCGGACTATTTTTATCGGATTGTCGGACCCACTGGTGGTGTGCCCGTGAGTTTCCTTGGGTCCGTGGTGTTGTGAGGAGCACGTCGGTAATTTTCTGTAATTTTTGGTGCGCCTTTGTGGGTCCCGGGTTGTGTTTTGGGTTTTACGCGTGTTTTCCGTCTGTCGGACCTTCGGAATCCCGTACAGGGTGAACCGTTGCGCTCTCCGACGCCAGGACGTTACCACGGCGATCAGCGTGTTCCGAGGATCGCGGGGGTGTATTTTTCTATTTTTTGATATTTTCTGGAATTTTTAGATTTTCTATATAACCCCCCTCTCTTTTTCTCTCTCTCCCCTCTCATTTCTCTCTTCTCTCCCTCTCTCTTCTCACGCTCTCTCCTCTCTCCTTCTCTCTCCGGTGGCCGACGGGGTGGAGCGCGGGCGAGGTGGGGATGGCGCGGGCGAGGCACGGGCGAGGATGGGTGAGGATCGAGGCGGTGGAGGCGCGGTGAAGCTCGGCCGCAAGTTCGTGGAACGGCGAGGCTTCAACGGCATTTTCTTCGCGGATCGGCGAGCTCGGGGCGCGAAATCTTCGGTAGAGGTAGGGAGATGGACCCCCAGCTTGTGCTCTTCATTTTTCGCAAGTTTCATAGGCCGTGGTGAGCCGAGCAGGCTAATCGGGGCGATTTGGGAAAAATCCATGTTTTTGGGGAGTGAGCCGGATCTCTCATTTTACGGCGTTTTTGGCTGATCCAGGGGTTTAGATGCATGTCTAGGGGCTTGGGGATGGATTCCCCTTTGTTTTCCCATCACCCAAGGGTGATTGGGGCGTTGATCGGATTTTTGGGGCGTTTCCCGTTGGTCTCGATTTTTCGAATTGATCGCGGTCTACCAGTAACTGCATTCATTGGTCGCGGTCTTAGGAGAACTGCATTTACCTTTTCGCGGTCTAGACTGGACCGTGTTCTGGTCGAGAAGGTCGGCAAGAGTCGCGGTCTTGCAACAGACCGCTCTAGAACAGTCGCGGTCTGCAGGCGACCGCGACAGTCAAGTCGTGGTCTGTAGGTGACCGCTACCACCGTTTTGTGTCATGATAGTCGCGGTCACAAGGTGACCGTGTTCATGTAGTCGCGGTCATGAGGTGACCGTGTTCTTGTAGTCGCGGTCCACTGTGGACCGTGACTGTGCGTCTCTCGATTTCAAGGCTAATGTGTTCCGTTCGCGTGGAATTGGTCTCCGGTCGACCCGGTTCTGATCCAATGGTCGACCTTCGGCCTTGTGAGTGTCCCGGACACCTCGTGGGTTCTGTGTCCGTGTTTCTGGGGTGTCGGGAGGTACCATGTTATCTCGATTAGCGTGCCCGTAGGTGTGGTGGGTCCGGGTGACCCCGCGTGTTCCGGGCTTTTGTGTTACGCTCGATTGAGTCTCCGTGTATCGGTGTGTGTGCGGTGGGGTCTCCCCCGCATGTCGTGAGTTTTCCTGGAAGAAGATTCTCGAGTGGGCCATGTGTTTGGCCTTGGACTGCGAGTCCAGTTATCGACGTGACGGCTTGTGTGCTGCCTTGGGAATCGTGCTTCTGTGCGTTCCGCGTGGGCCGTGTGTGTGGCATTAGACTGTGCGTCAGTTGCCCTGTTTGGGGCTGGAAGGCTTCTCAGTTCCCTTCCAGAGGGAATGGTCTCTACGACGGTCTTAACCCCGAGTATTGTGACTCAAGGACCGTTGGATTTAATGATTCTAGAGGACTGTCCAGAGTTCAGTGGCTCGTCGCCACTTGGTTCTTCTTGACTTTTACGTAAGGTGCGTGTGTGGTTCTCGGAGCTTCTCTTTGGAGAGTGGTCACATCAGTGACTCCCCACTAGTCGTAGACTTCCGACACGCGAGTGGTCCCACCAGGGAGTGGTGGCGAGGCTACACCGAGAGACGGTTTTTAGGCTGGTTATCGTCAGGCCCCACGTTTGACGCCAGAGTCTGGCTGAGGGGAAAACCAGTTAGAGGGCCACACCTATGACGTGTGGTCTGTGTGTGCACACGTGGTTGGGGGCAGTGGACACGCGCCGGCCAGCGCGACCCCAGCTAGTCGCTTGTTCTGTGGTTACTTGTACGGTGTCTCAGTTCCCGCTGGGCCGGAGGGAGACACCTGAGGCGCGGTCTAAGTCCTCAGTGGACGCGTCCGGCCTTGCTTCTGGTGGGCAGGTACTCCTGTCACGTGAGACGTGACTCTCCTGTGTTCGGGTTTCGTTTCGTGTCTGCAAGACGTGATTTTCTGGACCGTCTGGTGTTTCCGAGATAATGACTAGGGTGCTAGTAGCTTTACCAAGGTTGCGTCTTGTTGTGCGGCGCCCGCGACCAGGTGGTCGGGGTTGCACCTTGGACAGCGTGTCCAGGTTGGTCTTGTCCTGGGAGACAGGCCTCTGCGGCAGGGTTGCCGTGGATTTTACTTCGGTAAGCGGTGCTAGTGTGGTCCGGTTCCCGACTGTGAGATCGGGACTTCTCTTTCTGCTTGATCGGTACAGTAGGAGTAGTTGTAGTGCCGAGTTTCGACCGACCATCGAGTTTACTGTTCCTGCTGTTACTGTTGTTCTTGTAGTTACTGCTTTACGTGACGCCGTTGTTCTCAGTTGGGGTTCCGCGGGATCCCTACTGGGCCAGTGACAGGAGGCTCACCCATGCTTTTCAGGTGCGTCGGTTCTTCCTCGAGGTTCGAGGATGCGGTGCAAAGGTTCTTAGTTGCCAGCTCGCCGAGCCGAGTGTTCACTTGGCATGTGGTATGTTTTACTGCTTTAGACTGTACTTTTGTTGGACTGGACTCTGTTGTTGTAGTAGTTGTTTATTTACTTCTGTTAATTGTTGATTTGTCCTGCCTTATTTCCCATTTCTTTGTACCTCTACACTCCTTTTAGCCCTTCCGAACTCTCCCTGTTCGTGGGCGGCGGCCAGGATTCGAACAGTATCGGACTCTTCCCGGTATTCGGATCTTGGGTCGTCACAGCTGGTATCAGAGCGGTGGTTGTGGACGTACATGGGAATTCGAGATATTGCAGTGATCAGAGTCCATAAGATCCAGTACATTCGGCAGCTAGCTTAGGGTTTCGTGTTTATTTTCCGCCTTGTTTCTCGCTTGAGAGCTTGAGTGTGCTGCGTGGCGCTGTAAAGGTGGTTGATGTTTGCGGCTTTCGTGCCGGTGTGGGGCCCAAGGGAGGTAATAGAGAGATTTTTTCTCGATGGGTTGTGGCCTCGGTTGTGCTGCGTTGGGCAGAGGTTGCCGGCATGTGCATTGCTGCGGTGCTGCGTTCGAGGTGCTTGCAGCGAGGTCATGTGGGTGGCAAGGATTGTTCGTGATTAAGTGGCCGTGAGCGTGCTCTGAGGGAGCTGTTGTCGTGTTTGGCCACTCCAGCTTGAGGATTGTCCAGCCCCTGAGGCGTTAATGTTGTGGTTTGAGGTGTCGGAGCGGATGCTCTGGTCGAGAAGTGTGCTCGGGTGAGCGGAGGATCTTCTTGGTGAGTTGCTAATTTTCGAGCATGATGTTCTTGTCGTGCTCTGTGGCGTCAGAAATGACGTGTCGTTCCCGATTATTCTTGCGGATTTCGAGGCATGATTGGGCTGTGGTGTCCCAGTAAGTTTTGCTCCTGCGCTCTTGCGTGCGAAGGGTTGTGTTCGCCTTGGATTTGGCTTGAGATGTGAAAGTTCCGCGGTGAGTTCGAGACTCGAGGGTGAGCGTTGACGGTTGTCGGTTATGGCTCGTGTTGCGGCTCTTGGCGTGGTGTGTTGCAGTTCGAAGAATTGCAGTGGTGGTGCATCAAGAGATGTTGTGATTGTGGTCCGATGTGACACTCGTCGAGTGTGTCGGAGGCGCTGACCTGATGGAAGTGATGGTTTTCTTGGTGCTGAAAGATGCTGTTCCCAGCGTGCGCGAGGTTCGAGGTCAGGTCGAGTGGGGAGTTTTTCCATTGGTCGGAGGTATGTTGGTTTCTCCTTTGGTTGGAGAGATTGCATTTGGCCAAGGTTCGTCGTCTTGCATCGCGTGTCCGGATTGGTTGGCCTTCGTGTGCCATGAAGTCCGTGTGAGACGTGTTCTGTGTTTTGGCAAGGTGATTGCCTGTGAGAGTTGTGCCTAATTCCCTTGGTGTGTGAGGGTGCTAGCGCTGTTCCGGAAGGACGAGTGCTGGTTGGGCGGTGTTCGCATTCTTGGCTGGTGCTGGAACTTTCTAATGCGTGGCAGTTCGGAGCCTGTAGAGTCGCAGAGGATTGCCAGATTTGAGAGGGAATCTGGGCGTGGGGTTTGAGGTAAGGGAGCTTTCCTCACCCTATTTTCTGAGGTTGACCAGCCGAGTTGTAGATTGTTGGGATGGCGAGTCCCGAGTTGCCGTGTTTGGCTATGCGCGTGGATCAGTGTGCGAAACGGAAGCGTGGTGGGCTCATAACCCACTGGTTCAGGATTGTAGCGTTGGTTGCTACGGGCGGATTCCTGAGGTTGCGTTGAGCATCGGAGGATTGGTTCCTCGGTGTGAGATGTGTTGTTGCCGTGCCGTTGCTCGAGACATCGTGATTCTTGGCACTGGCAGGTGGAGTATTGGGGAATGTGCTGGCTAGTGCGCCGCATGAGTACCCTGTTCCTGTGATGGAAGCTGTGTCAGGCATCGGTGTTTGACCCGGATGGGGTTGTTGAGGTTGTCGTCTGACGGAGGTCGAGGAAGTGTTGGTCAGAGTTGGTGACTTGGTGCCCGACTTGTATTGGAAGTCGTGTTCTCGGACGAGATCATGCTTTGAGGAAGTGATCTCTGGCAGATTATGGGTTCCTGTTGGTAGCTGCGAGTGACTGGTAAGGCTAGTCTCGTAGTCGACCAGGGTAAGATGTGCATTGCTTGGGGACCCGTGTGCATTGGTCGTGGTATTGGCGACCAGGTTGCCGTGAGAATGGTTGGCACTTTCTTCCTCAAGAGATGTGTGCCATGAATTTCTCCAGTGGTGTCACGTGGCTCTGTAGTACGGGCGGATTCGGGATTGGCAGGTGTCCACTTGGATTTATTGAGATGAAGGAATTGATGAGACAAGACGGAAGAGTGACGCCTGTGCGTGGAGGTCCTCGATGGGACGTGGTGTCGCGATTGTTATCCTTGGTCTATGACCAGCATGGGTGGCTCCCCTGTAAGTCTGAGTCGAGTGGGGTGATGACCGAAGACACCGGGATCTTGTCATTTGGTTTCATCGTGCTCCCCTGAGAGGGTTGAGTCGGCGCGATGGCCAAGGTCGGACGTAGTGTCCGAGAGGAGTGCAGCTTGAGATGTGGTATCGGTCTGTGTGTGAGTCAACGGATGGCTTGTCGAGGTTTGGAATGTTCCCTTCGGATCTGGTGGAGGACCAGGAAAGAAGGAAGAAGCTGAGCAAGCGGAGGCTTCCCGTTGGCGTGTATCTGGGGACCAGTGGATGGTCTTTGACAGACAGAAGATGCTGGTTGTTTGGGCTCGAGAATGGCGTGAGCTGTGTGCCAGCGAGGCCTTTGGTGGTCGTTTCTATGGTGTGCCTTTCCGGATGGGATCTGGGCTTTGTCGAAGTTTGTCTTCTAAGTTCTGACAGAGTTGGTCCCATGCTGTTGTTGGCTTTCGGCTTGCCAGGTGTGGGGTGATCCTTGGCGCTGAGCCGATGAGCTGATTGCGGTCTGTTGAGATGGCTGCGTGAGCTGATGGAGGCTCTGTGTTGGTTGTTCCCTTGAGAAGGGTGTGCGACCAGCCAGCTAGGTGTGACGCTGATGTGCGATTCGTCTGCCGACCTTAGGATGGATCGGTAGCTGTTTCTCGTGACGAGGGTTGTGTCTCCTCGGTGAGCGAGATTGTGGCAGTGGTGCCATGATTGGTTCTCGCGTTGGCTGAGGTGATGCCGAACGGTGTCCTTGGGTGCGCCTGCTCTAGTGGCCGGTGTGTGCGGAATGTAGAGCGAGGTGTCGTTCGTGATGGTAGTCTGGCTGTGTCCCTCAGGATCGGTGCTACTGTGAGAATCGAGGTTTTCTGTGCTGGGACTCTGACAGCATTGTCAGTTGGTTAAGGTGTTCTTCCCCTGCGGCTTGATGCTAGTCCTGAATTTCGAGGACGAAATTCCTTTAAGGGGGGAGGACTGTAATGCCCTGGGTTTTTCGGATCTGGATCCCTGGGTTTCGGATCGTCTTTCCGCGGATTTCAGATTGTGTACGATCGAGCTTCAGACTATTTTTACCGGATTGTCGGACCCACTGGTGGTGTGCCTGTGAGTTTCCTTGGGTCCGTGGTGTTGTGAGGAGCACGTCGGTAATTTTCTGTAATTTTTGGTGCGCCTTTGTGGGTCCCGGGTTACTTTTTGGGTTTTACGCGTGTTTTCTTTCTGTCGGACCTTCGGAACCCCGTACAGGGTGAACCGTTGCGTTCTCCGACGCCGGGACGTTACCACGGCGATCAGCGTGTTCCGATGATCGCGGGGTGTATTTTTTCTATTTTTCGGTATTTTTCGGATTTGCTATATAACCCCCCTCTCTTTTTCTCTCTCTCCCCTCTCATTTCTCTCTTCTCTCCCTCTCTCTTCTCACGCTCTCTCCTCTCTCCCTCTCTCTCCGGCGGCCGGCGGGGTGGAGCGCGGGTGAGGTGGGGACAGCGCCGGCGAGGATGGGTGAGGATCGAGGCGGTGGAGGCGCGGTGAAGCTCGGCCGCGAGTTCGTGGAACGGCGAGGCTTCAACGGCATTTTCTTCACAGATCGACGAGCTCGGGACGCGAAATCTTCGGTGGAGGTAGGGAGATGGACCCCCAGCTCGTGCTCTTTATTTTTCGCAAGTTTCGTAGGCCGTGGTGAGCCGAGCGGGCTAATCGGGGCGATTTGGGAAAAATTCATGTTTTTGGGGAGTGAGCCGGATCTCTCGTTTTACGGCGTTTTTGGCCGATCCAGGGGTTTAGATGCATGTATAGGGGCTTGGGGATGGATTCCCCTTTGTTTCCCCATCACCCGGGGGTGATTGGGGCGTGGATCGGATTTTTGGGGCGTTTCCCGCCGTTCTCGGTTTTCCGAATTGATCGTGGTCTACCAGTAACCGCGTTCATTGGTCGCGGTCTTAGGAGAACCACGTTTACCTTTTCGCGGTCTAGACTGGACCGTGTTCTGGTCGAGAAGGTCAGCAAGAGTCGCGGTCTTGCGACAGACTGCTATAGAACAGTCGCGGTCTGCAGGCGACCGTGACCGTCAAGTCGTGGTCTGTAGGTGACCGCTACCACCGTTCTGTGTCATGATAGTCGCGGTCACAAGGTGACCGTGTTCATGTAGTCGCGGTCATGAGGTGACCGTGTTCTTGTAGTCGCGGTCCACTGTGGACCGTGACTGTGCATCTCTGGATTTCAAGGCTAATGTGTTCCGTTCGCGTGCAATTGGTCTCCGGTCGACCCGATTGTGATCCAATGGTCGACCTTCGGCCTTGTGAGTGTCCCGAACACCTCGTGGGTTCTGTGTCCATGTTTCTGGGGTGTCGGGAGGTACCATGTTATCTCGATTAGCGTGCCCGTAGGTGTGGTGAGTCCGGGTGACCCCGCGTGTTCCGGGCATTTGTGTTACGCTCGATTGAGTCTCCGTGTATCAGTGTGTGTGCGGTGGGGTCTCCCCCGCATGTCGTGAGTTTTCTTGGAAGAAGATTCCTGAGTGGGCCATGTGTTTGGCCTTGGACTACGAGTCCAGTTATCGGCGTGGCGGCTTGTGTGTTGTCTTGGGAATCATGCTTCTGTGCTTTCCGTGTGGGCCGTGTGTGTGGCCTTGGACTGTGAGTCCAGTTGCCCTGTCTGGGGCTGGAAAGCTTCTCAATTCCCTTCCCGAGGGAATGGTCTCGACGGCTCGTGAACTACCTCGATATTCGTGCTACCGCGGTTTAGACCTAGGGATTAGGCTAGATTGACGACCTTGTGCTGTTGCGTACAACGATCTTGACCCCGAGTCTTGTGACTCAAGGACCGTTGGATTTAGTGAGTCTAGAGGACTGTCCAGAGTTCAGTGGCTCGTCGCCACTTGGTTCTTCTTGACTTTTACACAAGGTGCGTGTGTGGTTCTCGGAGCTTCTCTTTGGAGAGTGGTCACATCAGTGACTCCCCACTAGTCGTAGACTTCCGACACGCGAGTGGTCCCACCAGGGAGTGGTGGCGAGGCTACCCCGAGAGACGATTTTTAGGCTGGTTACCGTCGGGCCTCACGTTTGACGCCAGAGTCCGACTGAGGGGAAAACCAGTCAGAGGGCCAGACCTAGGACGTGTGGTCTGTGTGTGCACACGTGGTTGGGGGCAGTGGACACGCGCCGGCCAGCGCGACCCCAGCTAGTCGCTTGTTCTGTGGTTACTTGTACGGTGTCTCAGTTCCCGCTGGGCCGGAGGGAGACACCTGAGGCGCAGTCTAAGTCGTCAGTGGATGCGTCCGGCCTTGTTTCTGGTGGGCAGGTACTCCTGTCACGTGAGACGTGACTCTCCTGTGTTCGGGTTCCATTTCCTGTATGCGAGACGTGGTTTTCTGGACTGTCTGGTGTTTCCGAGATAATGACTAGAGTGCTAGTAGCTTTACCAAGCTTGCATCTTGTTGTGCGGCGCCCGCGACCAGGTGGTCGGGGTTGCACCTTGGACAGTGTGTCCAGGTTGGTCTTGTCCTGGGAGACAGGCCTCTGCGGCAAGGTTGCCGTGGGTTTTACTTCGGTAAGCGGTGCTAGTGTGGTCTGGTTCCCGACTATGAGATCGGGACTTCTCTTTCTGCTTGACCGGTACAGTATGAGTAGTTGTAGTGCCGAGTTTCGACCGGCCACCGAGTTTACTGTTCCTATTGTTACTGTTGTTATTGTAGTTACTGCTTTCCGTGCCGCCGTTGTTCTCAGTTGGGGTTCCACGGGATCTCTACTGGACCAGTGATAGGAGGCTCACCCCTGCTTTTCAGGTGCGGCGGTTCTTCCTCGAGGTTCGAGGATGCGGTGCAGAGGTTCTTAGTTGTCAGCTTGCCGAGCCGAGTGTTCACTTGGCATGTGGTATGTTTTACTGCTTTAGACTGTACTTTTGTTGGACTGGACTCTGCTGTTGTAGTAGTTGTTTATTTACTTCTGTTAATTGTTGAATTGTCCTGCCTTATGTCATATTTCTTTGTACCTTCACACTCCTTTTAGCCCTTCGGAACCCTCCCGGTTCGTGGGCGGCGGCCAAGATTCGAACGGTATCGGACTCTTCCCGGTATCCGGATCTTGGGTCGTCACACCGTTCCTCCGGAGTCGGGCGGCTCTTAGGCGAGTCTTACGGCTCCTGTAAGGCGTGCTTGCCTTTAGTGGAGTTGAGGTCGACGTCGTAGGGGGTAACGTTCAGTCGCAGGAGGGTTGTATGGCGTCCATTACGCCTGGGTTGATGCCCGTCGTGGACCGGAGATTCCGATGGGCGGTCCCTTTGGGCTGCTTGCCGTGGGCCATGGTCGTCGGGGGTCCGTCACGCGTGATGCAGACCTTAGGCCGATGCGGGCCTGGTGTCGATGGGCCATGTGATTTTACCCTCCTCAACAATATATATATTATTAACAATTTATATATAGTATATAGAATAATATATGTACATATATGTACATGCATATAATAATATTTAATTTATCAAAAAAGAAAACGCCGAGATGGATAAACCAACGTGGAAGCAACAACTTCTGTTTCTGACTCATAAAATTGTTAGGGGAACACTGTCTGTTTCCTATAAACTATCAGCTGCTCCTTGTGTTTCATATCTACAATTTATTAAGTGGAAAATAGAGAGGAAATAAAAGTTGAAGTCGGGTAAGCTAAGCTCCCCCACAACCCAACCGGATCCAACCGGATCGGCGGCAAACGGGATTGTATCAACCGTAACACGCCCCGTCGGATTCCCTGTGGCCTTTTCCAGTTTCCTAGCAGAAAAACCAACCCCCAAAAGCAGGCTGATCACAGAGCGCTCTCTCTCTCTCTCTCTCTGTGTGTGTGTGTCCGTCCTCCCGCTCGCTCAGAGATGGAGTCGCTAGAGGCGCTGGTAGCGCACATCCAGGCGCTGTCGGGAAGCTCCGAGGAGGTCTCCCATCTCCACTCCCTGCTGAAACAGGCGGAGGACTCCCTCCAGTCGCAGGCGTCTCGCCTGTCCCTCTTCCTGGAGCAGATGGACCCGTCGAAGCACTCCCTGGGCTACCTCTATTTCCTGTGAGGGCTCTCCCCCTCTCCCCCCCAGCCCAAAGCAATGTTCTCTGATACCCGCTCTTTTTGTTATGGATTCGCTTTCGTCTTCACCGTGCTCAGCGTTCCCTGTTGCGCTTCTTTCGTCTTTTGCGTCTGCTGGCCTCTAATATCATGCTACTCCTTTGCCGTTCATAATATCATGCTACTCCTTTGCCGTTCTAGTTGCGTTGTCCATCTATTCGTTTCTGTTGTCTGTTTGGGTGTCAATGTTAGACGAAGGTTTATTATTTTCATTATTTATTTTTCTAATCATTTTAGATGCCCGGTGTTGTTGGTTCATTTTTGTTCTAATAGGCTAGAGTAGGTCCTACCGGAACTTTGGCTGTTCGTCTTTCAGCCCATCGAAGTATTTTTCATTGCGTAAGTCTTGAAATGTGCATTGTAGGCGCCGCTTTATTGTATATTCGTGTTATGTCTTAAACTTTCTTTGTGCTTTTGTTGTTTTGTGTATGAAGAACTCTGCAAGGAGTCATGAGTATTCCCAGATACTTGTTGGTGTTTTCTTTTGCTTTACATACGTTGGCTATGTAATTTATTGTTTTCTTTTCTCAACCGGTGCTGGAAAAGACAAAAAAATTGAAGTGAAATGCTTAGCTTTCAATTTTGATATGCTTGCAAAAGTCACACCAAAACCAAATTATTTATCAAGTCAAATGTATAATATCGAAACAACTTGCAGAAGGTAAATTGGAATTAGTTTTGATAATTATTTTGACCATGTCACTTGGTTTTTTAAAGCTCCCTTGTATTCCTGAGATGTATACATTTTATTGTAGGAAGGGAAGTCCCCCATATCCCAGCATGCCGTGCTGAATGAAGCAATGGGGGTTCCGAATATAATCTATTAATTTTGCAGTAAAGGGTGAGGATGCATTCATTTAGATGAAGAAAATCAAGAAAAGGGAACAAGAAGATTATCATCTTGTAAGTGAGAATGAGGCATCAGCATACCCCACCCTGCCACCATATGCTGTTGGTCATGCACTTCAACACAATGGTAACATGACCAGATGCCCATGTGGCCATTTTCTGGAAGTCCAATGGACTAGTTCAGAAGTTCCGATATTTCTTGCAAGGAAGCAAAAAAAATATTTTGCATCTCAGTCATCTTGTAGTGCCTCTGCTAAAATCACATGACACAATAGGCTGTTCAATGTGCTCTACCTTCTTCACACACAGCACATGCCCAATATCATTGTCTTCTATTCAGTCTACTTTGGGCCTTCATTCAATCTTTTCTGACACGTACTCTCTACAATGTTTCATCTACTGTAGAATGTAATCTTTCACGTCTGTGTGTACTTGTTGTATATGATGCCAACACAGTGAACCTGCTATACATTCATTAACTTGTAAAAAGAGAAAATGTTCTCTAAAAACTGTTGAATGCTTTTCCCCCCTCATTATTTTGGTTTCTTCAAGGTTTACAGATGCTTTGAGACTTAATGAAGCTTTCGTCATTAATCCCTATCAAGGAATTAAAACCCAATTTTGGGAACAAGAACAGTCCTGGCTGGTTCCTCTTCCTGTTCCAAGGCTGGTTTTGGCCAAAACTGGTTGGTCTGGCCTAAAACCGCCCACTGGAACCAGACTGGTTCCAATCTTGTTTGGCTGGTTTTTAATACCATGATTCCTAGGAGGCTTGGACTTCCAGAGACAGGGAACTTCCCTTTTGTGGTCTCAGGGCATTGGCCAATCTTTTCCTTTATGAATGAACACTATTTAGTTGAAAGAATTCTGCTGTCGGTTCAGGAGCCCAAGTGCAAGATGATTGGGGAGGATTGGTTAGGGAACCGGAGTGTAGCAGATTGCCCAAATGGTGGAGTCCCATGTGGAAGGGGCTTCTGGGGCATTGTGATTCTTTGGAATGAGCTTTGGTCTGAGAGATCCAGTAGTGCAGGAGGGTGGAGAGGCATGCTATGACACTCACAATTCAGAGTGTGGACGACGGTTTTGTCTGTGACTTCTCCAGCATGTATGGTCCTTCATTCACGGAAGAGAAGAGGCTTTTGTGGTAGGATTTACTCTCGATTCATCAAGGAGTTGGCAGACCTTGGTATCTTGGAGACGATTTCAATGCTATGACATCCAAATCTGAGAGTTTTGCTGCCATTTATGAGATGAAAGTGGAGGATTTCAATCTTTTCACTGTAGAGGCAGTTTTGATGGACATTCCTACAACCAGTGCTCTATTTGCTTGGTCTAAACTTAAGGAAGATCTGTCCCTCTCTAGCCTGGACAGATTTCCTGTTGCTGTGGATGGGTAGGAGTGCTTCCCCAGGTTAAATGCAGAGTTCTTGGTGATACTGCATTCAAAACACATGTCCATTCTTCTTATGACTGGTGGAAGGGTGAAAGCTAGGCCGACCTTTATGTTGGAGAAATTCTGCTTCAAAGAGGAAGAAGTCAGTCAAATTATCATGGAAGCATAGGCAGAGGTCCCTTATGTGGACTCTCCTATGTCCAGTCTGATCTGAAGGCCGAGGAACCTGGGACATACATTAATCAAGTGGGAAGCTGATAGGGATCTCCCAGGGAAAGAAGAGAAACATCAGCTGCTTGAACGGAATGAAGAGCTAGATGTCATGGAAGAATCATGCATGCTTAGAGAAGGGGACACAGAGAAGGCAAGAGCTTAAGGCAGAGTATGAAGAAATCCTTCTCAAGCAAGAGATCTTCTGGAAGCAATGGTTAGGTAGGTGAGAGGAGACCAAAACATTGCCTATTTTCATAGGATGACATCATACGAAGGGATAAGAAATGTGACTAAATGCTTGAAGATGGTGAGACTCTGCTAACTCTGAAGGACATTGGGAGGCATGTGGTACACTACTAACATCTACGTAGTCAGAGGCGAGAACTGCCCAAGGTGATCAGGGGGTCACCTCAAATGCCTAGGCAATGGCCTAGGCGTTTGAGGCGACATTTATTAAATATATTAAATAATATATTTATATAATATCTCAACAACACCCATATAAAATCAATCAGATTAGTAAATTCATCCATTTAGATGTGAGAAATAAATTAAGAATCTATTAAATTCACATAGACTCAGCCTTGCATTGCGGATCGACTTGTGCGGTCAGGTCCCATGGGGGTCAAATGGAGGGCACCGTCCCCTTGTTGGGGCCTTGAAGGAATAAACAAAACCTTCTTGGTTCTTATCCCAAAGTAGAAAGATACAGAATGCTTGCAAGAGTTCAGACCTATTAGTCTCTTGAATGAGACTTGCATGATCATCGCCAATGCTTGCTAGCAAGTTAGAGATTGTAATAGAGAACTTGGTTGGTTGGAACTGGAATGCTTTCATTCAAGGCATGCTAAGGCTAAGGAATGTGTCTATCCTATGAAATGCTTACATAGGAAGGGGTTGGTGATCAAGTTGGATTTTGAGAAGGCATATGAGAGAATTGGATGGGACTGCTTGTTTGAAGTCTTGAGCCAGATGGGATTTCCTGATTGATAGGTTGATTGGATCAGAACTTGTATCTTTTCTGGCAGATTTGCTATTCTTGTCAATAGCAACCTATTGCCTTTTTTCATATTGGTTGGGGTTTGTGACAAGGGGATCTTATCTCACACGTTGTCTTTGCTTTAGTGACATCGGTGATGAGTAGGATGTGGGATAGGGCCAAGAGTGCTGGGTTCATCGGAGGGTTCTCTACCTTTGGACACAATTTGCATGTCACTCACCTACAATATGTTGATGACTATCTTTTACACGACCAAAAATAAGGAATGCCAATTTGCTTTAAGGCGGATGTTAGGCTCCTTAGAAGAGGCTTTTGAGCTGAAGCTAAATTTTGGGAAGGGCTCGGTATTGGGGTTATGTGGAGCAAGCCCTAGTGGAGGGGGTTGCAAGGTTCCTAGGATGTGGAATAGGTGCATTTCTCATTAATTGTCTTGGTCTCCCTCTCTCTGTTGGAGTCATTCGTGCCAGGGACTGGGAAGGGCTTGTACAGCTGATGGACCATAGACTGGCTGGATGAGAAGATATATATGCAAGGTGGAAACAGCTTCTTTGTCTATGTACTACGTACTTCCCGGCCTTGTTCTGGATCTAGTGGTTATGGCTAAGAGGATGGATTCTTTCTGGCTTCATTCTTGTAGCATGGTAGTCTAGGTGCAGGAGATGGCATGATAATCTGTTTGGTGAGAATCTGTCAAAGCAAGGAAGGAGGACTAGGTATTAGAAATCTATGAGATTTCAACCGAGTGATTTCAACCAAGTGCAAGATGAGCAAATGGTTTTGGAATTTGGGGACACAAGAAGGTGGTTTGTGGACTGAGGTCATTACTTAAGAGTGGTATAGGTGATCTAGATATGATGCATTGTCATGCCACCTATCATCTCTACCTATGTTTCACATCTTTGGATGTGTATTCTTAGTGCAAGACAGGTGGTACATTCAGCAGTAACCTTCTCTCTCGGTGCCAGAGACATGATCCTCTTTTGGCATGATAGGTGGTGAGGAGGCAGACACTAGGCAAAAGTCTTTCCTATTCTTTTTACTATTTCACGTGCTTCTAATGGGGTTATAGTTGATATATTTGATTAGAGTAGTAGACGGGGAGACTGGGCACGGACATTTTGAAGAAGCATTCATGATGGGAAGATCAATCAACTAGGTGAGCTCTTATCTATCCTGGGCCATGTGCTGTACTAAGACAGAGGAGAGAGATGGGAGGTTCACACTTCACAGTATGTCTCTGCCTGTAGGATGATTGTTGATTGTGGCTTGAGGATGGCCCTTTTCCATCACATGTGGAGCCCTCATAGCCCATTGAATGTTAAATTCCTCGTATGGAGAATTGTACATACTTGTATGGCCATTTGTGATAGATAGCCATCTTTATGGTGGATTTGAGGGATGCCTGCTACTTGTGTGACGAGGGTGAAGAGTGCTTGGACCACTTGCTATTAAAGTTTGGAAGATTTTAGGTGATGATGGTATTAATTTATTGATCTAGCTTTTTAGTAAGATTTTGAAAAAGAGAGCAGGATGATCATAGTTCCTTTCTTTAAAAGCAAAGGGGATATGTAAATTGCAAAACTTTCATGGTATTAAACTTGATATATTATGAAACTTTGGGAAAGAGTAGTAAATAAGCATCTTAGGCTTGTATGTATTTACGTAATGTTAACCCTACCAGCTCTTCACGCCGCTTTATGGGCTCTTTGGGGTGAGAGGAACAATAGAGTCTTCAGAAGGGAAGGGAGAGCGGTGGGAGGCCTTGTGTCCTTTGTTTGTGAGAGAGTGAAAGAATGGGCGATGTATTTATGTAATGTTAACCCTACCATTTCCTCTATTTTGGCTTTGCTGGAGGGTTAGAGGGGGGTCACACCACCTTGGTGTGGGTTCTTTTTTTGGCTGTATAGGGATTTTTGTGAACTCATTGTCTACACTTGTACATCCCCTTTTTGAATTTTATACAATAGTGGTATTACCCACTTTCAAAAAGAAACTAGCGTTTCTGAAATCAGTTTAAATTCATGCTGTGTAGGTCTACTACAGCAGCTATTTTCTTATTGAGGCAGATGATGGGGAGATATATAGAGAGGAGGCGAGATCACGTGTTTTTCACTGATCCAGATAAGGCCTATGATTGAGTACGAAGAGAGCTATTTAGGTGGATTTTGGATGATAAAGGAGGGCTTCTACTAGCATGAGGCATGGTACTAAAAACCGGCCAAACCAGACTGGAACCAGCTGGAATTGGTCTGGTTCCAATAGGGAGAAAACCAGCCAGAAATGGCCTTGGAAGGGGAACAAGAATCGGCCCCAACCGGTTCCGGTCCGGTAAATGGCTTTTAAACCTTGGTGTGAGGACTATCGTTAAGTGACATTTGAGCCTCCAATGACTATAGGAGTTACATCAAATGTCTGAAGTCAGAACTAAGTCATTGTCCTTTTGTGTTGGTTACAGACGAACTGACAATACATATACATGATGTATCCCTTACTGTGTGTTATTTGCAAATGATATTATTTTAATTGTTCCCAAGGATTTGAACGATAAGTTAGAATGGTGGAGAGATGCTTTGGAATCCAAAGGTTTTAGGATAAGTAAATTAAGTCAGAACATGTGGAGTGTAATTTTAGTAGTAGGAGGAGAAGAGACCAAGAGTATTTTGTTGTGAACAAGGCCAAGTTGTTCCTAGATGTAGCAACTTTTGATGTTTAGGTTCTTTAGTCAAGAGAATGGAGAGATCCAAGAGGACATCATGCATATGATTAAGGTAGGCTGGTTGGAGTGAAGTGCCTCTAGAGTCCTCTGTGATTGACGAGTTCCCTTATGCTCAAAGAAAGTTCTATAGAACTGCGCTAAGACCTGTTGTTTGGGAGTGACTGTTGGGTTACAAGAAAAAGACACATGCAAGTATTAAAGATGAGGATGTTGAGATAGATGTGCAGTAAGATGAGAAAGAATAAGATTCAAAATGAACATATAGATGGAGAATTGGGTGTAGCCCCTGTTGACATTAAGCTTGGAGAAAAATAGGCTTTAGATGGTTTTCGTATGTGCACCAACATCCAAGTTCAGCACCTGTTAGGAGGTGTGATCAAATTTAAGTGGAGGGTAAAAGAACTCGAATAAAGATAAAATGTGATTATTGGGTGTAGTAAGAAAAGAATTGACCTTCCTATGCGTAAATACAAGTACAACATTGGATAGATTAAAATGGTGCAACAAGATTTGTATGGCCAACCACAGATATTTGGGATAAGGATTGGATGATGATGAATGACAAGAAATTTTTAGTGTTATGCTTGATTTTGTTTCATAATTATTTCAGTTTTTTTGTAGATGATTTGCTTTATGTAAGGACAAGTTTCATGATCAGCGAAGGTTGTTGTTTTGTGTTAATGTTTATGCAACAGTCCTCCAAAAATCAGCTTTTAAATTGCTAATTCTTGTTTGTCATTTTCAGTTACTTCTAGCTTTTTGCTGATTGTTAAATTGCAGAAAATTCACACATCTAGCATTTGTTGTTCTAGATGAGGTCATAACTTCTGTATGTTTCTGCAGGGAGGCATATTCTTCTGTCCCAATTTCAGTAGAGCAGGCTAGTGAGTACCTTCAATTTGTGGTTGGGTTTATCGATGCCTGTTTGGCAGAGCAGATACGCTTGGCCCCTGAGAAATGTATGGAGTACATTTGCTTTGATATGCTCGGAATTCTATGGCTACTTATTTTTCGGCTTCTGTACATTCTTTTTGTTTCTTTATCCTCTACTTAGGATAAGCTCTCAACATTCGCTAACTCTGTGGAATATTTCTGACATATATTTGCAGTTATATCTGTTTGCAAGAGATTGAAGGATCAAGTAATGCAATTTCAAGTGCCCATTCAAGGAGTTGCTCCCCTAAGAACAGCTGTTCGTAAACTTCAATCATCTTCTGAGCATTTGACTAGTTTACATTCAGACTTTCTGCTTCTTTGTTTACTATCAAAGTGCTACAAAGCTGGCTTAAGCATACTTGAAGAAGATATATATGAGGTTGATCAACCAAGGGACCTGTTCCTATACTGTTACTATGGGTAAGCATTGCCGTATCCTTACTTGATACTTTATGAAGATTGTAGAGAAGGTAAGGTTTCTCAGAAAAAAAAACTCCTGGTGAACTATAAAGCTAATATAGAACTCCAACTTTTTTTTTAAAGTACATCACTGAAAATGTATACCATTTCCTGTATTTTCCATTATTTCATTGCCTTTTTTCCTTTAACTCTTAACAATAATTACCTCACTTTAAAAAAAACAAGAATTACCTGGACTTATGACTTCTATTTTGGAAAGTTGATAGCTTGATATGCTTGTCAATTTTAGTCCAGAATTCATGTCTAGGTTCAGGGACCACTCCTTTTTGTCAGTATGTTTTTTGTTCTTATAACTGGGTAATCAGCTTTATGATGAACCTGCTATCCTTCTTTTAACAAATGTCTCGATATTCCTTTGCTCTTATTTACTGAGATAACATACTGACGGATGGCATACTCACTTCTATGACATTATTCCTCATGTTTGTTTGCTTTTTGAGCACCAGAGGACTTTTGAAATTGAGATGAGTGTCTCATTTTGGTTATTATTGTTCAAGTTTAGATCCATATTACTTTCCAAAAACTGTTATATCCATATTTCTTTCAAGAAACATCTAGTCCACCTTCCAAACTTTTGTGGGATGTTTAAATGATGTTTCAAACATGGATACCACTCTTATCTGCATTATGCAAATTCAGATGATTATTTGCAACAAAAATTCAAACATGAGAAATCCATGTGATCTTCTTTTAATACCAACTTGACCGGGTGCTGATGTAGAAGAAAAATTCCATTAGGAATTTGATGTTTGACGTGCTCGTTCTGAAAGATTGAGAGGTCATATGTGAGAATGGACATAATAAAGTCTTAATCTTGATTACGGAATAAAGTCTTAATCTGGATTACGGAAGGATACCTTAGGATCTAAGCATTTTGAGGTCGGCAGGCCAAATTAGAACATATGATGTTAATTTTAGTAGGAAACCAAGGACTTGCTAGTTAGAAGATAAATACAGAGCTTTAAAAGACCATTTCAAGTATTTAGGTTTGGTAATTGAAGCAGATGAAAATTCAAAGGGCGATATAATTCACAATATTATAATTGTTTGTTTAAAATGAAGGATAGTTTCTGAAGTGCTCTGTGCTCATCTTATGCCGATCAGATGGAAGAGGAAGTTCTATAAAATGACAATCACCTGCTTTTGGGCTTCTAAGACAAGTTACCCTGCTGAGTAGATGGGAGAGGGTGGAATGAGAATACTTAGGTTGATGTGTGGGAAGACAAGGTTTGAATGTCAAATCTATTACTAAACCATGAATTCCTGGCTCCAAACTTGAGATTGCAGATGAAGAAGCCCAGGTTTAATAGAGGCATGGAATAGCTCATGAATATCCAGATTCCAGCATGTATATAAATGCCTTCTCCAATGCACCCCCTTCACAATGGACCCAAGTAAGCTGCAAGGCAAGCAGTACGGCTGAAACCAAGGGCCCAAATGGGGAAAAACCAATAGCAAACAGGCTCACCATGTTATTGAGCTGAACCACCAACCAATATGCCAAAAGTTAATATAGGCATTGGAGTTGCTTGTGAGTATCCGCTACGAGGTAGGAGTACCCACAATGGGGGATAAAGTTTATGGACATCGCTTGGTCATGTGCATAGAAGTTTCATATGAGTACTAGTTTGTAAGGGTTCTAAAATGTGAGGAGGAAGACCAGAGAGCTTAGATGGAGACACGATGAAGAAATTGGTGGTTTCATATATACAAATTTGATGTATGATAAAGTGGAATGTTGGAATAGGATCCATTTCCCTGACCTGAGTCAGTTGGAACTTGAATGATATCAATGATGATGAATTGTTAAGAAAAAGAAAAAAATGGTCAAGGCCCATTGGGTTGTCCATTTGGCTTGACTCAGTTTTGGTGATGTATTGACCATTTTGTACACTTCCCTTTTTGGCATTTAATAAAGTTCTGGAACCATCCTCTCTTTCACTCTATGTGTCTATGTACATATATATTGTTGCTTTTTTCTTAGTGGTTATTTGCTTATCATTTGGATAGCAGGTCCCAAGTTCAAACCTAACTGCAATGACATTCATTGAAAAGTAGGGAAAATTAGAAGAAACACACTTTCTATTAACCAGCTGGTTTATGCTTTACCTTGGCTGGAAAGGACTGGTTTATAGGTCAACCGATTGAACTGGTCAGTCCAGTCCATGTCTAAGACACTGGCTTGTACTTTCTTCACCTGCCTCACCCCAGAAGAAGATCCTGTGTTGGTGTACATCCAAAGGGGGGAGGAGGCCATCCTTGCTGCATGGTAAGTGCTGTTAGTTTTTGTGTGTGTGCATGTGTGTGTTGGGGGTGGGGTGTTACTATGCTACCATACATTCCTTAAGGACATAAGTAATATTAAGTTTTGAACCCATCTTTTTATAATGTCTGTTTGTCTCCTTGCATTTTAATGTACACCATTTTGTAGTGATGGCTGTTTGCTGATTGTAAACCAGTCGTTAGGTAGAACCCAATGAAAATCTGATTTATTGGGAGATGAAAATCTGATTGGTTGAGATGTGAAAAAAAATCTGATTTATTGGGAGATGAAAATCTGATTGGTTGAGATGTGAAAATGTGAGTGATAATTTACAGAACACAAGAGAGGCATCTAGCAGCTTCATTAGTCACCAACAAAAATAGTTTATTGATTCCTTTAGCAATTAAATCTTGCTTCCTGGGTTTTCTCACATTTGACTCTGGATGTTTACTAGAACTTGCATGTTCATAATTGCTTTTTAATCAATGTATTATGAATTTGTTGTTGTTTCTAGTATGGATAATTTTCACAAAAATGGAGGCTTGGAGATGTAGAAACTCTATAAATGACACTAGTTAGAAGGCTATACAAATGACCAAGGTGTTTGCTCCCCTGTCCACTGCCTGGATAGCATCATACTTAAAAATTAGCAGGTCAGGTTCCAGGACTTGGAGGTGGGAGAAGGATGGTTTATTGTCAGTGAAATCCTGTGTGTCATTTCTTCAGGATGGTGGTTGCAGAGTCACTTGGAATAAATTGATTTGGGATGCTAAGGTTCCTACCAAGATCAAAATCTTCTCTTGGAAGTTGTTGGTGGGAAGACTCCCAACTGGAGACAGGTTAAGAAATCTTTTTTCCAGACATTAAGCAGAGGTGCCCATTCTGTGCTGTAAGTCTATTAGACACTTTTTTCTTCGATGTGGTCTTAGCAGATTCATTTGGGTTTTTCTTACGAAGGCTTTTGGCATCCATTGGTGGGAACCTTCTGACATGCTCCAGCTTCTGCATGGATGGAGGAAGCGATGCCCTGGCAAAAACTTTAAGAAGCTATGGTTAACTGTTCCTTATGCTGTTCTTGGGCTGAATGGGGAGATTGGAATAGCAGAATGTTCAGGTAGAAATGGAATAGTCCCTGTGACATCTTGAGGAGAGCAGAGAGGTTTATTCAGGATTGGTCCTCCGTTAAGGACAGCTAGCCAGTATGGAACTCTGTTTTTCTGCAAAAAATGGCACAGTGGAAGGACTTTGTCACATACTGCTCTCCTTGGGTTTTCGGCTCCTTTTGTGGCATTTTAATGTCTATTTTTTCACTGTAGTTTTGCATCTATCATCTCCATAGTATGCCTGGTCTTGTTTTTCTTTTCCTTTGTGTAGTGTCTTCTGTGCCCCTAGTGGGATCCCTTTCCTTGCATTCTGTTTATGTTGTTTCCTTTATTCAATAAATTGTGGGTTTGCCACTTTCAAAAAAAAGTGTTTGGTCTTTTCATTGGACAGGAAAATTTTACTCCCTTAGGTATGATTATTATTCTCAATGTAGCAGAGGTGGCCCAATACAAACCAGTGGTGTTTGTTTAGTGGGGTGGGCAAGTTGAAATCCTAAATCCATTCAACATTTCTTTCAAAAAAATGAGAACTGATTTGGAAATGCATCTTTTTAACACTATATGATACAGTCCGCTGCCTGCCTTTGGGGCGCTGGCCATGGAAGTCAGTATCGGTTTCGGACTTGGTTTCGGCCGAGTCCGAAACCGAAACAGGCCGAAACCCATTGAAAAGCTTCAAAAAAATCAAAATAAGTCTAAAAAATAAGAAATAATTCAGAAAAATATGAATAATCACATAAAATTCATAAAATTCATTAGACATGCATTTGATTGTAAAGAACTTAGATTAAGTGCAATAAACATGAAGTAGGTATTGAAGTTCAAACATTGAACATGTTAAACTAATATTCTTGAGTATATACTAAACATGAATTAGGTTCAAGCACAGGGGAATAAACATGAAATAGGATTAAGTGCATTACACAAGAAGACTAATGGGTTCACTTCTTGAAGTTATTAAACAAAAATATTGCGTACATATTAAACATGAAATAGGTTCAAACTGTACAATAAACGTGATCCTCACCTAAATGATGATGCACTAATATGGATAATAACTAGAAGAACCTTCTCCCTCATCGTCTGGCTTTTCATGTTCATACTCATAAGAAGGTTGCATATATGGTCTATATTCACTATAACCAAACAATGAGATAGCCAAGTCCTGCATCTCTCTTTGGATCCCTCTTGGAGTGTTTGGTTGGCTTGATTGGAATCCAGTATCAGCATAAGAATCTTGAGGAAGAGAAGAGGAACTGGTCGGATGTGGATAGAACTGGAATGCTGGTCCATGACCCCACCCATAAATGGCTGCCTCCTGTTGGCCACCTCCATAACCTGATGGATGCCCATATTGACTCTGTGAATCATGTCCTCGCTCACCCTGACTGTATCCTCTGCCTGTGTCTGCGTGGAAGGAGGAAGGACCACCAGCACTGCCAATAGTAGCACATGCATCCCCTATAGCACCTGCAGCTGCACTGGGAATTATCATCATCATCATCAGACCCAACCGAAACCAGTCGCTTTTTAGCGTTTGGGGATGCTTTTTTCTGTTTTGGTGTGGTTTCTTCAATCACCCTTGACATTAATCCTTTTCCCCTTGGCGTGTGCTTCAGATAAATGATAAATCTGCTTCAACTACTCAATTGCAAGGTCCTCTCGAGCAGCAGCACTTGTCCTCTCAATTAGCCCATGCACTGATGTACTTCTTCTTAAGGATACAGGTGGCTTGTCCATTCTAGGAGTCACTGGCCTCCTATCTGAGTCTGAGTGTCTAGTTGGTTGAAAATTAGGCTGCTCCTCAGTGTCATCAACCACCCCAGGTGGGTCCCTTCTCTGGTGCACATGAGTATCTCTGGCCCTCTTTGTTTTTCTTCTGAATTCGGGATCTCTTGTCTCATCTTCATCTAGTATGTCCTCTGCCCATGTTGTATCATCAATATCAAAAATGGGCTCATCAACCTGCACTCGTGTCTCCACCCAAGACTGCAAGGGATTATCATCATCAAATAAGGCATCCACATCAATTTCTGCAGTGGCACCTTCAGCAACGCGTTTGTCCCGCAGCTGTTGTCTCAACTTCATATTTTTTATTCTCAACCTCATATTGTAGCGGCAGTAAACTAATTTGTTTAACCGTTCATCCTTTAGCCGATTGCGAACCTTTGAGTGTATAAGGCTGAACGTGCTCCAATTTCTTTCACATTGGCTTGCTGATGTGATTTGACTCAAACACTCTGATTGCAATGAAAGTCAATGCAGAACTGCCCAAATCTCTATTATTCACCATTACCCACCAGTCAACTGTTCCACCAACCATAAACAAATAAATATAAGTTGTAAATAAAAATCAATTCTCTGTGATGTAATTGCAAAGAAAGCACAAAGATAACCTTATATCTGGGCTCACTCTTCCCACTGCGTATTGCAATTGGGAGTCAGAATACGTCCCAGTTCTCATTCTATAGTAGTTCATCTACAAAAATAAAGTAATAGATTAGCATAACTACTTAAGTAAATTCTATACGTCTTATTCATGAAATCAAAAAGGCCAACCTCTACTTCCGCCTGAAGTCTCTTTTCTGATGTCCTCGATAAACGCCCAATGACTTTTAAAGTCCCTTGGAGCACATCGCCATCAACATGTGCATTGGCATCGTACATAAATCGAGGATTGAGGAAATAACCTGCATTTGTGTATAATTTTCCAAATGTTACATATAAAGTAACCTAAACAATAATGTATCAATACAAATAATCACTCACCAGCTGCATGCAAGTCGTGGTGTAATGTGGTGTCCCATCTATGATAAATAATTTTCCACCACTTTGCATATTCTTTGGGAAGGGATTCCTGCAACTCCATTTTGGCACGGTCCATGACCTCATACATATATCCCATATCATTCTTCTCATTGCCATCCACCATTCTTAGAATCTTCACGAGGGGGGTGACTACTTTCATGTATCGTGACACTCTGCCCCAGAATTTGTTGTCGTCCACGATGTGGGAGACATCCAAATATTTCATCTGAGCATCAACATTAGACTTGTCGATGTATTCCCGCAGGGCATTGTGGTACATGAAAGCTTTCAGCTCAGTCTTATACCTGTGCAAAGAAATGAAATTTGAATCAAATACGGATCATAACTATAAGGATAAAGAAGTAAGAATTGAGTTCAATTTTATACCTGTGCAAAGACTCCAAAGAAGTGAAATTTGAAGCAAATCTGATTAGCCCTGCACGGATGATATCTCGCCCCCCACTTGCATGCTCCCTGAACATGTTCAATATCCTAGGATGGCCATAAATATACTGGGTAATCCTTTGTGCCCTTTCAACTGCCTTCTTCACATGATTGTCCTTCCCAATGTCTTCCAGAATCAAATCTAGACAATGTGCAACACATGGGAGCCAGTATAAGTGACTGCGCTTCTGCATCAATTTCTTCCTTGCAGTCTTATAACTAGCTTCATTATCGGTCACTACTTGGACAACATTGTCCTCTCCAATTTGGTCTACCATGTTATCCATCAAATGAAACAAATAATTGGCATTTTTTATATAGTTTGATGCATCTACAGATTTTACAAATACTGTACCTTCGATGCAATAGACCAAAAAATTAATCATGGACTTCTTCGTGGTACCAGTCCAGCCATCACACATAATAGTGCATCCTCTCTCCATCCATATATGTTTGAAGCTTTCAACCCAGTCAGAAAGCTCCTTAACCTTTCCCTCAAGGCCACACCTGTATATGCCTCGACGTGATGGGGCCTTCAAGCCAGGGCTAGTATCTGCTATGGCATCTAACATAGGTTGGAAATATTCGCTTTCAGCTGCATGTGCAAAGACATTTGCATGAAAAAATCATTTGCAGATACTTTTAAATGCATGTCTTGCAACTTCTGCTGATTTTTTTACCCCTCTCAATACAGACTTGATTTTAGGTTGTGTAACATGGGGCCTTCTGTGGAGATAGCTGTCCATGGGGCCTGTTCTCTGCGTCTGTGGGGCAGCACTAATGTCAGGACGTTGTGCAGCTGTACTTTCGTAGGTCCCTGAACCCATGGGTGCCTTCCCTTTCTTTCGAGCAGCTTGTTCACGCTCCCTTGTTTCAGTCAGCTCTGGATCTGAATCTTCAGTGCCTTCCTCATCATCATCCCTCCTAACCCTCCTGCCTGAAATCTCCTCAGCAATTTCAGTCTCATCTTCAGCCCTTTGTTGCGTCCTCTTCTTTTTGCCCAGAAGGCACTGGCGCATTTGTTCTCGGACCTCTCAGGGACATCTGTCACATTGTTTCACCTCTCCTCTTACCCCTGTCAAATGTTGTTTTCCTCTAGTAACTCCGCCATGTATCTCCTTGCCACAATAATTGCATTTCACTTTTCTTCTCCCAGCATTAACTAAAGAGAGGTGGGCCCACCCCGGATCCTCCTACCCTTGCTGCTCCCGACTTTGTTCATGTCTAGGCATAATGCTGTATTAGGACATTCATACACAAAAAGTTATAAGTACAATTAAAAATTTAACCCTTAATTATCAATTAACCCTTAATCACCCTTCAAAAAAATTAATTACGAGCATGATCCCACTCTAAATTCTTCAATGAAGTTTAATTGAGCCTCAATTGAGCCTAATCAAACCGAATTAGATAAAAGCACCAAATTTTATGAACGAATTAACCCTTAATTAGCAATTATCTCTTAATCACCCTTGGGAAAAATCAATTACCAGCATGATCCCACCCCAAATTCTTCAATGAAGCTTAATTGAGCCTCAATTGAGCCTAAGCAAACCGAATTAGATAAAAGGTCCAAATTTTATGAACTAATTAACCCTTAATTAGTAATTAACCCTTAATCACCCTTGGAAAAAAAATCAATTACCAGCATGATCTCACCCCAAATTCTTCAATGAAGCTTAATTGAGCCTCAATTGAGCCTAAGCAAACCGAATTAGATAAAAGTCCCAAATTTTATGAACTAATTAACC
>JAHNEJ010001582.1:0-164624 GCA_022559845.1 Amorphophallus konjac
CTTCAGTGGATCCAAACACAATATCATCCACATAGATTTGCATAATTAGTATATTCTTACCTTGGGTCTTGGAGAATAATGTCTGATCAATTTTACCTCTTGTGTAGCCCTTTTTGGTGAGGAATGAACTCAGTCTGTCCTACCATGCCCTAGGAGCCTGCTTTAAACCATACAAAGCCTTATGCAGTTTAAAGACATGATTAGGAAGATCATCATTTTCAAAACCAGGGGGTTGTTCCACAAAGACTTCTTCCTTTACAAAGCCATTTAGAAAGGCACTTTTTACATCCATTTGCTGCAATTTAATTCCATGGGACGCCGCAAATGCTAAAAATATTCTAATGGCTTCTAACCTTGCAACTGGAGCATATGATTCTTCAAAATCAACTCCAAATTCTTGGTTATACCCCTTAGCCACCAACCGAGCCTTGTTCCTCATAACAACTCCTTCTTCATTAAGCTTATTTTTATAAACCCATTTGGTTCCAATAACAGGATGAGATGAGGGTCTGGGAACAAGTTTCCAAACCTGATTTCTTTCAAATTGATTTAATTCTTCATGCATGGCATTTATCCAAGATTCATCTCTTAAAGCTTCCTCTACATTTTTAGGCTCAACTTGAGATACAAGGGCTAGCTGATCTAATTCATCAACTGTTTTAAGCTGAGATCTAGTTTTCCTTGGTTCATTAATTCCTCCAATGATGTTATCTAGAGGATGATCTCTGAGAAATCTCAGATTTTCAGAATTGTTACCTGGGATGATCTCTCCTTCGGGTTGATCATTGGAATCACTTTGCTTTGGTTCTGCTTCAGTCTCCATTGGTTCCTCTTTGCCTTCCAGAAATTCCCCATCTTCATCTTTGCCTACCTGTCCAGTTTTGTCAAAGTCATTATTTTCATCAAATGTGATATGTGGGGATTCTTCAACTAGCTGATCTTTGGTGTTGTAGACTCTATAGGCTCTTGATCGGTCAGAGTATCCCAAGAAGATTCCTGGGTCACTCTTTGGTTCAAATTTGTCCAATGATCTCTTGTCATTGTTATGAATAAAACACCTTACACCGAAGATCCTAAAATGAGCTAGAGATGGCTTCTTACCTTTGAACACCTCATATGGAGTTTTCGCACTAGATGGTCTTACCATTGCCCTGTTTACAATATAACATGCTGTATTGACCGCCTCAGCCCAAAATCTTCTTGGAAGATTGGCTTCAACTAACAAGGTTCTGGCCATTTCAACAAGTGTGCGATTCCTTCTTTCCACCACTCCATTTTGCTCTGGCGTCCTTGGTGAGGAGAACCTGTGATTTATTCCTTTGTTCCTGCAGAATTCATCAAACTCTGAATTTTCAAATTCTCCCCCATGATCAGATATTATTGAACACACTTTGGACTTACCATCCTGCTTCATTCTTCTGTAAAAATCCTGAAATTCATGAAAGGCATCGTTTTTATGTGATAAAAACATTACCCATGTGAATCTAGAGAAATCATCAACTAGTACATAACCGTACCTCTTACCACTAAGACTAGCAGTTCTTGTTGGGCCAAAAAGGTCCATGTGCACAAGTTCTAGTGGTCTAGAAGATTGACTTTCAGTTCTACCTTTGAATGATTTTCTTGTTTGCTTACCTTGGGTACATGATTCACATACTTTGACATTTTGAGCAAACGAAATTTCAGGTAAACCAGAAACCATTTTATTCTTAACCAATTTGTGCAGCACCCTGTAGCTAACATGCCCTAGCCTTCGGTGCCACAACCAAGTCAGGTCCTCCTTCTTGGCGGTGAGGCACAAGTTGGAGTGGGCTGGATCATCCAAGTCTATCATGTAGACATTATTTACTCTCTTGCCCATAAACTTAACTTTAGCCGAATTTGGTTCAAGAATTTTACAGATCTTAGAATCAAAGACTACTTGATGGCCTTTGTCGCATAGCTGACTGATGCTTAGAAGATTATATTCCAGGCCATCCACTAGCAGTACATCTTCAATGCAATTTGTAGATGTCTTACCTACCTTACCTTTCCCAATGATCTTGCCTTTGTTATTTCCTCCAAATGTCACATGTCCTCCATCTTTTGAGTTTAGCTCGGAGAATTTTGCCTTGTCCCCTGTCATATGTCTTGAGCAGCCACTATCTAAGTACCACTTGTTGTGTATAGCTGCCAAACACACCTGCATCACAAGTTACACAGAAACTTTTGGACCCCAATGGTACCCGGGTCCAAGATAGCTTGTGAAATTATGAAATTGCTGCAGTAATCCTTTGGGAACCCAGATTCTGTTAGAGCAGTGTAAATTTTTATTTCTGAACTTGTTCAGGTTGGGTTGCTTTTGTTCTAAAGCTTCTTTAATCTGAGTCCACCTTTGTGTATTCAAGTTTTCATTTTGTTTTACCCGAGAAAACCTGTGATTTCTGTTTGCTTGTCTGGCCATGGTCGACTTTTGGTATGTCTGTGGTCGACCATCGCGTCTCCAGAACTCAGCGTCTGTTCTGGCAGCACCTCTGGTCGACATCTGGTGTACCTGTGGTCGACCACTGCTTCTCCAGTAACCAGCGCCTGTTCTGGCAGATCCTCTGGTCGACAGATGAAGGGTCTGTTGTCGACCAGCCTGTCTCCAGACATCTTGTTTTCCAGATTTATGTCTTTTAACTTGGTTTAGTCCTTGGTTTGTTTGGTGATTTCTGTGAATTTGAGTTTCCTGTTTATTATTTTGAATCTTATATTGATTGACTGTTTTCTCTTTAAAATTTCTCTCTTCCTTGGTGACATTGTTCCTTTTGGAGGAGCATTCAGCTACATCCTCTTGTTTATCTTGGTATAGATTAATCAGGGGCCTTTTTCCTTTTGAGTCAGCAATCCCAGTTACGGTTTTTATTTGGAATTCCTTTTTAGCCGTAGGATTGTATCCTAACCCTTCTTTTTGAAAGTTTACTTTTATTCCCAAGACAGCATTTAAGTTTTCTTGACCTTGAGTCATTTTTTCCAAGGTCTCCTGTTTGTTTTTCAGGTCACTCTTAATTCTTTCTATTTCTCTTAGGAGTTGGTTGTTTTCTTCCTTGAGTGAATTGTTTCTTTCTTGACTTAACTTAGTTTCCTGTTCATATTCTTGAGTCTTTAGTTTTAACTCATCAATGTCGTTTTTTAGCATTTCATTCTCTTCGGACATTCTCTTGTGGTTTTCTTCATCTAAGTCCATTTGATTCAGCTTGTTTTTCAGTGACTTGATTTCCATTTCTAGTTCAGTTTTGTTTTCCATTGAATTGCTGTCTTTATTCAGTTGACTGATCTTCTTCTTCAAATGTTTATTTTCCTTTCTTATTCTTTCATAAGTATCAAGCAATTCTGAATATACTTCTTCCCAATCCGAACTAGAGAAGTCTTGAAATGGGGAACTTACCTCAAGATCACTGTTGTCTCCCTTGGCCATCAGACAGAGCTTTCCTTCTTCTTCCTCGGAAGTTGTTTCCTCTTCACTGCTCTCTTCCTCCTCACTCCAAGTGCTAATCATCGCCTTGGGTTTCTTGCCTTTCCACTTGAAGCTTGATTTCTTAGGAGCTTCTGGACATTCAGCCTTCATATGTCCAGGCTGCCTGCAATTGTAGCAAATGAGTTTGTTAGAAGGAGCCTTATGTTTATCAGATTTAAACTGGGATGACTTCCTTACCATGCCCTTTGGATTTCTGAATCCTTTACCTTCCTTCCGCAGGAATTTTTTAAATTTTCTTGTAAGCATGGCTAGCTCACCAGATTCTTCACCTGAGCTAGATGAGTCATCATTGTCAGACACCTCAGAGGTGCTTGTCTTAGTCTTTAGGGCAAGTTGCTTCTTTTTCTTGCCCTCATCTTCCTTTCTCTTCAGATTGACCTCATAGGCCATCAGGGATCCTACTAACTCATCCACTGTCATTGTTGTGAGATCCTTTGAGTCCTCAATGACTGTGGCCTTGGTATGCCACATCGATGTGAGAGACCTTAAAATCTTCCTCACTAATTCCTGCTCTTTGTATGTCTTCCCTAAGCTCTTCAAGCCATTAGTCAATTGTACTAATCTGGCATACATCTCAGAAATACTTTCATCATTTTTCATCCTAAACATCTCATATTCTGAGACTAGCATATTTGCTTTTGTCTCTCTTACCTCGAAAGTACCTTCGTAGATTACCTTTAGACGATCCCACATTTCTTTGGCTGTTGCGCATTGGGAAACTCTTGAGAATTCTGTGGGGTGTAGTGAGCACTGCATCACGTTCATGGCTCCCCAGTTGACAGTTGATTTCCTGACCTGTTCTCTGGTCCAGGTTTCTTCATCTTCCGGTAGCTCAAAAGGTCCGCGGCTCACTACCCTCCACATCTCGTGGTCTTGCGCACGTAAGAACACCTGCATACGATTTTTCCAATAAGAATAATCAGTTCCATCAAAATATGGAGGTCTAGTTACAGAGTGCCCCTCAGCTATGAGGCTTTTAGAGTTCAGTCCGCCCGGTCTCTCCTGGTTGTTAGACCACATTTTTGGAGAACCTGCTCTGATACCACGTGTTGGATACGGACTGAATAGATCTAGAGGGGGGGTGAATAGATCTTTCCCCCTTTTTGATAATTTACTGACTATCGACCAGATGAGCTACTGGTAATTAATGAATCATAGAACTAATGCGGATAGTAAAGATGCAAGCATACGTATAGGAAATCAAACACACACAAGCACACCACAAGAAAGGATTTTTAAGGTGGTTCAGTCTCTTCCTGAGACTTACATCCACCCCTTGCTTAACTCAAGCAAGGCTTCACTATGAGAATCTCTGATCTCAACCAAAACACAGCTGACACACAGCTTGTACCTGCTGACACACAGCTTGATTCTGCTGCCTC
Source organism: Amorphophallus konjac (assembly GCA_022559845.1). NCBI lineage: Eukaryota > Viridiplantae > Streptophyta > Magnoliopsida > Alismatales > Araceae > Amorphophallus > Amorphophallus konjac. The sequence continues at coordinate 4,882 of JAHNEJ010001582.1, forward strand.
ACAGCTTGACAATAATTGTAATCAGAAATGAAAAGATGATAAGAACAGGTGATGAAAGACAGGACTGAATATTGGCGTGTGTAGAAGAATAGGTGTTCAGCCTGGGACTTGATCATGCTTATGAAGAAGCCTAGACTCCCTGTTGATCTTCCAGTCAGTTGCCTTCGATTGTTCTGCTGCTAGAGATCACACAGTCTTGAGCTAAGTCTTCCTTCTGCAGCAACGAGATTGCCTTTAACCTTTCTGCAGATTTTTGATTGGTGGAGAGCTCCTTCTTCCTCTTCTCTGTGTATCTTCCTTGGCTTCTATTCCGTGCTCTCTCACCGCTTCCTTCTTCGTGATTAGTTGCCTTATATTCTTCATATAGCTCTTTTTATTTTCAAGAATAAAGTTCTTCCCGCTCAATTTTCAGATCGAGCGCCAATCTGCTAGAAAACAGGGATCGGTTTAAATCCAATCGTTAGAACGAGTTTGACCACTTCTAAGCAAGATTGTTTCCTTGATTCCCGTGCGGAAGCTTATCTCCTGAGCAGCCCAACAACCTGCAACAACCATCTGCAGGTTTTAAGGAACCAAAACAGAATTCGGTTAGAGTTCGGTTTTGGACGATATATAAACCCGTGGTCGACCATGACCCTGTCGCTGGTCGACAATGGGAGTCCCCAGACGGCCGGTTCTTCTGGCTGAAACTCACGTCGCCCGTTGGTCGACCACAGCCTGGTCGCTGGTCGACAGGGGGCAGTTTCCAGATGGCCAGCAGTTCTGTCTGTTGCTTCTGTCTTTTCTGTGGTCGACCAGAGGCGGGGCTTTGGTCGACAGCCAAGATGCTTCCAGAAGACAGATGATCTGATGCTTTTCTGGTTGAGTTCGTTGGTCGACCATAACCACTTCCCTGGTCGACAAGCGACCTTTGACACTTCTTCTGATTTGTTGATTCCACTTGGATTTCAGTGGACCTGAAATTACTTAACTTATCAGAGGTAAATTGAATGAGTCCAATACTTTGAAGGAACAATCAAACCACTTGTATTTGTTATGAAACAAGATAGAACTTGATTAATCAAACATATCCTATTGTCATCATCAAAACCAAGGGATGCACAACATCACTTTGGAAGGACCAGGCAGGGACCCATGTCAGGGTACAGGAGAGTGCTCGCCTTCCCAGGGGGAGGACGAGGGGACCACTCCACCATACCGAACGGGCAACTCCCTGGTTTTGCCGCAATATTGGAAGCGCGTGCTGGTCTCGAGTGAGGGGTACTTGGCCAGAGACCCCTTTTGCCGTTCAGAGGTGGCGGATAGAAAGGTCTGTTTAGTCAGTGACTTAGACGGGAGGTCTGATCCAAAGGGGTGCTCGCCCCCCGGGGAGGATGGAGAGAAGAGTTCGTCTAGTCAATGACCCGGACGTGAGGTCCGAGCCAAAGGGGTACTCACCGCCCGGGAAGGACGGAGAGAAGAGTTTGTCTAGTCAATGACCCAGACGTGAGGTCCGAGCCAAAGGGGTACTCACCGCCCGGGATGGACGGAGAGAAGAGTTTGTCTAGTCAATGACCCGGGCGCGAGGTCCGAGCCAAAGGGGTGCTCGCCGCCCGGGAAGGACGGAGAGAAGAGTTTGTTTCTTTCTTTTTAAATCACTTTTGGTACCCCCGCTGATGCGGGGCGGTGACTGGAAATGGGGGGCGTTCCCCCTTTCTGGCTTCTTTTTTTTTTCTCTTTTTTTTTTCTCTTCTTTTTTTTTCTTCTTTTTTTTGCTTCTTCTCTCTTCCTCTTTCCATTTTTTTTGCTTCTTCTTTTTTGTCTTTCTCTTTTTTTTTGCTTCTTCTTTCTTTCTCTTTCTATTCCTTTCTTCCCTTTTTCGGGAACCCGGCTGGTGGCCAAATCATTCGGACATTAATCACGCAAATCCGCCCCAAAATGGGGCGAAGAGTAATATTATTACCTGAATGGGGGCGCTGGGGCGTGGTACAGCCTCAAGTGCCTTCCATTAAGAGGCGGGAATTGAACCTCCCCGCGGTGGTTGACAATTACATAGGCTCCGCCTTCGTAGACTTTCTGGACTACGTAGGGTCCGAGCCAGTTCTCGTTTAGCTTACCTTTGGGGTTGGCCGCCATGAGATCTCTTCTCTTGACCATGACAAGGTCACCCTTCTTGAATTCGCGTTCCTTGACGAGCTTGTCAAAGGCGCGTGCAATCCGGGCCTGATAGACCTGGATATTCTGTTGGGCTTGAAGCCGCTTTCCTTCCAGACTGGAGAGTTCATCGAGCCTTCGCTCGGTGTTGGTCTGCCCTTCGGGGACAAGCCCATGCTGAATGGCGACCCTGAGGGACGGTATCTCCAGTTCGACGGGGATGATTGCTTCCGAGCCATATACAAGAGAGAAGGGCGAGCAGCCCGTTGGGGTCTTGTATACGGTTCGGTACGCCCAAAGCGCTTCATACATTTTTTCTTCCCAGTCCCTTTTATTAGAGCTAACGGTCTTGGCCAGGAGAGTGCATAGTGTCTTATTGAAAGCTTCGGCTAGCCCATTGGCTTGTGGATTGTAAGGAGTCGATGTCCTCCAGTCAATTTTGTATTTTTCTGCTAGCCGGTAAACTTTCTGGTTGCGGAAGTGGCTGCCGTTGTCCGACACAATCCGGTCGGGCACGCCGAACCGGAATATAATGTTGCGGCGGACAAACCTGACCACGATTTCTCCGGTGACCTCCCATAAGGCAACAGCCTCTGCCCAGCGGGAGAAGTAGTCGGTCGCCGCCAGAATATATTTGCAGCTTGTGGAAGATGCGGGAAAGGGGCCCACGACGTCCGTTCCCCATTGGGCGAACGGCCAACTGGGCACTGTTGGGTGTAGTGGTGCAGGAGGTCTTCTGGGAATGGTGGCATGCTCCTGACATCTCTGACACGACTTAGCATACTCGCAACAGTCGTTGAACATTGCATGCCAATAATAGCCAAGTTTCTTGATTTCAATTTTCATTTTCGGCCCCGCCTGGTGTGCGCCAGCTATGCCGGCATGGACCTCCTTCATAACCCTCCAAGCTTCTTCAATGGACAAGCATCGGAGGAGTAGCTTCCGTTTGGCATCGGCCACAATCCGGAATAATATTCCGCTTCGGAGCTCATAGGAGTCCTTGGTTCTGACCAGCTTGATCTTTTCTTCTCTTCGGTCGGGTAGTCGCTGGTGCCTGAACCACTGCATTAGGGGGTCCCTCCAGTCAGGCAGGCTGACGGCTTCTGCTGTAGCGACCTGTAGGTCCTCCTCTTCCGGCTCTTCTTCTATCATGCTGGGCATCTGGCGTTGGTTTATTACTTGGATATGGAGATATCCATCTGGGGGCACCGCCAGTGAGCTTGCCAATTTTGCCAATGCGTCGGCTTGTGCGTTCTCCCCTCTGGCGACATGGCCTATTTCGAGGAGGTAGAACCGCTCCATGAGCCCTTTTGCTTTAGTGTGATACGGGAGCGGCTCAGGTTTTCGGACATCAAACTGCCCCTGGACTTGCTTGACGACCAGCAGCGAATCGCCGAACACCTGGAGCATTTTGATCTCCATTTGGAGGGCGACCTGGAGGCCGATGATCAGGGCTTCATACTCTGCTTCATTATTGGTGCAGGGTTTGCTGATGCAGCAGGAAGTGTGCATCACCTCTCCATCCGGCGACTTGAGGACGATGCCTGCTCCGGCTCGTACCTTGGTGCACCCGGACGGGGTCGCTTCTGTCCTTGAGGCTCCATCAAAGTAAAGCTGCCAGATGGCTTGTTGTATTTGGTCTACCTCTAGTGTTTCATCTTCAGGTAGCTCGGTGGCCAACGGGGAGTCTTCGGGCACGGGATGTGCTGCGAAGAAATCCGCGACGGCTTGTCCCTTAACGGCCCTTTGCGGCACGTAGGTGATATCGAACTCCATGAGTAGCACGGCCCACTTGCCAAGGCGCCCCTTTGGGACGGGCTGAAAAAGGATGTGCTTAATGGGGTCGGCCCTGGATATCAAGCTGACTTCATGGGACAGCATATAGTGCCTCATCTTCTTGACTGCAAAGACCAGGGCAAGGCAGATCTTCTCAATCGGGGTGTACTTAGCTTCTGCACCCACCAATCTTCGACTGAGGTAGTAGAGAGCCTGCTCTTTTCCCTCATCATTGTTTTGGGCGAGCATTGCCCCCAGTGAGTATTCGGTGGCCGCTATGTATAGAATCAGCGGTCTGCCTTTGACAGGTGCCCCCAGGACAGGCGGGGTCTCCAGATACTCCTTTAACTGGTCAAACGCGTGCTGGCATTCATGACCCCAGCTGAAAGGTGCATTCTTCATCATTAGTCTGTGGAATGGCTGGCAGCGCCCCGACAGGTTGGAAATGAACCTGCGGATGTAAGCTAGACGCCCCTGTAGGGATCTCAGCTCTCCCAGATTCTTCGGAGGGGGCAGCTCCTAGATAGCTTTTATCTTAAAGGGGTCGATCTCGATCCCTCTGTGTCGGACGATGAAGCCGAGGAACTTTCCACTGGACACGCCAAAGGCGCACTTCATGGGATTCATTTTCAGCTCGTACAGACGGAGCCTTTGGAAGACGACCCTGAGGTCATTCAGATGCTCATCCCTCTTTTTAGTCTTGACGACCAGGTCGTCGATGTAGCATTCGACCTTGCTGTATAGCAGCTCGTCGAAGATCTTGGTCATCGCCCGCTGATATGTGGCACCAGCATTCTTGAGGCCGAAGGGCATCCTCTTGTAGTGAAATATCCCTTTAGGTGACCTAAAGGCGGTGTGAATCCGGTCGTGGTCGGCTATCCAGATTTGGTTATAGCCGGACGACCCATCCATAAAGGACAAGGCCTCGTGGCCAGTAGTTGCATCGATCATCACTTCGGTGATAGGCACCGGGAAGTCGTCTTTTGGGCAGGCTTTATTCAGGTTGCGGAAATCCACGTAAATCATGATCTGTCCATTCTTCTTTTTCACCGGTACAATATTGGCCAGCCATGTGGTGTATTGATTCTCCGCCATGAAGCCGACGTTTATGAGCTTGTCGACCTCTTTGCAGATCTGGTTGGTTAGCTCCGGCCTCATGCGCCGGGGAGGTTGCTTCACTGGTTCCACTTTGGGATCAATGGACAGGATGTGTTGAGTCACCTCGGGGCTAAGTCCGGGCATTTCTTTATAGTTCCAGGCAAAGCAATCCCGGAATTCTTGCAGCAACTTTGTGTATTGTTCTCTCTCCTGTAGAGGCATGAGAGCACTCAGAAAAGTCGGCCTGGGATTGTCTTCTGTGCCAAGGTTGATTTCAACCAATTCGTCGACTGTGGCCTGGCCGCCATTTTCAATTTCTGGCGGGGCTGGCGACAAATCGACGAAGTCTTGGTCTTCATTGTCCTTGGGTTCGAGAATGCCATCTCCCTCTTCTTGTTCATCATGACTGGGCATGGAGGCTGCATTCACCTCGCTCTCCTCCTGGGCCGTGGCCGCCGGGTGTGCGAGGCCCGCTGGCTCAGAGGGGCGTAGGTCCACCTCAGGCTCTTCCGTGTATTCATCATAGATAGCTTGGACGGGGGCCGGGGCGGCCGCATCTTCAGGGGCCTGGTAGTGGATGGACACGGTGTAGGCTCCCGCTCTGGGGCTATCCGCTACATGGGGGCGTGGCGGGGCTATCACATAATCCCCCATCCTGAGCTCGTCCCTGTCAATGAGGTCTTGGGCAATGTCTTTGAAGACATAGCAGTCTTCAATGGCGTGGCCCAGCATCTGGTGGTAAGGGCAAAATAGCGGGTCCCCGCTTCTTCGGGTGTCTTGAGGCCTCTTGGACCGTGGAAGGGAGACTTTGCCGTAGTGGCATGCCCAGTCGAAGATGCCCCGGGTCTTCTCTCTCGGAAAGGAATAAGGCTTCTGTAGCTTCTCTTGGAGTGTCAGCCCTTGCCTGGTCGGCCGCTCGGTCAGCGAGCTTGCCATGTCTCTCATCTCCTGCCTTGACAAAGCGGGGGTGCTGGGACTGGCGCCTCGGGGCCGAGGCATCCGGCCACCCCATGGGGGGAGGGAGCCCTGGATCAGGTCGGCGACTAGCGAGGTTAACTCGGCTAGCCGCCTCTTCAGCATCTCGATCTCCCGTTGCTGCCTGTGGTACAAGGCGTACATGACGGGGTCGTATCGAGGGGAATTCGGAGCATGGCCCATGCTGCTGCTCCTTGCTTCGCCGGCCGGCCGGGGCGAAGGTGTTTCGCCGGTGTGCCCTTTCGAGGTCGACACTTCGGGGAAGGAGGGGGTCTTCTCTATGCAACGGCGGCGGGGAGGTTTCCAAAGGAAGATCTCCTCGTCTTGTGCCTCCTGAACTGGGGGCGCAGGATGTGCGTCTTGACAGGCTTTCCGCGAATCTGTAGCTTCTACGGGATCGTTGCCGGGCCATGTTGAGACCGATATGACATCAGTCTCGTAGTAATTTTCTAGTGAAAAGCCCAGACCGGGGTGCTTGGTGACTTTCAGCAACCGTCGATCCAGGTTTGGTGGATTCCATATTTTTTCAAACATTTCCTTCCGGTTGGAGGGCTGGTAGGGAGGAATCTTCTGCTTCCTGACCACTCTGGCTGCCCGGTCAGTCATGTGGGGAAGTCCCGTAATGGGGACGTGCGGGTCATGCAACTCGTCAGGGAACCGGCAATTGTCGTCTTCCCTGACCGGCTTCTCCCCGGCCACATAGAAGATAGTGGGCGGCCCCTCGGGGTTAGGCACCTCGAAGGTTCTCAATTGCTCAGCCGCTTGGCATTCAATTTCCGCTATCGGCTTGACGATCCCTGGCGGGACCCTGACATCTTCTAGCAGGTCTTCGAGGCAGGGTGCCCCCGGTGTGGGGTAGATGGGGAGAGGGGCTGCCCTAAATACCCCTTCCTCTTGCGCAATACATGGTACATGTGGGGGAGCCACATAGCCTGGGGGCGGCGGAGGAAACCAGCCTCCCGATTCCATTTTCTTCTTTCCCTTGTCTCGGGCAGCTTGAGGAGCTTGCTTCGCCTCTCCCAAGTACAGATTAGCATCTGACAAGTGACACTCAAACACCTCAAACGGGTGGAGGTCGGCGAAGATTCTGACTTCCTTTCCATCGCAGGGGTACTTGATACACTGATGCAAGGTGGAGGGCACCACCCTATTTTGGTGTAGCCAAGGCCGGCCGAGCAACGCCTTGTAGGACGTGCTGGAGTTGATGACGTGGAACTGGACTTTGGAGGTGAAGTCGTCAAAGGTCAAGTTGAACTCTGCGACCCCCATGGGAACCTCACATTTCTGGTTAAAGCCGGCAATCTTGACATTTTTAACTTCGACCAGGTGTACGTCAAAGTAGTGCTTCTGGTATACCCGGTACAGGAGTATATTCACTGCTGCCCCTGGGTCGATCAAGACCCTGTTGATAGGCTGGCCGTTCAGCTGCCCTTTCATGTAGAGGGGCCTGTTATGGCTGCAAGTCGGTAGGAGCATGTCATCTTCTGTGAAAGCCACTGCTACTTCAGGTGATAATCCTGCCAAATAGGCTTCAAGGTGTGTTGGCGTCTGGAGTGCGGCGATGATGGCTTGCCGTGTTTCTTCATTCAAGGACAGCATCTCCCACACCGTGAACCGGGTCGGGATTTTCTTGAGGTGTCTGACTATTCGCTCGGTCGCCCACACCTTGAGCAGTTTCATCTCTTCGGGCTTGCTGCGCCTGCCCTCATCCTGGGATTGGGGTGCCGGATCAGGGGACGCCTCCTTTGCGGGATCTGTTGTAGCCCGTTGAGCAGGCGGGGCCTGTTGGGCCTCCTCCGCTGTTCGCATGAATTCAGCGAGGTTTGGGGTGCCGCTGAATCCTTCCTCTGGCTGGGCAGGAGTTGCAGCTGGCAGAGCTTGGGGAATGCTTACTTTACTGGTCGCAGCGGGCCCCTGGGGCTGCGCCCGCCTTCCTGCTCGAGCTGACAGGAACTCGGCGAACGACGGGGCGCCTTGACTCTTGGTGCCTCCGGGGTAGAGGCCTGATGGAGGAGGGATCTCGGTGCCTCGGACCTCGGGCTCGGGAATCTGGTATGGTTGTTCCCCCCTGAGCATGATGTTGAGGCTGCCCTGAGGAGAGCGCCCCCACTTCCTCCCTGACCTGGTGGCGTGCTGGGAGGTGGATGCTTCAGCTTGACTCGCTTCCGCCGGCTCATGGGGTGGCTCTTCTTCTTTTTCTTCCAGGGAGAGAGAGGTATCGAACAACGCCGAGAGGGTGTTGCAGGCGAAGATGACCTCCTTCTTCTTGCCCCTGGGTCTTCTCTTCTTCTTCTTCTTGCCCGCTGCAGCGGATGGCTGCTCTCGAATAGGTTCACCCGACAGGGGAGGCTCTTTGTCTGCATCAGCTTCTGTTCCTGGAGCCAGCTCGAGTGACTCGAACTGCTCCCAGGGGACATATTGTTTTAGCTCGACGGGCTGGATTTTGGGCTGCTTATAATCTTCAAGCCCGTCGATAATAGCCTGGAGTTTTTCAACCGCCGGGCTAGTCTTCTTGTACATCCGCAGCGGGGCAGAGCTCTTCTTGTTGTGAGTGGGCCGCCTCATGACCAGCCGGGGGGCCGTGTCGTGGCAAACAGGGTTTACCGGGGGCGGTGCAGGCAGGGGCGCTGCTACCCTCGAGAATTCCTGGGGTAGGTCGAGAGGCGCGCGCCTTTCTGGTTTTTCTGGGTGCAGTCTGCCACCCTTCTTGGTCTTGAGCTGGGGCCATGATAAAGGTTTCATAAGTGGCACGGGCACAGGCCTTCGCCCATTCTTCTGGCAGCTCCTGATATAGTGAGATCATATTGACGGAGGAGGCTATGCTGGGCAGCTCGTGTGGCTGCGGGGGGTCTACTTTATGCTCCCCCATGTCCAGCTCCCCGTCCCTGATTAAGGACTCAATAACATCCTTGAAGACGTAGCAATCTTCAATAGTATGCCCGAGCACCCGATGGTACATGCAGAAGCGCGGGTCATCCTTCTTCTTTGAGTCACCAGGCCTTTTAGGCTCTGGCAATGTGATCTTATTGTAGCTGGTTGCCCACTCAAACAGGAGCTTGGACTTGTCCCGGGAGAAGGAATACAACTTGTTTCTCATCTTCTCTCTTAGTGAGGGGCCTTCCCGCCGTTCTGTGGTTCTGGGCGGCGGAGGGTTAGCCGCCCCCTTGGCTTTCTCCTTCTGCTTTTCAAAAGCCTGAAAGTCTAGTGCATGCACCTCCGGGGGAGCCGACTTCTTCTCCGCCTGCCTGGCCCTCTGGCTTGACATGGCTGGGGTGGAGGAGTATCGGGCCAAGAATGCCTCGATCTCCGCTACCACATTGTTCAGACGGTCAAATGTCTTGACCTCAGTGCCGATCATTCTTTCTAGGATTTCTTTCTTTAAGTTTTGCTTGCAGATCTGAACTGCGTCCTCCTGATGCGGGGGGCGTTTGCACCTCATACTAAGGTTCCTCCATCTTTTGATGTAGTCGAGGGCCGACTCATCATTCTTCTGTCTTGTGGCGTAGAGTTCAGTCATAGTAACTTCTCTCTCGGCCACGTAGAATCTTTCCTTGAACTTCTTCTGCATGTCGGGCCAATCGGCCACCGACCCGGGCGACAAGCCGGAGTACCATTCAAAGGCAAGCCCGGTGAGTGTTGAACCGAAGAACTTCAGGAGGTAGGCCTCATCAGCAGCCAGGTCTCCCATGACGTTCACGTAATAGGCAATATGCTCTCTGGGAGATCCTTGCCCATTGAACTTTTCAAATTTCGGCGGCTTGGTGACGCCAGCCGGTAACTTCCTGGCAGCATAATGAGCCGGGTAGGGTACCCGATAAACGTCGAAAGGCGTCTGATCCCCATCGCCCCTCTCGGCCAGCTTCATCTCTATCATCTGCTCGAGCATCAACCGGCTGACTGCCGGCTGGTCGACTGGACTCGGGTAGAAATGAGCGGGCTGCGCGCTCGGAGTGGCTACCACGGTCGCTCGGGGGGCCATAGGGGACCCTTGTGAAAGCGGAGCCTGTGGCGGTGTCACTGCTGTGCAATGTGCTTGCTGCGGGGGCGCGCCCCCGAGCGGATCGAGGGTCGCTGGAAGAGCGGCCTCTGAAGACTGCCCCCTGTCCCTGGGTACTTCGGGTATAACCTCGGTCTGCCAGGACATCGGGGGAGGTGCGTCCCGCTCACTTAGCTGCTTCTTGAGTGACTCGATTTCCTGCTGGAATCGTTGTATCATGAGCAGCATTGTGGGGTCAGCTGTGGGAAGACTAGGCATGCCCCCTGTCTCTTCGGCCGGGGCGTCCTCGGATGATGTCGAGGGTCCGCCACTCGTGTCGCCGGTGGTGACCACATTGGCCGTGAGGGCTGCAAGGGGCTCTTCAGGTAGGGCCCCTTCGGCGCCTGTGGGTGTCGCGCCGCCTGCCGCTCTCCTTCTTCTGGTAAGGGGTCCCGGCCTGAGGGCTATTCTGGCCAATTCTTCCGGGTCAGTGGGTAGGGCCCCATACCGACCATGAACTCCTGCCATATTGCAGGTGAATGTCTGCCACTTCTTATTCTTATTTCTTCTTGACGCCCTCCTGGACGATCCTCCTGGGAATGTCAGCCTGTCGAAGACCGACCGCCGGGGCGGCGCTTCCTCCCGTACAGGGGACTGGAGCGGCTCCTCCGGGCGGGTCCTCGACTCCATGCTAGGTGCGGGTTCCCCCCTTTCTTCCTGGAAGGCGGAGGCCATTGCCCCCAGTAGTCTCTGGCGGCCAGCGGGGGTGCTACCCGGGCCTCGGAGATAGTTCCTCATGGCCTGCTCGATCCCTTCCCACTCCTGGTCAGGGAGAGCGGCCTGGGGTTGCGCGTCGATGATGGCGGCAGGAGGGGAGTAGGCCGTGAGAGCCGGGCGGGCGGCATTGTGCCGGCGCCCTCGGCGACGGCGATGAACATTCATAGACGGCACCGGGATGACGGGTGCCGGTCGGAGAGTGGGGGTCACTACCTCGACCCTGTCATCGCGCCGGGCCCTCCTGGGGCGGAAAGTGCTGGGCCCTGCCTGGGCGGGTGCAGTGGGCTGGGTCTCCTTAGGTACCCAGACTTGCTTCAATTTAGCCGACCTGTGAGCCGGCATCCCCTTTGGTGCTACGACCGGGGCTATGGGCATCGCCTTCTCCTTCAGCTTCGCCAGTCCTTCAAAGGAGTTACGGACCGGGACGGCTGGGACGACGCGGTCTGGCGTCACCTGGGACCTCTGGCCGTCTAGGCGGACTCGGAGGGCCCCAACCATCATGGACTTTCCAGAGTTGGACAGGCGACGCCCTGAGCCGGCGCCGGTGTTGCCTCTCTGAAGCCTCCTTCGGTGGGATGCCGACCCTTGGTGGAACGGGCCGGTGGTCTGGTGCACGTGGTTCACGTTGCAGCTGAGCGTCGTTGTGGGGACGCTATTGTTGCCTTCGGCCACCGCTCGGCCGGCGGCAGCTTCGACGGCTCTCGGAGTGGGAGCGTTGGTTTGAGGCTCCTCGGGCGCTCGTGCGTCGAGGATGTCAACGAAGGCCACCCCCAAGAAGTTGGGGAAGCCCACGGTGGGAGGGAAGCTCCCGAAAGTGAGGGGCACCGCCAGGTAGCCGCCTCGCACATGATTCTTCACAACCTCAGGGCTGCAGAGAACAGCCATTGTCGGCTCCATGATGCCTTTCTCTTTTTTCTGCATTTAAGAAAGTAGCATAATTAGTATTACAAGAAGGGGGCCGCGGGGCCCCTTATTTCGGCAAAGAGATGAAGGGTGGATCGGTCCCACCGGGCGTGCCAGAGTTGTGGACGCACTAAAATTCGCTTGTTTATTGTGGCTTCGTCTATTGAGTGCGTGGGCGTGCCAGTCACAGAAGTGACAATTTATTCGGGCTCCGAAGAGCCCAAGGTGCGCTCGGTCTGACTTCGTCAGGCGATTGTGTGGTTCGTGTCGGGACCGAATCCCGTCGCGCCATAAAGGTCACGACGTCATTTACATCCCCCATACGAGGGAATACCCTTGATTAATTGCCGAAATTAGGGGACCCGCGGCCGAAAAGAATAACACTGATTATGCGAGAGAGAGAGAGAGATAGGGATAGGTCACACTGAAGGTCATATCGGGGCTATAAACTGTCGGCCATGTCGGTCGCTCCGTGGACCTTCTAGTATTCGGACATAGGTCCGTGGCAGAGACACAACGAGAAAAAATCGGGGTGGATCCCTTCAAATGTCTGCCGAGCATGCGGCAATTTTAATGAGGATTCGGAAGGTATCCGGAACGAGAAACAAATCCGGTCCGGTTGGGATGTCGGCCCAAGATTAGGTCAGAACTTGGCCATATCGGGATAATTCCCAAGGTTCGAGTTCGACCTGAAAGGGGCGGCGTCGTTGTTCCTTTTACCCCGGGTCCCGGGGAGAGAGGGAGCTGCAGTGTGGGCATTAGCGTCTTTTATCTGGGGCTTTCTTAGTCGTATCTTCTGGGATTTCTGATTTAATGTTTACTGTTTATTCGTGCCTTTGTCTGGGATGATTTCTCTTCTTTTTATTCATGACTATTCTTGTTATTATCATTCATTTGCTGTTTATTTTTTATTACCCCTCCCGCCTCTTTATTGTGATTAATATTGCGCATTCGGAATCCTTTGATTAGCGTAATTTTTACTAATTTATTTGCTATTATTAATGCCCTTATCAGGCTGTATATGCATATATGTATAGTGTGCCGGCGAAGGGGAAAACGGGAGTGTACCGTTGAGGGTAGAGAGCGTGCCGCTGGGAGGCTAAAGGGGTGTACCGCTGAAGAGCAAGGGGGCGTGCCGCTGAAGGCCAATGAGGGCGTACCGCTGAAGGCCAATGGGGCGTACCGCTGAAGGCCAATGGAGCGCACCGCTGGGGCTCAAGGGAGTGTACCGCTGAAGGTTAAAAAGGGGCGTACCGCTGAGGGTTGAAAGGGGTGTACCGCTGAAGGCAAAGGGGAGCGTGTCGCTGAAGGCCAATGAGGGCGTGCCGCTGAATGCCAATGGGGCGTACCGCTGAAGGCCAATGGGGGCTCGATCAGTTTTCGATTATTTGTTTTAAGGCTTTTCTTTTCTTCTTATCTTAACTTTTGTGTAGTTTATACAAAGTTCCTCCCGTGTTTGTTCTCTTGGTTCGGTTCGGTCTCTTTTCTTGCGGGTCGGGTTCTCGGGCGGCCAGGTGGTTAATTAGCTTAGTTCAGTTCTCGTCGGGGTGCCGGTAGTAATTTGATGAGTTGGAAGGTTTCATTAGTTATTCTGCTCGTTTGTTGCCTCCTTTTACCTCTTTTAATTGTTTATTAATATCTCACAACAAAATTCGGCAGCATCTCCCCTTAACCCGGGGCGTAAGGGAGATAAAGGGAGCGCGCCCACATGGAGTGGCGGAACCCGACAACTGGAGGTGGGCCCCCGGGGGAGCAACACCTTTATAGAACCTCGGAAAACGTGAAGGAAGGGGCTCGGAGGCGAGGCCAAGGAGTGGGCTACTGAGAGGCTGAAGGGTGTGCCGCTAAAGGCCATAAGGTAAGTGTACCGGTCAAGGGCCAATTGGAGTGTGCCGGCCAAGGGGTGTGCCGGCTAGGGGTAACAGAGTGTGGGTGTGCCGCTGAGGGCAGAAAGGAGTGTGCCGCTGGGGGCAAGTAGGGGTGTACCGCTGAGGGCTATTGGGTGTGCCGCTGAGGGCCAAGGCAAGTGTGCCGGTCAGGGGCCAAAGTGATGCATTGCCGGAGGATTAAAAGGGCCAAGTGTGTGTGGGCTTGCAGATTGTTCAAGAAAAGGAGGAAGGGTTACTGGAAGTGAATGGAGGACTCACAAGGCCAGGCTTTAAAGGGGAGGCATCACATTGATGTGGTGGCTCAAAAGAAACCGGAGGAACGGAGGAAATGGGTAACACAATACATGCACTATGAAGGCAGGATCAAACCAACAGAAATAGCAAAAAAAAAAGGCCCAAGGAGGGTGATTGTTTCCATTCGTGGGATGCCAAAGACCATATCCATACATGCATATTACAAGAGAAAATGCCCAAATGAGGCCATGGACAAAGGAAAAGACTCCAAGACGGAGAACGAGAGGAGGAATGAAATATAAGGCGGAAGAAAACATTGGGGCCTAAGACATAGGCTACCATTCCCAACCCTCTCCCCCAATACAACAAGCTCTCTCTCTCTTACTCTTGTTTCTTCCCGGTGGCCGTCGGACGGAGCTCAGGCCGGGAGGGTCGCTTCTTCTCTTCTCTCTTTTCCTCTTTCTCCTGTGTGTGTGTCTTCTACTGTCGGAGCCTCTTCCCCTCTGTGTGTTCGTCTGTGTGTGTCTCTCCGTCCGTCCTCACCTCCTCTGTGTGTCCCCCTCCTCTTTTGTTCGAAACGAAGGGGAGGGGTTTTTATACCCCGGACGGCGGGAGTCTTCGTGCAGGGGCGTCGAAGCGGGAAGTGGCCCGTGATCATGAGGTTTGACCTGCCTGTCCTGGCTGTCAGTGGACTAGGCCACGTGGCCCAACGATCGGCTGCCACCTCAGATGGCTCCACTGCGCGCCAAGGATGTGTAGGGCATGGGCCTCACGTCGCCCGTTGAAAGAGCTTCACCGCTGTGCCGTTGAAGGGCTGAACAAGCGTGCCGCTGTAGTGCCAAAAGGGCGTACCGCTGGAGCCCCGGATGGGCGTGCCGTTGAACGGCCTGAAGGGCGTGCCATTGGGGACCCTACAGGGTGTGTCGCTGAAGACCCCCCAGGGGGCGTGCCGTTGAACCCCAAAGGGGGTGTGCCGCTGAACCCCAAAGGGGTGTGCCGTTGAACCCCCCTGGGGGTGTGCCGCTGAAGACCCCCCAGGGGGTGTGCCGTTGACCCCCCTGGGGGTGTGCCGGTGAAGACCCCAGGGTGTGCCGCTGGGCAGCCAAAGGGGCTGGGCGTGCCGCTGAAGGCCGTGCCGCTGAAGCCCAGGATGGGCGTGCCGTTGAACCCCAAAGGGGGTGTGCCGCTGAACCCCCTGGGGGTGTGCCGCTGAAGGCCCCAAGGGTGTGCCGCTGGGCAGCCAAAGGGGCTGGGCGTGCCGCTGAAGGCCGTGCCGCTGAAGCCCAGGATGGGCGTGCCGTTGAACCCCCCCCCTGTGGGTGTGCCGGTGAAGACCCCAAGGGTGTGCCGCTGGGCAGCCGAAGGGGATGGGCGTGCCACTGAAGGCCGTGCCGCTGAAGCCCAGGATGGGCGTGCCGTTGAACCCCCTGGGGGTGTGCCGTTGAACCCCCCTGGGGGTGTGCCGGTGAAGAGATAAAATGGGCAATTTTGAGCCCATTGTGAGCACGAGTCGTGGCCCATTTGATTCTCTTCGAGGCCCATGGGCCGTGGGGCCTCTTGTGCTTGATTTCTCCGGGGTTTCTTCACTCGGGGCCGTTGTTGATGCTGGGCCAAGCGTGGCATCTGGATGTGTAATTTTCGGTGTCCACAACACCCCTAAGAATGCGATCGTCATCCTCGTCGTCACGATTCCGTCGTTGATGACGACGACCGTTACCCCCATGATCATTATCAGATGCATAATCATCCACCACATGCACCTGTTGAACCCCAACATTCTCCGCCTGAGCCCTTGGCACAGCAGGCTGCTGAACCAGCTCCTGTTGGCCGTTCGTCGACGCGGGTTGCGCAGCTACTGGGCCCCTCTCGAGGATGGCAATCCTCCCAACTGAGCCCTGGATGGACTGATCCGAAGACTCGGCCCGATCCTCGAGGGCTTTCATCCGCCCTTCTAGACGCGTTCCTATGCCATCCATACGCGTACTAAGACCATCCATACGCGTATCTAAACGATCCATGATGGCCCGGAACATCTCGGCCGTGGAAGACTCGTCGGAACTACGGGCTCGGGACTCCGCCATAGGTGGTGGTGGCGAGTACTGGGTGCCTCGACGGGTGGGCATGCAAAGACACACGACCTAGAAGACACCGACTAATGCAAACACACACTAAATGATGCACTTAGACCTAAATCAATATCCGGTATGGGGCGGAGTTAATCGATCCGAAGATCACTCCCGCAAGTGTGCGACCTCCCGGTAGGCGTAGCCTAACGTTCGGACAACACCTTTTAAGATACCGAATAAAGGGTGCAAATGCAATTTAAAACACACTCTTTTTTTAGTTGTTTTGAAAATAAGGATGATCCTAGACTCGACTTAGACCATGATGCATGACTTATGCAACGACTACCCTAGACTCGACTTGCTCTGATACCAAACTGATGCGGGACGGACACGGGAGACGACACTATTAGGTGCCACCCTCGGACTCTAGATGAAGACGCGACCAGCAGCACACACCAGGGAGACACTAAGCCCGACACTACGAGCTCCTAGTGGCGAAACGTCGCTAACAGAAGTGGAAGCTCACTCGTCGTCCCAAGCGAGGGAAAGCGCGGACCGTGCGCGGTTAAGGAATCGGCGGAGGTCAAGGGTAGTCCGACTCAACTTCCGGACTCGGATCGAGTCGTGGGACGGGTCACTCTCACTCTCACAGCGGTGACATGGACACACGGGCTAGTACCTACACTCTCGGCAGCGGCAAAAGACCGTATACTAGCTAAGCAATGTAATGCCAAGGAGTTAAGACCTTTACCTCCACGCACCCGGCGTGGCGAAGACAGCCCCGGCCGAATCACGGACTCCCGGTTAAACAATATCACAGCAATACAAAGATTTGACCCACTCCACGCAGGGAGGTAAAAGGTCACATGGGGAGCCCGGGAATCACGCAACTCGGGTTGACGGGCAGCATCTTGATGTCGCCCGGCGGTGCCGAACTCCGCGTTTTCGTGTTTTTCGAACGGCGGGTTCTACGGGCCCGCGGGGCCCACGGATGGCGCTGTCCTCCGGATCTGCGGGGGTGGGACCCACTGTGATGGGGACCCCTGGTGGCGCGCCTCCACGGACGGCGGTCGGCCGGGAACACCGATCGGGGGTCGATCGGTCCCGATTCCCAAGCTTTGAAGTTGCTGCCCACGGATTTTTAGTTGCTGTTTTCAGGCGCGCGCTTCGGCGAAAACGGCCGCTGCGACCAATCCCGATGTCGGATCGGGACGCATGAGCTATCGTTGGAAAGCTCTCTTCAAATGCTTCAATCTAGTCTCAGAGAGATCTGCTGGATCTGGTCGGATCAGAACTTTAATGAATTTACAAGCCCCTGTTGTATAGTAACCGAAACCTCAGATTTACAGGGTACTTGTCTGAGAACCACCGTTGACTGCGTAGTAAACCTCCGATTCAGCTCTTGAGCTCTTCTTCAAAGTTGTAGGGGATCCAACCATGGAACTGGGACTATTTTTGTTATTTGATTTGGAGATGGTGGTGATTTACTATGAGTTTTGGGGTGACTGGTGGTCGGATCTGGGAACAGGGGGAAAGAACTGTAGCTGGGACTGAGAATGATTTTTAGAAAATATGAAATGGACGAACCAAAAAGTGATAAAAATTGTGGATGAAGGGGTGGATGGAAGGAAAACCCAGTAAAATTGGGAGAACCAAAAAAAATCAAAAAAGTGGACCTAAGACCTAAAACTCAGGGCGGAGATGAACCTGGACAGACTGCTGGCAGAACTGAAATGGAGGAGGGGACGAAAATCAAAAATTATGAAACGGGATCTGAATGACCCAGTAAAATTCTTGACACCTCTGGAAGACCCAGTAAAATTCCCAGGTCGATCTGAGCTCGTGGCTGAGACTGAAATTTTGGGGAAGCTGCTGTGGTATTGCGTAGGCAGAACTTCGTTGATGGCGGTGGCGGTGCGGTGGCGGCTCGTGGCGGCGGCGACCGGAACTGATAGGGTGGAGTCTCACCACCAAGAAGCAACCTTCACAGCTGCAAGGGGAGAGGGAGGGGCGCACCAAGCTGGAGCTCCAATGTTTTTTCTTCCAAATGAATGCATTAATTTATCAAAATGGGAAATTACAAGTATTTATGTGTTACATCTCAAATCCATTGGCAACCGTTGGATCTAGGGGATGGGAATGAGTGGCCTGGATTGAGTGTGACACACACACGCACAAAATACAGTAAAAAAAACAAGGGGGGGGGGGGGCGGCCCTTGGACCAAGGAGAGAGGGTGGACTAGGTGGTGGGGGTAGGTGGCCTCCCATGTGGACTTTTCTAGTCCATTGTCTCCCATGTGTCCATTTAGCATTCAAACTTCTAGATGCCCCCATGTGGCATGTTGACTGACCCCACGTGGGACCCTAGGCTGAGGTGGCCCAATGGGGTGGGGCCTGGGGGGGCCCGTGGGGCCCATGGTGTCCGAATTACACATAAGCCCCTATTACAATCAAAATGGCAAACCGAATGCAACGAAATAAATACAAATTAAACACACATAAAGTCTAACTAAATATAATAAATGGGGAGGCTCAAGGCAGAGTCTCCAAGCTGTCTCCGAGCCAGATGGACGCTGAGGTGGCTCGTGTCGTGCTCCGTTTGCGGTACCGGTGGCTCGGCGTATCGTGCCGATCAACTGCTCGGGTGTCCGCACCATGCTTGACTTGAATCGCGTGGCCCGAAAAAGGGCAATTACTTGCTTGAATGAATGAAATAGTCAATTCCATTGCACTACTTGTTATTATATGAGTTTGAGATTACTCGCTTGATCATGGATTATTACCTTCTTGAAAGGGACTTACTTGAACATTGATTATCATCTTCTTGGAAAGACTTGTGCAATTACTTGTAAATTTCTTGCTAGTTTCCTTATTCCTTATTGAAACATCTTATTGAAATTCATGTGATACAATTCTTGATATTCTTGCTTGATCCAACATGCATCATTATACCGCATGAACTTATAATTGACTTAAAGTTTGTTAGAGCTTGAGATGTAATTCCTACTGAGCTTTATGCTCATTCAGTGTTAATTAATATTTTCAGGTTGTCTCGAGGATATCTAGCAAGTATGTGCAAGAGTGTTGGAGTGTACCAAGATGTCATAGTGGACCCTGTTTCTTAGTTTATAATTGAGAGTTATCTTATTATAAGAGTATTCTTATAATTTGCTTGAGAGTTAGTGTTGTCCTTGAAATTTTGGAAGAGCTATAAAAAAATGAAATTTTATAGTGGAGATTTTTATATCAAGTGATGTAATTAGAATTTCTAGTCTTGATTGAGTGAGGGGTTTTCTCCCCTGTCGTGCTTCGATATTCCGCGTTGGGGCATGACAGATTTATCCCTGAGTAGACCACAACCAATGAATTCTTAAAGGCTATTGAGGAACAATTTATCAATCCTCATAAAGCAAAAGCCAACACATTGATAACCAAACTATCTTCAATGAAATACATTGGCAATGATAGCATTAGGGAACACATTATGATGATGAGAGACATTGCATCTCAGCTTAATACAATGGAGATTACTATTTCAGACACATCCCGTGTCCACTTCATTCTCAATTCTCTTCCAAGTGAATATGAGACATTTAAGATCACTTACAACCCACATTAGGCTAAATGGTCATCAAATAAATTGATGACCATGTGTGTTCAAGAGGAGGAGAGATTGAGAGGAAAGATGAATCAAGTTGTTAATTTTACCTCTCATAAGGGAAGTGAATGTTCATAAAATCATGAGGATGTCTAGAGGAAAGGGAAAAGAAATAAGATAAAAATATAAAAGAAAAATAAAAAAAGAAAAAATACTTCTTCTGTCATGAACTTGGACATATTAAGGAGTGCTTGAAATTTAGAGAATGGTTTAAAAAGAAAGATAATCTCTCATGTTATGTTTGTTGTGAGTCTCATGTAGTAGATGTTCTTATTAATATTTGATAGATTGACTCTGATTCTACTGTGTATGTTGCCAATTCGATAAGGGGATTTCTATTCCAAATGCCTATGAATGAGGGTGAGCAGACTATCTTTCCTATGTTCCATCTTTTAGTAGAAATTTAATTTTAGTATCTAGACTTTGTTCTAAAGGGTTTCATTTCAGTTTTAGAAACTCTTCTTTTGATGTAATCAAGGATTCAAGTATTGTTATTATTGGTTTAATTTTTGATGGTTTATATAAATTATGTTTTGGTCATGTGGATGAGCAATCTTATAATTCCCTGCATGATATGGTTCAAATTGGCAATAAACGTGATAGAGTGAATGGGAATTCATCCATATTGTGACATAAGAGATTAAGACATATCTCTATTAAGATGTTTAAGAGATTAGTGGGAGAATGAGTCTTCATACTCTGAATTTCATTGGTTTGAAACTTGTGTTAATTACATTAAGGGTAAGCAAATACACACGTCTAATAAAGATGTAACTAGGAGCTCAAGAACATTAGAAATTATACACACTGATATCTGTGGTCCATTTTCACTCTGTCTAACTGGAGGGCGATACTTTGTCACCTTTATAGATGACTACTCTAGACATATGTTGTAATATCCCGGACCTTTTAGATCATTCTTCGTGGGTCACGGATCTAGTTTCTCGGAATGTCCAACTCCGTTGTGTCTGAAATTTCGTTTTGGGCATCTTTCATGTTCGGATTGGCGCGATTCGGAGTTGTTTCGGAGGCCCGGAAGCGTTCCACGGCCTTTTCGCGCGTGTTTTCCGATTACCGGTGCGTGTTTTAGTAATTCCTTCGGAACCTCGCTGCGGGTGAACCGGGTCGTTCACCTGGGCACGAGTGGTACCGTTGCGATCGGTGCGTTCCGAGGATTCGGAAAATGCAATTGTCTATTTTTTGGTATTTTCTGGAATTTCTAAATTTTCTTTAAATATCTCACTTTTCTCTCTCTCCCCTCACCCTCTTCTTCTTCTTCTTCTTCTTCTTCCTTCTCTTCTCCCCATCGTGACCACCGCCCCTCCCTCTCTCTCTTTCTCTCTCGTTCGACTGCTGCGACGTCCCCTTCCGGCTGCAGACGGTGTGGGGCGACGGCGTGACGACGTGGGCGACGACGAGGTGTGGACGTCAAAAAATGAAGATGATCATACGACATGCACGTCTCAGCACTCGAGAGCGAGTCGAAGACAGAAAGGCTGAATAAACCCTGTGCCCCCTCCAAGAAGGACGAATACAAACCCGGTGCTCCGCCACCCAACAAAGAAGCCCCTCGGGTTGAAGAGCTAGCCACGGCTCCCAAGTCGGCAATGCCGAAGGTCGAATCAAAGAAACTTAGGAGTCCGAACGCCTGCTCGGCATACACCGGAAATCACTCAAAGCCCTGAATCGAGACTCGGAGGCTCACAACTAAAGGAACACAGGAGGGCAAGCATCTGTCTGAATCGCCACTAAGTTGGGGGGGGGAGCCCTTTGACGCTTAAACCGGCGTGGCATAGCTTTAAATCGGCGTGGCATAGCCTTAAACCGGAATGGCATAGCCTTAAACCGGCGCGCCCCTAAGGGGGCCTTAAACCGGTGCGCCCTTTACAAGATGCTATTCCGGCGCGCCCCATGAACTCCCTTACTTTATGTTAAAACGGAATGCTCCCGTTGAAGGGCCACCCCTTTGAATGCACTAAACCGGCGTGCCCATTTTGGAGTGCTAATACGGCGTGCTTAGTTTAAAATCAATCTATTCTCTGAAGCCTTTATCCGGCGCCGCAACCAACCCGTCCCGTCATCAATACGGTCCCCTGTTTCCTGGGAACGGCATGATGACGAACAAGCCTAAAATGGTTAAAGCTCCCACTTCGATCCAGCGGGCAACCGAGCATATGCCGTGAATGGAAGTTCTCGAGCCCCATCCCGCCGAACGCTCATTCCGTCGATCGGCCGCCCATCCTCCGGCAAATGATGATAGCAACGTGGCTCGCGGTGGATGTGCCAGCGGAGGAGGAGGCCATGCCTCTGCCCCCCTCCCGGTCACACTAGAGCCTCGGCGGAGGTAACGTCGACAGCAGCAGCAGGGCAACGTCACCAACGTCAGCAGCAGCAGTGGTGGTTGCGGGAAACAAGGAACCAACGGGAGGAAGAAGAATCCAGAGGGCATCCCTCCAAAACAGGGCCTCCGGCCCCTATAAAAGGAGCGCCCAGGCAAAGCTTAAATCGGTTGGAAGGTTGGAGGGGGAGAAACTCCTTGAAGCCCGAAGCCAGTGTTCCTGTGAGAGCGAAGTGAAGTGAGAAAAGAGAAGGAGAGAGCAGAGAGTGAGGTGAGGGAGATACAGCTCTCCTCTCCCCTTTGTTTCTTTTTCTTTCCTCCGATGTATTCTTCCATTCGGTTCTTTTCTTTAGATGCATGAAGAGCCCATGTATTTGCACCCCCCCTCGTGGTGAAATGAAAACGATCCTTCGGGAGATCCTCTTTTTCTGATATGTTGCATCTTCTTCTCCCCCTTCGGAATACGTTCAGGCTGTAGCCCCCCCTTCCTACTTGGTCTCCAGTGCTTTTTGATCTCCCTCCCCACTTGTTCCCCTTCGAGGGATCATTACCCGTGAGTCGTGAGAGCTCTTGAAGGCTAGTCCTCGAGCTTTTCCACACTCACACTTGGGTTATCGGACCGCGTGAGGTCTACATTTTGAGGTTCACCCTGGAGCAATCCACTTGGTGTTCCTCTATTTTCTCTGGCAATCGTCAGTCCGGGGGAGGTGCTGCCCAAATTTTGCCAGAGGAAGAACATGTAAGAACAGAGAATGCGTAAGCACAGACAGACAAACACACTAAACCACTGAGACAAACTAAACTTCCAAGTCCCTGCACAACAAACTGTTCTAATAAAACACTCGAATCATCACGATAATCCACCTGAGTAAACAATTAAAATGCTTAAACCTCCTTTCCACAGACGTAATCCATCAATAAGATGAACAAACCAATCAATAAATCAACTTGCAGTTGAAGGAAAGAAGAAACAGAGCACAAACGGGTTGAAAGAAGCTATACAATGCTTAATCCGGCGCCCCCTAATCCGGCGTGGGTTAATCCGGCGCAGTACCCCCCGCGCCGGTTTAACCCCACACTCAAAACCCATTTCATTTTCCTTGCAACTATCCGACGCGCCCCCTTGCATTAGCCCATTAAACCGGCATGCTATACTGTTCATTGCCTATTCCAGCGCGTCCTTGGAACCCCTTCCTTCTTGCCATAGAACCGGCGCCCCCCCCCCCCCTTAACATCTTGAACTGGCGCGCCCCCCCTTAACATCCTTAACCGGCGTGCCCCTCTTAATACACTTAAACCGACGCCCCCATCCCCTTTGCTTCCTCAATCCGGCGTGCCTGGAAGAAAGAAGGTGATCAAGAAAATAAAAGAAAACATGCAATTCAAGTTAATAGAAAACTGATCAAAGGTCTCCCCTCCAAGTCAAGAAAATAACCCCGCGACCTGACTGCGTAGGTCGATCCGCGTGCGAGGGCGCACATTGTCGAGTTTTGGCTTTACACTTAACAACCCGCTCTCCCGGACTATGCAATGATGCCCCATGGTATCGGACGTGGACCTCGGGATCCCTGACATGGTCATGATCCGTGCACCTCTTGGGCTGATAGTTCATCAACTTGACCCACTTCTTCCGGGATCCGATCCCGCACCCATATGAAACGTGCCGTACCTACGGTAGATATCCAAATGTCTTTGTTGTTATCCCCGATGCTTCAATTATGAACTCCCGACCGAATATTGGATTGTCCGTTAGTGGCGGATGTATATATATATACCGGGATCTAATCCCGCACTTTCATTAAATTCGCCGCACTCGCAGCAAGTATTTGTATGGTTTTGAACACCTTTTTGCATACCGATGCGGAGGGTTTAAATCATGTCAACCCAACTCGCATGCTTTAATGAAAAATGATCTTTAGGTCATTTGGCCCCTTTTCTTGGCGATTAATCAGAGGTCTTCCCCTCTCCGAGGGGATGTAATTAACGTCGTGGACTTTATGGCGCGGCGGGTCTCCAGTCCCAACCCGATATCCACAATCATCTGATCAGTCAGACGGAGCGCACCCCGGGCTTCGGACCACTCCAGTCTTGAAGCCCGAACACATTGTCACCTAGGTGACTGGCACGCCCTCGCACTAGATAAACCGATAAAAAGACCACCAATATCCTGATACCTTCACACACGAAACTTAGTGCGTTCCACAAGCTAGCACGCCCGGTGGGACAGATGATCCCGAATCGATATAACCATCGATACCACGATATTTTCGTCCAACGAAATTTAGTGCGTTCCACAAGTTGGCACGCCCGGTGGGACAGATGATCTCGAATCAATATAACCACCGATACCACGATATTTTCGATACTCGAAACTTAGTGCGTTCCACAAGTTGGCACGCCCGGTGGGACAGATGATCTCGAATCAATATAACCACCGATATCCCACGATATTTTTGATACCCGAAACTTAGTCCGTTCCACACGAGGTGATCGTGGCGGCATAAAGCTTGTGGTGAACTGTGAAGGGTCAAGGGTTTTCAAAGCGTTCTTCATGATCTCGACATCGATTCGGCAGAGCGTTCGCTCCATTGAGGTAGGGTGACGTTTCCTAGCTCCCCGCCATTCATTTCCGTGGTTTATAGGCCGAGGGGAGGCCGAGAGGGGCTTGATTAAGCGGGTTTGGGGTTTTCCATGATTTGGGGAGAGCTCGCCCGAGCTATGGATTTAGCCCGCGATTTCACGTTTTGATGGCCTAGTATCATGCTAGGGGTCCCCAGGGGTCTTCCCCTTAGATTTCCCCCTCTCTAGTGGAGGCATGGGGGCGTGGTTGGGTTTTTTGGGCTTTCCCCACCGTTTCACATTCGGGCGGGTGTGGCGGTCCTTCCAGTGACCGTCACACCGTGTGACGCGCCTGGGCGAGTGCGTCACAGCCCTTGTTTAGCCAACTGGGGTCTGGGAGTATGACGGTCCCACGATAGACCGCCACAGGCGTGTGACGCGCCAGGGTTGGGCCGTCAGAGCGTCCCGACCATTGGCATCCTACCGTTGGTTTGATCGTTGGGGGTCAAGACGTGTGACGCACCAGGGCTGGCGCGTCACAGCCTTGTGACGGCCCAGCGTGGGTGCTTCAGGGTAATTCGACCCCCAGGCAATGTGACGCTCTAGGGCTGGACCGTTACATGTGTATGACGCTCCAAGTGTGGACCGTCACATTCTATGATGCACCGAGTGGCACGCGTCACAGCTTGCCTTTGTTTTTCCCTATGACGCACCTGCATAGGCGCGTCACAATTTGTAACGGACCAGGGCAGGTGCGTTACACTCTGTTTTACACTGGGAGTGTGACGGCCCGCGTTGGACCGTCAGGGTTCTGTGACGGTCCAGCCTAAGACCGTCAGGCGTCTGTGACGGTCCCACCTATGCCGTCAGAGTCCTGTGACGCATCTAGGGTAGACCGCCTAGACCGTGGTCGCCGTGCGACGGTGCCGGTACGTGGGGTGGTCCCCGTACGTCGTCGGATGCGGACGTGGTTTTCCGTTGACTTGAGAGTCTACTCCTTCAATGACCCTCCACTAGTCTTAGCCCACCAGTACGCGGTGCTGGTCTCACCAGGGAGTGGTGTACGGGCCGACCCTTAGAGACGATTTTTAGATTGGTTTCCGTCGGGCCCCACGTCTGTAGCCAGAGTCCGGCTAAGGGGAAAACCAGTCAGAGGGCCAGACCAGGGACGCGCGGTCTGTGTGTGCACACGTGGTTGGGGGCAGCTGGACACACGCTGACGAGCATGACCCCAGCTAGTCACTTGTTTATGGTACTTGTTCGGTGTCCTTGCCTCGGGTAGGCATTACCATGTCAGGCAGTTCACCTGCGGTGCGGTGTAAGTCGTCAGGGGACGCTACCGGCTGTGCTTCTAGTGAGAGGTACTCCTGTCGAGTCGGGAGTGTCAGGCTGTCAGTTGTTATGGCTTCGACCTTCGGGTTTCCACCATGTTGACCGTTGCGTTTCGGTCTTCCCGCCGTGGTGCGTGTGTCGGCTTGCGTGCCGTGAGACCGGTGTTTTATAGTGGTAGGGCTTCCTTTTCGAGATACTCGCTTACTGCTAGCGTAACGATTTCTCCATTTGCAAGGTAGGGTTCGAGTGATCCCTACTGAGTCTTGTTCAGAGATTCATTCCCTGCGTGTTTTCATCGTGTTTTAGGTGAGGCGAGGCTTCAGGGGAGTTCGTCTGAGGCTCAGCGCGGTTCAGGTGCCCAGCGTGAGTGCCAGAGGTCAGAGTCGTGGTATGTCCCGCGTAGCAGTACTTTCTTTTCTTGTCTCTGTGCTAGTTGTGGACTACTATTGTTATTTTATTGTTATATTATGGACCATGTAAAACGTTAATTCATTTCCTGCTTATTTAGTGTAACTGTTTAATTCTGCAATTAATTGTGATACTTGTGTAGTTTCCACACCATCCTTTTTTTAACTAAAGTTGATACTTGCAAGGGGGGAGACAGGAGCGGGGGTTCATCTCTTCATTGCAGAAGGCGATGAAACCACAATCCTGGCAACCAGGCAAGCGATTTCCATATATGAAAGCATTAAAGAGAAAGGGGTACAGAGAGGGGGGGAGGGGAAATGCCCGAAGAGGGCCAAGAAGCGAACAAGGCCCAAGGCCCGAGAAAGCATAAAAGGGGCCAAAGAGCCCAAGCAAGGGCCAAAATAAAAGCCCGAGACCCCACAGATGAGACCAAGCCCCTACAAATAGGAATCTTCATCGAAGACCCCTTCAGAATTAGACGAGAACACAGAACGGACACCACATTGACGACCCGGAGAGCAAGGCCAGTCAAGAGGATCAACCTCCGAACCGTCGGGATCGAGCACCTCCAAGTAGGAGGGGTCGACCGGCGGCGGGGGTGCCATCGAAGAAGACTGGAGCCGGAGAGAACGACGGGGAAGGAGACCAGCGTCCTCAAACATGCACTGCCGATCACGCGAGGAGGAAGTAGAGTTGGAACGCCGGAAGGAACGCCGAGGAGCTCCACCATCCATCCTCGAGGGCGGCCGAGAGCGGTCCAATCCAGAGGTGCCCACGAAGGCCGTATGGGCCGCCGTAAGGTCGCGAAACCCCGAAGCAGGCTCAAGCCCGGGGACATGGAGAGCTTGGACGAGCGAGGGGAACCTGAGAGGCATGCCAAGATCCGGGGGGGGCACAGCACCCACGGGATGCACCGGAGTAGGAGGCGGGGCGGAGTCGACGATCGGCCCAGGAGGGGCCCGGTTGATTTTCTTCTTCAAAGCTTGGACAAAGGAGAGACGAGGGGCAGCCGTCGGAGAAGAGGAGGGAGCCAAGGACCCTTCAACGCTAGCCGCCTGGGAGGTGGGCTGCGCCCCTGGGGACCAAGCTACCGCACCGGCATTAAGCCCAGCATGAGGCAAGCAAGGGCCCCCAAGGGGGTGAGCATCCGGCGCCGGGAGGCCAAGAACCAAAGAGGAGGACACTCGGGCAGCAGGAGGGACACCCGCGGGCACATCTGAGCACGGAAGGGGATCGCCCTTCCCGGAAGGGTGAGCTGCCCGGGGGGTGGACGCGATGGCCACTATCAGAGGAGATGGAGGGCAAACACCACGATCACCAGGGTCCGGAGGAGGGGCGAGGCCAACAAATCTAGCATGTGGTGCAGGCAAGTCTGGAAAATGAGAAAAGGGCTCCAATCCTGGCACAGAGAGCACTTGAATAGTGGGGCACAGAGATAAGGGGTGCTCCACGGTAGGGGCGGGAGGCCCCTCATCTCCACGGGCAGGTGAGTGGAAAGCAGCAGGATCAGGCGCCGAGCGAGGAGCAGGTGGGGCTACATCAGAAAAGCATGTTCCCATAAGTGCAACGCCAACAGAAAGCTCGGGGGCAGAGCACAAGAGAGCAGAGGGCGGTGAAGCAGACGAGGGTGCCCCACAGTGGGCAGGGGCAGGAGCAAACTTGGTAGGCTCCTGGGCAGAATCTGGGCCCGATCCAGCAGAGCGGGGAGTGGCGACGATGACATGCCGTTATGGAGAGCCAGTCGAAGGGGGCAGCTCCAAGGAAAGGAGCTCAGGATGAGCAACAGCCGAAGAGGAGTCAACTCCTAGAGGAAGGAGGTCAGCCACCATGCTGACAGGAGCACCATCGGCAGCAACAGCAGGCACGGACAACACCGCAATTTAAGGTGATGCCATGGCAGCAGCTATGAGTGGAGGCGATGCAGCAATCTTGGCCATGGTTGACGGAGGTTCGAAGGCGGACCGAACCTTTGAAACGGCAACTAGGGGGGCGTAGCCAGCGGGGCCGTCGCCGGCATAGGTGCGATCGCACCATGCATGAACCCCGGGCCAGGCATGCCTCCAAGACCCGCAGCGGGAGTGGAGGGGAGCCCCCCTGCGAGAGGCAGGCATGCAGGCGCACAAACAGCAACTCCAAGACCCGCAGCGGTTGCAAGAGGCAAGGACTGGGGAGGTGGAGGTTGGGTGACGGAGGTGGACGCAGGAGGCGGACCAGAAAAGGAGAAGCCATCAGAATGGATGTCGACACCCACGGGGTGGGCGTCTACACCCACGTTGGGAGGCAACGTGCACGGAGCAGAGCAAGGTACCATGGGAACGTCTGTGGGAGCACCACCAGCTGGGAGAGCCACAACTGCGTGGGCCAGTGGGGCACCTATGGAGGCAGGCATCCCTAGCTGTGGACGAGCTTCGCGAGCAAGCTTTGAAGGACCAAACGCCGAAGGGCCGACAGGGCGGGCTTTGCACAAAGCCGAGGAGTGACCCAAACGCCGGCAGGAGAACCAGAAGTGGGGGATGCTCGGGTAGATTAGCTGCTGCCAGAATCCCCAGCCCCCACAGTTGATCCAAACACGGGCAGGAGGCTTGTTGGAGACGTCCAACTGGACACATACTCTAGCTGCTATCGAACGGGTGAGGCAGAGGGAGTCGCGGTCCACTTTGAGAGGCTTTCCAAAAGTGCCTGCGATGGAGAGGAGCATAGGCTCGTTGTAGAAGTTGGCCGGGATGGACGGCACCTCCACCCAAACAGGGGCTACGGGCGAATCCTCCTTGTAGACACGCCAAAATTGACGTTACTGTGAGTACATCTCATATTGCCCTGCAATGCCCCAATTTGACCCTCAAATTAGCTCTGTTTGAGTGATTTTTCTCACTTTTCTTGGATTTCTCCATTTTTCCTCTCTTTGCCTATTTTTCCCTATTTTTCTGGATTTTTCTAATTTTTCTGGGCATTTTTCTCTATTTTTATGAATTTTTCAGAAATAACGACTTGACTTGGGACGTCTTTTAAATAACGACTTATCATTGGGCGTTTCTTAAAAAATTGACGACTATAGCGGAGGGCGTCCATTCTTTCAAATTCCTATTTTT
Source organism: Amorphophallus konjac (assembly GCA_022559845.1). NCBI lineage: Eukaryota > Viridiplantae > Streptophyta > Magnoliopsida > Alismatales > Araceae > Amorphophallus > Amorphophallus konjac. The sequence goes on from JAHNEJ010001582.1 coordinate 34,093, forward strand.
CTGGATTTTTCTGGAATTTTTTGGAGTTTTTCGGGAATTAACGACTTAGCATAAGACGTTACTTTGAATTTGAAAAGAATAAAAAATTAAAAAATTTGAATAACGACGTTGTTGAGGGCGTCACTTTTTCACATTGTTTTTTTTTAATATTATTTTCAACCCCCTTCCAGAAGTGATTTGGTGACCTTCCGGGTGTCAGAAAAATTCGTAAAAATAGTCGTTGGAATCAGCACATTGAGATGCACCTCCACCTAAAAAATGAGAAAATAATATTAAGAAATAAAAAATGGCCCTATTTTAAATATTTTGAATTAACGTCCTTGGTTAGGGCGCGTTTTAATTAACGCCTTTGACTCAGACATGTTTCACAATTTTCAAATAAATTCTAAAATTTGATTTTTGAATTAACGCCCTAATCTAAGTCGTGTTTTTAAAAGACGCCCTCTGGCAGGTCGTCAATTCTTGAATTGACGCCTTTGTCCAGGTCGTGTTTCATTTTTGTGTTCCGAACAAACGCAGCCTTTCCCCAGAGAGTCCCTGCTTCGTTTGGTCACCTTGCCCATTCTTATCCTTCTATCTATGAGGTTCGATCCTATTTTATAGAGAATCTTCATCTCTGTTAGGTTGGTTCGGAGGTCTTTCTTCTTCTATCTTCTTCTTCTTCTTCTTCTTCTGTGTTTTCTCTGCTTCTTCTTCCGTTTTCTTACTCTTATGTCTTCTGTCTTCTTCTTCTCCTTCTTCTTCTGTCTCTTTTCTCTTCTTCTGTCTTCTTCCTCTTCTTCTTCTCCTTCTTCTTCTGTCTTCTCTTTCTTCTGTTTGTTTTTTTTTACAGGAACCGAAGGTTGCTCTGGCATAGGAGAAGTCTTCGTGCATCTTCAGATCTCCATCTTTTGAGGCTTCCTCCCTATCGAGCATTCAAGCCAAAGGAGCAATCAACAAACAGATTTTTTTTATCTTATCTCCCCTTTATCTTTTATTTTCATAGTTCATGGTCCATAAATCATGCATGCATCATTGTTCTATTGATCTTTTCTCTCAATCACATTGAGATCTCCCCCATAGTGCACTCTTGCACACTTTTTATTATATTTTTCATATCATTCATATCATATCCCTCACCCTTATTGCATAGGGGTTTAAGGGCCAACACCCTTAAGGTGTGTCTTAATCCTATGATATTTCATGCTCATCTATTCAAGAATTTGATGCTACACCCACCTTGTTTCTAATTCAATTCTTTTGGTGGTATTTGTTTGTTTTGCAAGGGTAATAAAAGCAAGAACTCTCTTCATCGGCCGGCCGATTTGAATAGAAAGGAAGCACTCACATCCCCCGCATCTTTTGAGATATTTTACGATCATCTCCCCATATCAATCTCCTCTTTGAGACTCTCGTGTCTCTGGCGATCACAACCTCCTTTTAGCACCTCGTGCTATTTTATTGTTATTTTTATTGCTTATTCTTATCATTTTTTTGTTTAAGTGTGGATTTTAAATCAAATCTACAAATTGGCGATCACGGTGGACCCTTTGTGTTCTTCTTTCATTACCCCTTTCCCCTTGGCACCCTCGCGTGCCCTTTCCTATTGGTACCCACGGTACCCCTCCTTTGTGCCCCTCGGGCACCCTCCATTGTTTTCTTGTCCCACTTGTGATCTGTCAGTTGATAGATTTCTTTTTGAAATCCCACTTTATCCAAAAAATAAAATTTGATGAGCATGATTATGTTTTGATATTCATATTTGTTGATTGACTGTGATTGACTCTGTGAGTGTTTCTCTGCTATTGCTGGGCGTGAAGAGTTTCTGGAATAAGGCAATTAACGCCTCTAACAGAGGCGCGTTTTTGTTAACGCCCTAGCATAGGGCGCCTTTTCCCTGTTTAACGCCTTCTGTCAGGACGCGTTTTTATTATATTTGGTGATCTGTTGAATTCACGCCCTTCCCCAGGGCGTTTCTTTCTTGATTAGTGCCTCACACCAAGGCGCTGTTTCATGATTTGACGCCCTTGGTCAAGGGCGTCCTTTTATTTGTAACGCCTCACCACGGGGCGTTTCTTGACTTGGTTGGCATCTCCCCACAGTGTTTCACGCCCTGCCCCAGGGCGTCTTTTCCATTGGTAGCGCCCTGCCCCAGGGCGTCTTTTGATTTATAGCGCCCTGCCCCAGGGCGTCTTTTGCTTGTGTTTTTACCGCACTCCTTCTTCAACACTGTATTATATTTTTTTGATTATATCTGTTGCATTCATTCATATTGCATTGGTTTGGGAGACCTCCTCCCTCCTCTTCATTAGGATCCACACACCCTCTTGGAATCGGGACGACCCTCCATTGAGCATTCCGTCTCTTTGGACTGGAAATCCCTTTTCCAAGCCTCCGTAAGTCCCCGCACCCGTGGATTCCCTCACGGACGCCGGGCAGGTTGTACCCTTTTGAAGTCCCGAGTTAGTTGCCCATATACGTGGTGAGAGAGGGTTCCTAGTTGGCATTGGAGTTCTAACCATATTGAAACTAGGTTTCCTCCCCTTGTGTGAATCATTCAAAACTTTGATAAAAATTCATTAATTCACCAAGGTTTAAACAAATAAAAATCAAGGTAACCATTCCAACTTGTGTGTTTCTTTGTAAATTGTTTGCACATTACTTTGATTGAATAATGGCTTACCATAAACAAAACAACATGTTTAATTCAATTCATGAGGGTGATCAACCTAGCACATCCTATCCCCCTCGATTTCAACATGTTCATCAAAATTCTCACCATTCTTTCAAAGGGCCACGCCCTCATTCTTATGGTCATGCCCGACCCATGGGCAATGTCCAATCCAATGGTCCTTCAACTCAATTTCGAGCCACTACTCCCTCGGGATCCTCTCGTCCCAATGATGAGAAAGTCTCCCAGATCATTCATGCGTTAGATCATCTTACCCCTCAACAGATCCAAGCCCTTAAGGCTGCCGTTGAGGGTACATCTCATACATCTCTCCCTCCTTCCAATTCTATATGGGTAGCCCATCACCCACCTCCTTCCAATTCTATTCGGGTGGCCCATCACCCATCTCCCTCCAATTCTACACGGGTGGCCCATCACCCACCTCCTCCTTCCAATCCTGAGCGGGTAGCCCATTACCCATCTCCTTCTGTTCATTCTACTCGGGTGGCCCGTCACCCGCCTCCTTCTATTCCTCCTCCCTCACGGCCCCAAGGCCCATTTATTCATTGCAATCCGGCCCATCCGGGTTCTTCTACGGGTCGGCCCATTAATCCACCTCCACGGCCTTTTTATGCGGCCCCTTCTCCTTCAAGGCCCTGCCAACCCTCTGTTGTTCAGGTCACACCCCTCCAGCAAACTCTCCTCGATAAAATCACTTTGATGGAGGAACAATTAAAAAGAGTCATGGCTCCTCCTACTCCGGTCAATCCTCTCCATGCCGCTTTGGATGATATCACCAAGATGGAGAAAGAATGGAAAGATAGGAGAAATGATTATGACTTCGGCATTTCAAGCAATCAAGAGCAGGCAATTGAAGAATCCAAGGCAGTGTACGATGATGATGAAGCTCCGCAGGCACCCCTTCCGAGTTTTCTTAATTTTCCGCTCCCTCCACTGTCATTTGATGAACCTCCTGCTCAGGATGAAACCATCCCTGATCCAACCCCTATTTATGAGACTAATTAGTGTTACGATGATGGGTCGATACTTCAATCACCCACACCGGCACATTGTAAGTCTCCTCCTATCCTTGACACCGCATACATTACACCTCCTCCAGTTACACCATTAACCTCCGCAACACTGGCCTCCCCCAAGCCTTCCACTATTAAACCTCCACCCGTTAAGCCATCTACCTCCACACCATTAGCCTCCATCGAACCCACCATTGAACCTTCCCCAATTAACCTCCCATTACCGCCACCTCGGCCTTCCATTATCCCTTTAAAACCCACTTTGCCTATTCCACCATTTAACCCTTTACCCTTACCCGTGGCTAATCATGAGCAGGATCCGCCCCTTTTTGCACCCGAGCCAATCCCAACTGCTTCCAAGCAAAGGGAGAAACTCGACGTGTTTGAACCTCCGCTTACGCTCACCCATTTGCCTACACTTTCCATCATGCCTCCACCATTCATGGAGCCTTCCGCCTCCGCTTCACCTCCCCTTACTACTCGGAATGTGGGGCCTTCTGCAAGCACAGGTGCCGAAGATAATCAAGAGCCGGGCAGCAAGGATTTGGCCGTGCCATTCAAGATTCAAGAATTCATTTGCCGAATGACAATCCGGGTTATTGTGCCAAGCACGGTCGAAGAAGCCAAGTCGCCGCCATGCCGAGCAATGATGCTGTGTAAGGGCCGGGCAGGGCACCCCTTGTTCCAATTTCCGAATTCCGAATTCATTATTCCTTACAAGGGGCGAATGCCCATTTTGCTCAACTTTCCATATATACCACATTCAATGGGCAACACGATGCTTCCCGTTCCAACTCTCCAACTCCCTCACATTGTTGATCTTTGCCTTCAAAGGGGGTTGCCACTTATTGAAACTCCTTTTATTGGGCCAATTGGCTGTATTCTTTCACTGCCGTGGAGGGGCAGTTATCTTGGTGCCGAAAGGCCTTCCGCTATTTCATCCACCTTCTTGTCTATCACATCTTTTCCATGGGCCATTCCCAGGGTTAGGAGGAGGACCTCGTCCTCTCGCCCTTCATATTCTCCATATTCTTTGCATCCCATTGCATTCGCGCATTCATTGCATTCATCGCATCCATCCCATTGCATGCATTTGCACCTCCTGCTTCACGGGTTTCCAAACCCGTATCTTCCCCGCCTTCCGGTACCGCCGGATATTCCGTATTTCCCATCTTATTCATATTCATCTTTTTGTCCACTCTCCTTGGGGCATCGCGTCCCCTTTCCTGCTATTTCCCTGGAACCTCCAGGAGTCTTATTCCTCCTCTTTAGGCATCGCGCCCTTTCTTATTCTATTCCTCCGGAACCTCCGGATTTTCCCTTTGGGCACGACGCCCCTCTCCACCTTTTTTATTTGCTTCCTCTGGAACTTCCGGACTTTCCCCTCGGGCACGACGCCCCTTTCCATCTTCTCCCTCCTGATTTCATTCCTCCGGAACCTCCGGACTTTCCCTTTGGGCACGACGCCCCTCTCCACCTTCTTTATTTGCTTCCTCCGGAACCTCCGGACTTTTCCCTCGGGCACGACGCCCCTTTCCACCTTCTCCTTCTGATTTCATTCCTTCGGAACCTCCGGATTTTTCTCTCCTCCCTGGGCATTGCGTCCCTCGGCATTTTCTCCCTCCGGAACCTCCGGACCCTCCATCTTTCTTCCGATTCATCTTTCTAATCTTCCTGAACATCACATCCTTCATTTTTTTCTTCCTTTTCCATCATCTTTTTCCCTATTTCGTCTTAGGGCATCGCGTCCCTTCTTTTGTCATCCCTCCGGAGCCTTCGGATTTTTCCTCTCATGATTCTCCTCTGCCTCCGGACCCTCAAGATCCACCTCTTTCCATCTATCAATTTCTTCTTCTGATTCCTCATGATTCTGGGTCCGACCCAACTTCTTCCACATCCACTGCCTTGGGCATCTGCCCATTCTCTCACTGCTTTTGAGGCTTTAGTCCTCACTCATCCTTCTAATTCTTCGCTTCTTCTGTAGACTGTTCCATGTGATCAGGGTCTCCGCGCCTTAGTGAGGGAGTTCTAGCCCTCGCCTCTCTTCCCTTTTCTCCTTATTCGTCTGAGTCTGGTTTGAGCACCACTCATTCTTGTTAAGCCACTCCCAAAATCCTTTGCTTCCAATCCTTTTGACTCCCAAAGAGGACAAATCCCATGATGATCAACCTCGCCTCTGACAGCTGCTTCTACAAAGGTTGCAAGGTAACATATTGGCGTAAGTATGCATTTTAATGATATCATTTTCTCATTACTTCACGCATGATTTTTTCAAAATGAAGTGCTTCTTAACAAGATTTAAAAGTGGTGTTTTAGACCTTTATCTTAGGCTTTTGTTTAATTAAATCATTCTCAAAAGAGTCTTTTAGGATTGTTTTTGCAGCACCTTTGGTAATAAAAACCCCGTGCTGGGAATTCAACGTTCTCTCCCTGCTTGTTAAGAGCAAACCTTAGCTGGGCACCTCACACACTTCACGGCGTCCTTAGCCGGCTCCTTTAGTAAAACACCGTTGCTACTTTGGCCATGCCATGAGTATATCTGAAAGTCTTTTCTCTTCTTTACTCGGCCGCATGCAGGGGCAAGAGGTTGACGGATGAGATGACCAACCTCAGTAAATCCCCAATACGAGAGGAGTCTCAAATAGGGGCAGTCTTGACCCAAAATCAATATGAGTTTTCATATGAGTTTCATGATATACATCTCGCCAAAAGGGCTATTATGAAAATCAAGTCAGAATTTTAATAAATTCAAAATTGTGAATTATGGCATGACAAGAGTGGTAAAGTCCCCGCAGGGAAAACCCTGGTCGTATGCATGTCAAGGGTCTAAAAATCAAAGGCACAAAGCCCCGGCACAACAGACTACCTCTTTGAAGGGAACACCTTGGAAAGAATTCAAGTTCAAATATCTCCCATCCTGCATAAAGCTTGTCACAATTATTCTTCTCTTCTCCCGCTAAGACCGAATGTTTCTCGGGTATGGCCTTGGTAGGGGCACCGTTGATCAAGGGCGGTCGGTTATAGGGCGCCACCCTTCAATGCACGTCCAGTTTTGGGCAGTTTTAGCGAAAAGGGAAGGAACAAGGACCCCTAGCCAGTGGTTCAAAACAACCCTTTGATGCTGCATTAACAATGTCTAAACCAAAATCCAAAAAAATTGAATATTTCCCGATCAAAATCCCAACAAAAATTCAAAATATTTTCCAAAAATCTCCATAAAAATTCAAATATTTTCAAAACTCATAAAAATTTGCATATTCCAAAACTCATAAAAATTTGCATATTTCCAAAATCTAAAAATTTGCATTGTATTTTCTGATGGTGTTTTGCAGGAACAGCTTTGCAGAGACCAAAAGCACGGGATGAGTCCTATCTCCACTCATTACTATCAATCTATTGATTCTCCCGATATTCTCATGACATGCCACCCTGGGCATTTTTTGGTTATCACCTCCTTATATCATTTTGGTTATATCTCTTGATTATCATTCTAATTATTCATCTCCAGATCTTTCAATCAACTCCTGCTAATTTCTCTGGATCAATTCTGCCGATGGGCATTATCAGATCTTGATCATTCAACTCCAAAACTTGATTAGCCAGATTGGCATCCTCATGACAAAATAACAAACAATGATGCTTTACAATATCATGATTCAACTCATAATGGTTACTATGTTGTGACATGCTATTAATTCATGCTATGCATGCTATGATTAAATGCCTTATTCATTGCTTGTTATATCTTGGCTAATGAAATTTTGAACGCAGGATAAGAAGCTCTTGGTCCCGCCGGCAGGGCATCATCACTCAAAGTCCCACGGTGCTTGCAGCTCATTTCTCGGTTCCCATACTTATTGCTCCACCATCTCTCCCTGTATGCATTTTTACTATATGTTACATACGCTACTAGATTATATCAAGGACCTTGTGACTTTGGTAAATCTGGGATTTGAGTTCCCCTTCATCAAAAACAATGATGATTCCAGAGAAGTCTTAGTCACACGGATAGGCCGTTGAGCCGTCCAAGGCTGGGGATGATGGTTCCCTTTTGCGAATTGGTGCGTGGATAAACGGGCTTCGGCTTAGTATCAGCTCGCGAAATTAGTTTCTTGACCCAGTCTTGGCAGTTTAACAATATTATCCTTGATTATATTATATCTTTATTTATTATTTTCCCTTTAAACCCAACATGCATTCATGTAGGACTTTGAATTAACATTGGAAAATCATTCTGATGAGCTGACTTTGAGGGTTGAAGTTGATCTTAATCTTTCCAGATATGAGATATTCCATGCCGAATTGAGTCCTCAGTTCGTTTTATTGCTGTTTTGGGTCTTTTCTCGAAAACTCCATGTTTGGATTTTTATCATCTTATTTTTCAAACTTTCCCCTTTGATCCACCTTGGCTGCAGCACGTCCACATGGCTGGTAACCGCTCCCCAATGGTGAAATCTACAGGTTTGTGACCTGGGGTACTTCCACCGCGCTGGAAGTTGATCATTTTTTATCTCCTTCGTGCACCGCGTGCACATCTCCCCATTTTATCCAAACATTGTTGATTTCGATGAATTTCCCGAGATTTGCTTCATCTCGAGCTTTTGATTTCATTTCTCATCAAGTGATGTTGATTGCGTGTCTCATCACACCTTGGCATCTACTTTTCAGTTTGCTACGCTCCCTTGCAAAGCAGACGCCAAGGCGGGGCAGCTGTAGACACGCCAAAATTGACGTTACTGTGAGTACATCTCATATTACCCTGTAATGCCCCAATTTGACCCTCAAATTAGCTCTGTTTGAGTGGTTTTTCTCACTTTTCTTGGATTTCTCCATTTTTCCTCTCTTTTCCTATTTCTCCCTATTTTTCTGGATTTTTCTGGTTTTTCTGGGCATTTTTCTCTATTTTTATGAATTTTTCAGAAATAACGACTTGACTTGAGGCGTCTTTTAAATAACGACTTATCCTTGGGCGTTTCTTAAAAAATTGACGACTATAGTGGAGGGCGTCCATTCTTTCAAATTCCTATTTTTCTGGATTTTTCTGAGAATTTTTCGGAGTTTTTCAGGAATTAACGACTTAGCATAAGACGTTACTTTGAATTTGAAAAGGATAAAAAATCAAAAAAATTGAATAACGACGTTGTCGAGGGCGTCACTTTTTCAAATTATTTTTTTAATATTATTTTCAACCCCCTTCCAGTAGTGATTTGGTGACCTTCCGGGTGTCAGAAAAATTCGTAAAAATAGTCGTTGGAATCAGCACATTGAGATGCACCTCCACCTAAAAAATGAGAAAATAATATTAAGAAATGAAAAATGGCCCTATTTTGAATATTTTGAATTAACGTCCTTGGTTAGGGCGCGTTTTAATTAACGCCTTTGACTCAGACGTGTTTCACAATTTTCAAATAAATTCTAAAATTTGATTTTTGAATTAACGCCCTAATTTAAGTCGTGTTTTTAAAAGACGCCCTCTGGCAGGTCGTCAATTCTTGAATTGATGCCTTTGTCCAGGTCGTGTTTCATTTTTGTGTTCCGAACAAACGCAGCCTTTCCCCAGAGAGTCCCTGCTTCGTTTGGTCACCTTGCCCATTCTTATCATTCCCTCTTTGAGCTCTTGCCCATTCTTATCCTTCTATCTATGAGGTTCGATCCTATTTTATAGAGATTCTTCATCTCTGTTAGGTTGGTTCGGAGGTCTTTCTTCTTCTATCTTCTTATTCTTCTTCTTCTTCTGTGTTTTCTCTGCTTCTTCTTCCGTTTTCTTACTCTTCTGTCTTCTGTCTTCTTCTTCTCCTTCTTCTTCTGTCTCTTTTCTCTTCTTCTGTCTTCTTCCTCTTCTTCTTCTCCTTCTTCTTTTGTCTTCTCTTTCTTCTGTTTGTTTTTTTTTTTTTACAGGAACCGAAGGTTGCTCTGGCATAGGAGAAGTCTTCGTGCATCTTCAGATCTCCATCTTTTGAGGCTTCCTCCCTATCGAGCATTCAAGCCAAAGGAGCAATCAACAAACAGATTTTTTTTATCTTATCTCTCCTTTATCTTTTATTTTCATAGTTCATGGTCCATAAATCATGCATGCATCATTGTTCTATTGATCTTTTCTCTCAATCACATTGAGATCTCCCCCATAGTGCACTCTTGCACACTTTTTATTATATTTTTCATATCATTCATATCATATCCCTCACCCTTATTGCATAGGGGTTTAAGGGCCAACACCCTTAAGGTGTGTCTTAATCCTATGATATTTCATGCTCATCTATTCAAGAATTTGATGCTACACCCACCTTGTTTCTAATTCAATTCTTTTGGTGGTATTTGTTTGTTTTGCAAGGGTAATAAAAGCAAGAACTCTCTTCATCGGCCGGCCGATTTGAAGAGAAAGGAAGCACTCACATCCCCCGCATCTTTTAAGGTATTTTGCGATCATCTCCCCATATCAATCTCCTCTTTGAGACCCTCGTGTCTCTGGCGATCACAACCTCCTTTTAGCACCTCGTGCTATTTTATTGTTATTTTTATTGCTTATTCTTATCATTTTTTTGTTTAAGTGTGGATTTTAAATCAAATCTACACTCCTCAGGAGAGAACCTCACGTGCCATTTAGAGAAGAAGAAGGGGCGACCCTTCACAAAGAGCACTTCCTTGAGCAGGACAAGGAGGAAGTCCTCATCATTCTGGAAGCGCAGGAGTAAATGCCGGTTGTCCAAGGCGCTGAGGTAGAAGTCTTGCCGGAACTGGAATCTTTGGGCGAGATGAGCTCGAATCTCCTGGAACGGAGGCCGGCCCCGAGGGGTCCTGGCGACAACCGCAAAGGCCAAAGGTTGGCATGAAATGCGGATATCCTCTGGGCTGAAGAAGATGGCCGGCTCGCCAGAATCAGTAGAAGCAGGCGCACGAATGGGCAGGGGCAGAGAGGGAGGGGTGAAGGACTGAAGGACCGCCTGGGCAAAGGAGGGCCCAACGGAGGCCCCGGGAGAGGTCCCTAGGAGGTCCACCCCAGTGAGATAGCCAGCACGAGGTGCAGATGGCCAGGGGGTAGACCGAGGCAGCACAAGGAGGGGGCTGCGAGCAGCAGGAGAGGACCTCCCCGCCGGCCCGACAGGAGCCGCAGGAGGCCGGCCACCGCTAACCGTCGGGAGGGAAGCCGTAGGAGGAGCCGAGGATGAGGGGCCGCCTGGAGGGAGCGTCGACGCGGAGGGGGCCCAAGGGGCCGCACCGGCCGAAGGAGACAGAGCCGTTGAGGCCATAAGCGTCCCCTGTTCAGGGGGCCGGCAAGGAGGCCCGCGAAGAACAGGGGAGACTTTCGATGCAGGGTAAGGCGAAGGCGCCACGGTGGCCTCCTTGGCCTAAGCGGTCGGGGCCGGAACAGACAGGCCATGAGCTGAAGGAGCTCCAACGGGAGCCGCATAGCTGCCGGAGGGGACCTCCGAGGCCGGCGACGGAGCACTAGGCGAGGGCAGACCCCAAAACAGAGCACCGTTTTAGGATGGAGTCCCATCACGGTGGTCAACAGTCAACAGGGGGAGGAGGGGATCGACGCTGACATGGCCATACACAGGAGCAGGCGAAGAGGGAGAAAGTGTATTGGGCGGTTGAGATTGTGCTATGGTAGGAGGGGGAGGGGCTGAAGACGTGGCAGGGGGGGGCAAAGAAACGATCTGGTCAGCGCCAGAAGCCCCAGCGCGAAAACCCGCCAATGGTAGCGTGCATGGTTGGCCAAAAACGTGTCGGTCTCTGGGTGGGTGAGACACACACGAACCGACTGAAAGTGACGGAGGAGCGGCACACCCAGACATCGCCGGAGAGGCTCCGGCGGACGGCAAACCAGCGGCCGAGGGAGAATCGCCAGTGGATGCTGAAGCTGGGCCCATGAGCGTCGAAGGGGGAACACGGGAAGGAACAGGCACAGTTGAAGACGATGACGGGGCAGAGGGCTCGAGTGGCGCGGGGGCGAGACCAAGGGCGGAGCCATGCGGGGGAGGAATGTGGACGTCGTACTGGGGCGCTGCGGCCACCGGACCCCGGGTGGGAGGACCAGCACGAACACCGTCCCCGGCAGGAAACGCACCTACGTCACTCACGGCGGAGCAGGCCAAAGCTTGGCACTGAAGACCAGCCGCGAGGGACACTGCGACAGGGCCGCCGGCGGCAGGGGCCACCGAAGGGGGGAGCAGACCAGGGAGGGAGGTGGGAGACACAGGGCCCCCCCACCGCCGGCCATCGCCGGAGAGCGGCAGCCACAGCTGGATCAGCACGCAAAGGGGAGGATGGGCAAGCGGGAGGGGAACGGGAGGGGGGAGACCGAGAGGAGAGAGAATGGCATAACGAGAATAGATATTTTCCACACCATCCTTCTAACCCTTCCGAGTCTTCAGACTCGTGGGTGGCAGTGCGAGTCTCGGGTTATCGGGCCTTCCCGGTAATCAGATTCTCGGGTCGTTACAGCTGGTATCAGAGCGCGGTTATGGAATTGTACGAGAATCATAAGTGATTGTAGTGGTCCACTAGTCTACAGTGATGATGTATGGTTGACGCTGGCATCGGGCATCGTGCATTTTTCTTGACCTTGTTGTTTCTGTGTTTTCTATATTTTGCTTCAGGAGCGAGCATGGCACCGAGGCGGGCGACTCGCTCTCAGCAGGGGCAGTCGGCTGGAGGTCAGTAGATCCAGCAGGAGGAGCAGAGTAGAGTGCCACCTGCGGCCACCGATGCAGTGGATACTGCGAGGTTTCCGGGGGCTGAGGATTTCTTCCGTGGCATGTACAAGCTCATGTCTCAGCAGTTCGGCGGAGAGGCTGGTGAGGGCTCGTCGACCAGGGGTGGGCCTGGCCGAGCAATGAGGGATTTCATGCAGGTTCATCCACCTTACTATGGCGATCAGCTAGACCCTTATTTGGCTCGGAGTTGGCTTGACGAGATGGAGCGGGTGTTCAGTTCCGCGCGGAGTACTGCGGAGGATAGAGTGATGTTGGCCTCCAACCAATTGCAGGGTACGGCTCGGGAGTGGTGGTCTTCCGAGTGGAAGACGTCTTTCCAGCTTTGTCCACTTGAGCAGATTATGTGGGGCGACTTTGGCAGTGCTTTCGAGCGTACCTACTGTCCAGAGTTTATTGCTACGCAGCGGATGCGTCATATTTTGGAGCTGGTTCAGGGCGACATGTCCATGTTGCAGTACAGGGCCCGGTTTGTCGAGCTGGGTCGATATGCACCTCATATCATGGAGAATGAGAGGGTGAAGACCGCACAGTTCATTCAGGGCTTGAGGCAGGAGCTGAGGCACCATTTGATCGTGAATGCTGCCACCGATTTGGAGACAGCGTCTTGCGTTGTGGCTTCTTTGGAGATGGATATGCAGAGGACTCGAGGACCGATTAGCCAGGGGCAGTCTTTGTCAGGTCGCAGCCAGCAGTCGGCTACCCAGCAGCAGGGTTCCTTCCAGCATGCGTCGGGTGGTCTAGGAGCGCCGGCACCGGCAGCGTTAGTGACAGGATCCGTGTCTTTCGGCTCGAAGGTCAAGAAGTTTCTCAAGAAGGGTTTCTCTAAGAAGAAGTCCAAGGGTCAGGGGCAGGCTTCATCGGGCAGTGTACATCAGCCGGTTCTGTTTCAGCGTCAGGGATCAGTGGGTGGATCGCGAGGACCGTGTCCACGGTGTAGCGAGTTCCATCCGGGCAGGCAGTGCACGGCGCCGATTATCTGTTTTTGGTGTGACCAGCCAGGGCACATGGCGCGTGACTGTCCTCATAGGCAACAGCAGTAGTAGTTTCCTCAGCAGCAGAGGCCGCAGCAGCAACAGCAGTAGGGACAGTATCCGCCGCTACCCAGGTCAGCTAGTGTGGGAGGCAGGCAGAGAGCTCAAGGCCAGATCACACACATGACCTGGGCAGAGGCAGTGGCGTCGTAGCTCGTGGAAGGTACCGTTCAGATTTTAGGTCGTGCGGCTCAGGTTTTGTTTGATTCTGGCGCGTCTCATTCGTTTATTTCGGAGGATTTCGCGCTGAGCATCGGGGAGCCGGTGACCCAGTTGTCCTGTGATTTGGCAGTGGAGTTACCTTCGGGTGATTTTATGATCACTATGTATTGCTTCGATGAGGTTCCCATGTAGGTGGAAGGGCGGAGTTTGCCGGCTAGGCTCTACGCATTGCCGCTTCAGGACTTTGATGTGATTTTGGGCATGGATTGGCTCGAGACACATCATGCGTTGGTGGATTGTGGCTCGAAGAGAGTTTATTTTCAGCGACTTTGTGGACCCACCTTCTATTTCCAAGGTATCAGGTCTTCCTTTTCCCGATTCCTTATTTCGGCGATTCGAGCTCGTCGTTCGCTTGATGCGGGTTGTCAGGGTTTTCTCGCTTCTGTGGTCTTGGTAGACCAGCCACGTCCGGATGTTGAGGATATTTCGGTGGTGTGCGAGTTTCTCGATATTTTCCCGGAGGACTTACGTGGATTGCCTCCCCAGCGAGAGATCAATTTTGTGATCGAGGTTGTGCCGGGTACGGGACCCTTGGCGAAGGCTCCCGCTGAGTTGAGGGAGTTGCAGGCGCAGTTGCAAGAGTTGCTGGCCAAGGGGTACATTCGTCCTAGCTTTTCCCCTTGGAGTGCGCTTGTGTTGTTTGTGAAGAAGAAGGACGGTAGCTTACGGTTGTGCATTGACTACCGACAGCTGAATGAAGTGACCATTAAGAACAAGTATCCGTTGCCATGGATCGATGATTTGTTCGACCAGCTTCAGTCCGCTCGAGTATTCTCGAGGATTGATTTGCGGTCCGATTACTATCAGCTGAGAATTCGCGAGTCCGATGTGAAGAAGACTGCGTTTGGTACGAGGTACGGGCATTATGAGTTTCTGGTGATGCCGTTTGGGCTCACCAATACCCCCGCAGCCTTCATGGACTTGATGCAGAGGGTGTTTTATCCGTATTTGAACCAGTTCATGGTCGTATTTGTGGACGACATCCTTGTCTATTCGCGGTCTGTCGAGGAGCACGCGTACTATTTGGGTGTGATGCTACAGACGCTGCGAGATCACCAGTTGTATGCGAAGCTCAGTAAGTGCAAGATTTGGCTTCGTGAGGTGCACTTTTTGGGGCGCGTGATTTCTGGTGATGGCATTTCCGTGGACCCCGCCAAGGTCGAGGCAGTAATGTGATGGCCGAGGCCGAGGTCGGTGACGGAGATCCGGAGCTTCTTGGGGCTGGCGGGTTATTATCGTCGGTTTATCCAAGATTTTTCACGCATTGCGACCCCGATGACTAGACTCACACGGAAGGATGTGCCTTTCGTCTAGTCTGAGGAGTTTGAGCAGTGTTTCAGGGAGCTGAAGAGATTGCTCACCTCGGCTCCGGTGTTGATTTTGCCTTCTGGGCCGGGAGGCTTTGTGGTGTGTACAGATGCTTCCGGAGTCAGACTGGGTGCTGTGTTGATGCAGCATGGTAGAGTGGTGGCTTATGCATCTCGGCAGCTGAAGCCCCACGAGGAGAACTACCCTACCCATGGCCTTGAGTTGGCGGCTATGATCTTCGCGCTGAAGATCTGGAGGCATTATCTGTAAGGTGAGAAGTTCGAGGTGTTCACTGACCATCAGAGTTTAAGGTATGTGTTCACGCATAGGGACCTTAACCTCAGGCAGAGGCGTTGGATGGAGTATATGAAGGACTATGACTTCACCCTATCTTATCAGCCGGGCAGAATGAATGTCGTCGCCGATGCTTTGAGTCGGAAGGTTGCGGTCAGTGCCTTGATGTTGAGGAAGTGGAGGCTCTGGGAAAAAGTGTCCGGAGTATCTTTCAGGCTCAAGATTCCCAAAGAGCCAGGGTTAGTTGTGTTAGGTTTCGGTGCAGTATTCAGAGGGGGGGGGTGAATGAATATAACCCGTTAAAAACTTCACCCAATTAAAACTAGAAAAATAACAAGACAGATTCAACAATCTGAAGCTCAACTGGAATTTCGCTCTCTTGACAGATTAAAATATTTTAATAAAACTAATCAACACTTCTGCTCAGCCAAAAGCCAAACGCTTAGAGCGCCTCTATGCATTCATCTAGCGGAAGCACAAATGAACAAATCAAACCACAATGCACAAGGGGTTTTTAGGTGGTTCGGTCCTCCAGACCTACATCCACCCCACACTCAAACCGAGTGTGGTTTCCACTAGCTCACGCTAGAAACAGCAGACTCAGTCTGCAACAAACGCTGCCAAACAGCTTGACCAGGGGAACAACCTCCCCTCTTCCTCCCAACCAGAGGGAACCACTAGTGACACTAGTCACTAGCAAACCAGAGACACAAGGTCTCTCTTCCTCCAGACCTGGAGGGAACCCCTGGACTTGAATCCACAAGCCCAGAACCGGAGACAAGTCTCCCTTCCTCCAAACCGGAGGGAACCCACAAGTAGCACCCAGCTACTTGCAACCGGAGATAGCAATATCCCTTCTCCTGAACAAACAGGAGGAACCCACAAGTGACTCCAGCCACTTGGAAACCAGAGACACACGGTCTCTCTTCCTCCACACACGGAGGGAACCACCGGACTTGCTACTCACAAGCCCAGAGCCGGAGGAACAAGCCTCCCTTCCTCCAACCCGGAGGGGAACCTAGAGACCCAAGTCTCTCTTCCTCTGAACCCCAGAGGGAAGCACAACCGGAGATAAATCTCCCTTCCTCCAACCCGGAGGGAAACAACCGATGACACCCTGTCAAAGGCAACCAGAGACGCAAGTCTCTCTTCCTCCACACGGGAGGGTACCAACCACAAGTAGCACCCAGCTACTTGCAAACCGAAGACACAAAGTCTCCCTTCTCCTGAACCCACAGAAGGAACCCCGACCTCTCTACAGAGGATTGGAAATACAGTAAACCAGAAAACAAAGGAAAAACAATAAACGAAAATGACTTCAGCAAAACAGAAAGCTGAAAGATGAAGTGAACAATGTGGCTCTCAACGGAGCTGACTGGCCTGGATTTGATCCACGGTCCAGTAGACAGATCTTCAGGTAAGATCTTCCTTCTTCTCCACGAGCTCTCTCGCTCACTCTCTATCTTTCTTTCTCTTTCTTCTGCTCTCCTCTCACTCTCTGCTTCTTCTTCTCTTCACACTCTTCTCGAGCTCTCTACCTCTCTTCTTCTCCTTCTGCTCTTCTTCTTTCTCTTTTCTTCTTCTATCTGGATCGTGGCTCTCTGTATACGCTTTTCTTCTCGCCAACTCGATCACACTCCATCTGTGGACGAAGGCTCCTATATATAGCAGCAGCAGTAGGTGGATAGGGCACAAAACGCGTGTGCCTCCCACGTTTCCTGCCCTAATATTTCGGACCACGTGGAGGCTCCTCTGCATCTTGGATCACGTGCCAGATGCAGCCTTGTATCACGTACTGCTTCACGATTAGAGCACCTGTAAAACAGAGTATCGGATAAGTAATCAATTTAAGGAACACCTCTGTATAGATTATCAGAAGAACAGTACTTTAGAAGAAACTTGAACGAGGTTAAAACGAAACAACACGAAGTGACAAATAGCAACGACACGGAGACAACGTGAGGACACAATAGGGAAAACGACACGAAGTCAGTAAGGACTCGATGTACAACAGTAAGTAACACGAAGTAAGACCACACAGACATAAACGATAACACGAGAACAACACGGGGTGACAGCAGAAACCGACACGAAGTGTTTGCAAACAAAGTAAGACACAAGGTCTACGTAAAGCAACACGAAGTGTGGTTAAAGCGAGAACGACACGAAGTGAAGTTATAAAACAACACGAGGTAAAAAGAAGAACGACACGAGATACATGGAGACAAAACAGAAACCAACACGAAGTGTGGTTTCAACACAAGAAAGACACAAGGTCTAGGAAGAACAAAAACGACACGAAGACACAAAACGGAAAACGACACGAGGTGTAACAAACACGACACGAAGTTATGAAAATAACACGAAGTCGAAACAGTAATCGACACGGGTTGAAAACAACATGAAGACGAAATACAAAAAGACGACACGAAGTGAAGTTGACACGAAGTGAAAACAACACTAAGTGAAAAACAATAATCGACATGCGGTGAAAACAACACGACGACAGTGAGAACAGCACGAGGTGAAATGACACGGGGTGTAGAAAACCAAGAATCGACACGAAGTGTGGTCAAGGCGAGAAAGACACTAAGTCAAAAACGAAAGACCAACACTCAGACAGAAACATAAAAACAACACGGAGACGTAGACACTAAAACAACACGAAGATGAAGACAAGGGAAACGACACGAAGTCTAACCTCATACAAGTTTTCCTGTCACGCATGGAAATCAACACGAAGTGTTGTATGCTCATACAACACGAGATCTTTTCGTGTTAGTGAGGGGAAACAACACGAAAACTCAAGTACAGAAACAGCACGAAGATGATGTACAATCTGATGTACAGACATGAAGAACAGTCCAAGGTACGGACTTTCACTGCAAACAACAATGTGTAGACTTCATGTAAAAGCCCAATGTATGGACATTGAAATCGAACACCAATGTGCAGACTTGACAGTGAAGACTAGAGTGCAGACTTCAAGTCTAACTGTGGGTGTACAGACTTGAAGAATAAACCAGTGTATAGACTTGAAGATTGAAGGCGATGTATAGACCATGCACATACCAGAAGTCTAACACACACAATATATCAGTCATACACGTGCATTCTTCAGATGATATACAAATCACAATCATGAAGCTATCATCAAAGGACAATGTCAGCAGATAAACTGACTGAGCATATGAAGGCATGCTTTATGCATCAGTTTAACATGAAGCATGACTGATCATCAAATATGACTCTAAATGAGACTAACAGTGTATACACTTAGCCAAAGTATAGACTTTAAATCCAAAGCAAACGGCTGTACAAACTTGGAGATGTGAACCCAATGTACAGACTTGAAATGCATGAGCAAACAGCAAACAATTAGCCACTATGTTGCCCCAATCTAGCCATATTCATGAATTAGATATTCAAGCAAACAATCAGATATTCAAGCAGTCAATCAGTCATCTAGCACACCTCAGTGTGACTCATGATGTGTCAGTCATCATCAAAACCACACAGGGGCACAACACAACAATCTCCCCCTTTTTGATGATGGCAACACTATGAGTTACACTGAATCAGATTAGATTCTTCTCCCCCTTTGCCTTCATCAAAGCTATGAAATAGGGAAACAATTCAGTATAGACTTGAATGTTATACTTCCCTTTGGAGTGTGACAACTATCTTCCAAATGTATCCTTTCAAGAGCTTCTCCCCCAGTAGATATGTCATATTTTCAATCACACAGGAGCACTGAAGTGTGAAGAACTCAATTCAGAAAAGAGTTAGGATCTCAACTAAATGCATGAATGAAGTCTCCCCCATAGTCACTAAAAAGATGTTATGAATGTATTGCAATTAATTATACGAGTGCACAGTCAATGAGAATTCATGTAGGATATGAGACCTATGCATGAATCAAAACCTGAAAGACATGT
Source organism: Amorphophallus konjac (assembly GCA_022559845.1). NCBI lineage: Eukaryota > Viridiplantae > Streptophyta > Magnoliopsida > Alismatales > Araceae > Amorphophallus > Amorphophallus konjac. Next base: position 53,287 of record JAHNEJ010001582.1, read on the forward strand.
TATGCAATAAGTTTGACTAGCTCCCCCTTAGACATACAACTCTTATGCATCCACCATACTTATGCAGGTCCAAGACATCAGTGGAAGTCAACAGTTGGAACCAATTGATAGAACTGAGTGCAAATGAAGTAGTCAGTTTAGTCTGACCGACTGGAGTCCAATGTGAGAGAGTAAAAAGGAATTCAGAAAGAATGTGAAAGATTTTCAATGAAATATCAATTTCATAAATCTGATTTAAATAAATGATTACAGACCTTTCCATCATAGAAACCTATGAATGAACCTATGTTGACAAACCAGTTCAGAATTTTATGTATGCGAGGTTTGAACATGAGCTATTTCTACTCATATCTGAAATCAATTTTCTTAATAACAAGTGAACCAAGTTTTCATATTGAGAAACCTTTTTAACCTTCTTCATTCTTCCTCGCTTAATTTCAAGGATTTCCTCAAGAAATGCAATCGATAGTATTGAGGATAAACAAACAAGAAACCATTTATTTCTGTCAAAATTTCTATTGAAAGAACATTCTTTTCCAAACAATCTCAGATGATCTGCTAGATAGGCAACGAAAAATTTTTTTTTTAACAGCAATATTCAAGAGCAATTAAGTTAAGTACATCCTTACAACTGGAGGATACACGTTGTTTAGACGCCAGTATCCCTAAGCGCTTGGAAGGACTAACTGTCATGCTTCTTAAGAACAGAGATAGCATTTATACCTCATGACACACTGAAACTCATTTCTTTGATGAGAGACATGTATTTCTCAGTGTGCCTGCCATTGCTCTGCCAGATTTTTAATCAACATATTTAAACAGAGTTAACTATGGCACTTCATGACATATCTCAATTCATTTCTTTGATGAATGAGATGTGTTTCTCAGTGACCAAGGACATTGCTCTGACAAGATTTGGTATTTGACAATCCATATTCCCTGATGTTTAAAAACAATACATATTTTCATGCAAATCAGTCAAGGAAAATCATGATTTCAGAATTTCAGATTTCAGAAGAGTTTAAAAGACACAACATGAAAGGATTGGTTAAAATTTATTAAGACTAACTCAGATATTTCCAAGAAGAATTCATAAACAAACACAAGAAGTACATGAAACTTCAACCGGCTGAAATCTTCAGACATTCATAGTCCTATATGATAGAAATTTCCTTAAAAATAATGTTTTTCGGATTTATGATCAAGATATGAGCAGAGAAATCTTTCTGGGACTTCAAGGAGGCAAGAGCAATTTTCAGGTACAGCCACGTCAACAAATGCCAATGAATACCAATTGATACTATGAGTGACAATGGCTGACAAGAATTGAAGCAAGAGGCTGAAATACAATGCATTTCACAATCACCAAGGAGTTTATCCAGATTGCAGTTCAAACAGGAAGGTGAGTATTAGTCATCAGACATGAGCTTTGATGAGAGGTCTGATGGTCACATGCACTTACATGAATGAATAATGAGAGATGCTCCCCCTCACTGAGTGCATAAACTGTAACCCTCCCTTTTCTTTTGAAAAATTTCATGATTAAATGATGCCACTCTGAGATGCAATTAGATGTATTAACTACCCATAAAAGGCATGAAGACCCTGAAGGGTATTAGACTGGTCAAATGTGCATGATATGCAGTGCAGCTCCCCCTGACGGTGTGCATTCAGAACATTTGAAAATCATTCATGAGTCATGAATTCTAGATGTATGCAGTCACAGAATGAGCATATTCAGAAGCAACAACTATTGCATGGAAATGCAAACATACATGTTTAAACCACTAATTAACAAATCTATCTATATACCTAATGCCATCTAAGCAAACTCATTGAAAAGTCAAGAGACTTACCTGAGAGGTGCATGAGTGGGGTTTACCCTTTTAGGGTGTCTTGGTTTATTTGCCCCTTTTATTTCTCATTCCCAAGACACACCTGCAAAAAGTTTCTCACTTGGCACATTTTGGTTCCCAAGTTTCCTTGGGTCCTGCAGGGTTAGTGGCATTTTGATGGGATGTTTTCCAACGCTTCTGAGCCATCATAACATCATGCTTTTTCATATAGCAGCTAGGCATAGAATGTCCAGACCGACCACAATAATCACATGAACCACTCGGTCTGAATTTATTACTATGCATGTAAGCAGGTGTACTAAATTCATGAGCATGAATGTTTCTGTTTTTACCACCACTTTGTTTCAGATGGTCAGAAAACTAGCAATCAGTCACCTTGTGACCTTGCTTACCACACTCAAAACATGTGAGGGATTTTCTTGTTTGAGCATATTTGTTTCTACCAAACACACTTTGTTTAACAAATTTAGAGTTGACCTTCTTTCTCTGAGAATACCAGCAGTCTTTGACTGTATGGCCAACTTTCTCACAGTGATAGCAGAAGATGGAATTTCTTCTACCAACATTAAGCCAGCAGTCAACCGCCCTATGGCCTGACTTGCTGCAGGTGAAACACACCATGTGTTGGCCCCTGGACCCATTTTTGTTCCTTTTAAAGACATGCTGATTTTCATACAAATTGTCATGATTAGAATTTAAAGAATATTTGCCTTTACCTTTGGCAAACCAACATTGTTCACTAACATGACCTGTTTTTCCACAATGATAATAATGACTTTTTCTTTTCTGTTCAACAGGACTGTTTTTGTTATTGTACTTCCTGGCATGCATTCTATCATCCTGTTCCATCAATTTACATTCATGCATCAAGTGACCAAACCTATGACAGTAATGGCATGAAATTTTCTTTTTATTTGCATGAATGTGTTTGTTCAATTTAGGCACAGCATTCTCAGGTTTATCATGAGAGTTCCTTGAATCTTTGTTCTGAACATGAATAGTCTTTTTCTGTTTTTGAACTTGTTTCTCAGACTTAGGGCTGTCAGTGGAATTTTGATTCTTCTTAGCACTAAATTCAAAAATAGGCACATTCGATGTGCTGCCTGACTTAGAGCTACTCACGAATGAAGTTTGAAGCTTACTTTCAAAGCTCTTTTTATCTATTGGTTTGTAGCCCAAACCCTCTCTTCGGAGATTCACTTTAGATCCAAGAATTTTATCAAGATTTTCTTTTCCACTAACAAATTTCTCAAGAGATTTCCTCAATTCTGTAACTTCTGATCCAAGCTTTGATACATGGATTTCATATTCATCAGCTTTCTTTTTATAGCAAATAACATCTTCTTTCAGCATTTGATTAACAGTCCTAAGACTTTCAATTTCCTGTTCAGCTTTCATTAGCTCATCAGAGCTATCCAGGCTAACATTCTTCCCCTTTTCAAGAGTGATAAGTCTCTCAGACATAGCTATATTTAACTGTTTTAGCTCGCAGATCTCCTGTCTCATTTTACCATTGTGTTCCAGGATTTCATCATCAAATTTCAAAACACTTAAGGTGGTCTGACATTCACTAAACACTTCTTGTTCATCTTCAGATTGAAGTTTTTCAAGCCTTTTCTGAAGTTCTGAATTTTCTATTATGACAGTCTCCAAGGTTTCAGAAATCAATCTATTTTCATTTTCAAGGCTCACTGATTTAGATCCAGATTCCTCAGTTTGGTTTTTGAGTCTAGCATTTTCAGATCTCAGATATTCCAGATCTGAAGTAATAGAATCAAGATCAGTCAGCTGTCTTCTAAATATTTGATTTTCAATTTTCAGAGTATCACTGTCCTCACCAATAAGTTTAGAATTCTCAAACATATCTAGCTGTTTTTTCATAGATCTGTTTTTCTTGCTCAATTTATTGCTAGATCTTCACAGCTTGGAATACGCATCTACCCAATCATCTAAGGTATAGTCCGCAAAGGGATTTACCTGAACTTCGTTCTCTTCTTCATCACTGTGGCTGCTGCTATGGTCGCTCCCATCAGCCATCATGCAGTTTTCCTTCTCTGTTCTGCAAGTTAGTTTCATCTTGTCCAGAATATCCCTAGCAGACCTGCAATCATGAAGGCAAAAGTGTAAAGCCTTGTTGATGGATGCTTTTATCAGTTTTATAGCTTTCTGATTTTCTCTATGCATTGATCTATGACGATCAGTCCATTTGGACTCTTTTCGTGGTAATCTATGAGGACCATGAGTAATTAACTTCCACAAATTGGGATTATCTAGATTGACGTAGTTACGCAAACTACTGAACCATGACTCAAAGTTAGACCCATTGAAAACCAGTGGAAGAGCCATTTGTAGGCAATGATCAATTAGACAAAGATCAAGGAGCAGCAAACCGGAATAAACACCGAGAAGCACGGGGATCACTGCAGATCGTTGGATCTTGAAGCAGTAACTGCTCTGATACCAATTGTTAGGTTTCGGTGCAGTATTCAGAGGGGGGGGGGTGAATGAATATAACCCGTTAAAAACTTCACCCAATTAAAACTAGAAAAATAACAAGACAGATTCAACAATCTGAAGCTCAACTGGAATTTCGCTCTCTTGACAGATTAAAATATTTTAATAAAACTAATCAACACTTCTGCTCAGCCAAAAGCCAAACGCTTAGAGCGCCCCTATGCATTCATCTAGCGGAAGCACAAATGAACAAATCAAACCACAATGCACAAGGGGTTTTTAGGTGGTTCGGTCCTCCAGACCTACATCCACCCCACACTCAAACCGAGTGTGGTTTCCACTAGCTCACGCTAGAAACAGCAGACTCAGTCTGCAACAAACGCTGCCAAACAGCTTGACCAGGGGAACAACCTCCCCTCTTCCTCCCAACCGGAGGGAACCACTAGTGACACTAGTCACTAGCAAACCAGAGACACAAGGTCTCTCTTCCTCCAGACCTGGAGGGAACCCCTGGACTTGAATCCACAAGCCCAGAACCGGAGACAAGTCTCCCTTCCTCCAAACCGGAGGGAACCCACAAGTAGCACCCAGCTACTTGCAACCGGAGATAGCAATCTCCCTTCTCCTGAACAAACAGGAGGAACCCACAAGTGACTCCAGCCACTTGGAAACCAGAGACACACGGTCTCTCTTCCTCCACACACGGAGGGAACCACCGGACTTGCTACTCACAAGCCCAGAGCCGGAGGAACAAGCCTCCCTTCCTCCAACCCGGAGGGGAACCTAGAGACCCAAGTCTCTCTTCCTCTGAACCCCAGAGGGAAGCACAACCGGAGATAAATCTCCCTTCCTCCAACCCGGAGGGAAACAACCGATGACACCCTGTCAAAGGCAACCAGAGACGCAAGTCTCTCTTCCTCCACACGGGAGGGTACCAACCACAAGTAGCACCCAGCTACTTGCAAACCGAAGACACAAAGTCTCCCTTCTCCTGAACCCACAGGAGGAACCCCGACCTCTCTACAGAGGATCGGAAATACAGTAAACCAGAAAACAAAGGAAAAACAATAAACGAAAATGACTTCAGCAAAACAGAAAGCTGAAAGATGAAGTGCACAATGTGGCTCTCAACGGAGCTGACTGGCCTGGATTTGATCCACGGTCCAGTAGACGGATCTTCAGGTAAGATCTTCCTTCTTCTCCACGAGCTCTCTCGCTCACTCTCTATCTTTCTTTCTCTTTCTTCTGCTCTCCTCTCACTCTCTGCTTCTTCTTCTCTTCACACTCTTCTCGAGCTCTCTACCTCTCTTCTTCTCCTTCTGCTCTTCTTCTTTCTCTTTTCTTCTTCTATCTGGATCGTGGCTCTCTGTATATGCTTTTCTTCTCGCCAACTCGATCACACTCCATCTGTGGACGAAGGCTCCTATATATAGCAGCAGCAGTAGGTGGATAGGGCACAAAACGCGTGTGCCTCCCACGTTTCCTGCCCTAATATTTCGGACCACGTGGAGGCTCCTCTGCATCTTGGATCACGTGCCAGATGCAGCCTTGTATCACGTACTGCTTCACGATTAGAGCACCTGTAAAACAGAGTATCGGATAAGTAATCAATTTAAGGAACACCTCTGTATAGATTATCAGAAGAACAGTACTTTAGAAGAAACTTGAACGAGGTTAAAACGAAACAACACGAAGTGACAAATAGCAACGACACGGAGACAACGCGAGGACACAATAGGGAAAACGACACGAAGTCAGTAAGGACTCGATGTACAACAGTAAGTAACACGAAGTAAGACCACACAGACATAAACGATAACACGAGAACAACACGGGGTGACAGCAGAAACCGACACGAAGTGTTTGCAAACAAAGTAAGACACAAGGTCTACGTAAAGCAACACGAAGTGTGGTTAAAGCGAGAACGACACGAAGTGAAGTTATAAAACAACACGAGGTAAAAAGAAGAACGACACGAGATACATGGAGACAAAACAGAAACCAACACGAAGTGTGGTTTCAACACAAGAAAGACACAAGGTCTAGGAAGAACAAAAACGACACGAAGACACAAAACGGAAAACGACACGAGGTGTAACAAACACGACACGAAGTTATGAAAACAACACGAAGTCGAAACAGTAATCGACACGGGTTGAAAACAACATGAAGACGAAATACAAAAAGACGACACGAAGTGAAGTTGACACGAAGTGAAAACAACACTAAGTGAAAAACAATAATCGACATGCGGTGAAAACAACACGACGACAGTGAGAACAGCACGAGGTGAAATGACACGGGGTGTAGAAAACCAAGAATCGACACGAAGTGTGGTCAAGGCGGGAAAGACACTAAGTCAAAAACGAAAGACCAACACTCAGACAGAAACATAAAAACAACACGGAGACGTAGACACTAAAACAACACGAAGATGAAGACAAGGGAAACGACACGAAGTCTAACCTCATACAAGTTTTCCTGTCACGCATGAAAATCAACACGAAGTGTTGTATGCTCATACAACACGAGATCTTTTCGTGTTAGTGAGGGGAAACAACACGAAAACTCAAGTACAGAAACAGCACGAAGATGATGTACAATCTGATGTACAGACATGAAGAACAGTCCAAGGTACGGACTTTCACTGCAAACAACAATGTGTAGACTTCATGTAAAAGCCCAATGTATGGACATTGAAATCGAACACCAATGTGCAGACTTGACAGTGAAGACTAGAGTGCAGACTTCAAGTCTAACTGTGGGTGTACAGACTTGAAGAATAAACCAGTGTATAGACTTGAAGATTGAAGGCGATGTATAGACCATGCACATACCAGAAGTCTAACACACACAATATATCAGTCATACACGTGCATTCTTCAGATGATATACAAATCACAATCATGAAGCTATCATCAAAGGACAATGTCAGCAGATAAACTGACTGAGCATATGAAGGCATGCTTTATGCATCAGTTTAACATGAAGCATGACTGATCATCAAATATGACTCTAAATGAGACTAACAGTGTATACACTTAGCCAAAGTATAGACTTTAAATCCAAAGCAAATGGCTGTACAAACTTGGAGATGTGAACCCAATGTACAGACTTGAAATGCATGAGCAAACAGCAAACAATTAGCCACTATGTTGCCCCAATCTAGCCATATTCATAAATTAGTTATTCAAGCAAACAATCAGATATTCAAGCAGTCAATCAGTCATCTAGCACACCTCAGTGTGACTCATGGTGTGTCAGTCATCATCAAAACCACACAGGGGCACAACACAACAAGCTGTGCTTGTGAGCCTGACTGTCACGCCTGCTATCCGCCGTCAGGTGACAGAGGCTCAGCATGCGGACCCTGAGTTGCCCCAGATTCTGGCTATGGCTGATGTGGAACTCGACGAGGACGGTGCTGCGAGGTTTTGTGACAGGCTGTACGTCCCAGCCGAGGAGCGGGTTTGGCGTGCGGTGTTGCGCGAGGCTCATGGGAGCAGGTACGCCGTACACCCGGGTGCGATGAAGATGTATCGGAACTTGTGGAGGCAGTTCTGGTGGCCTGACATGAAGAGATATGTTGCCGAATTTATGGCCAGGTGCTTGACCTGTCAGCAGGTGAAGGCGGAGCATCAGCGACCAGGAGGTACTCTCCAGTGCTTGGATGTTCCCGCGGGGAAGTGGGACCACGTGACCATGGATTTTGTGGTGGGTTTGCCGAGGACTCCGAGTGGGCAGGATAGTATTTGGTTGCTGGTGGATCGGCTAACGAAGGTGACTCGGTTGTTACCGGTCAAGGTCAGCTGGAGTGTGCCCAAGTTGGCTCATCTTTATGTGGAGCGGATCGTTCCGTTGCATGGGATTCCCATCTCCAACGTGTCGGATCGGGATCCACGCTTCACTTCTGGATTCTGGAGGAGTTTCCAGCGAGCTCTTGGCACGGAGTTGGCTTTTAGCTCGGCGTATCATCCTCGGTCAGATGGATAGTTGTGGGGATGTTTTTTGTTTGGGGTTTATTTCATTGGGTTTATTAGGCGTGCCAGTCACCGGAGTGACAATTCATTGTGTGCTCAACCTGACTCAGTCAGTCGATTGTGATATTCGTGTCGGGACCCGGAGTCCGTCATACCATAAAGGCTATGACGTTAATTACGTCCTCCCAAAGAAGGACAACCCTTGATTAGTTGCCAAGAAAGGATGCCTCGGAGGCAAAAAGAGATAAGACTATCATGTTGACTCCGCTGACGGGATGCAAAATATGCATGGAAAACCGTGCTGTACGGGATGTGATAACGGTGTTATGGCGTAAATCCGGCGGCATATCCCCTTCTTTTGGACCATGCCAAAGGGGAATATAGATCATCCACCCACGGAGTGCCGGGATGGAAGCCAAAAGAGAGGCGGGCCTAGCCTTGGATCCAAGAAGGATTTGAATGTGTGGGACAGTGTCCGCTGCCATGGCGTTTATAGATATACCCTTAAGGGACCATTGGAGGACATGCAGTGGCAGAACTCCGAGGGTCAGCGGGGTGACAAAAGAAACATCGTATTCGGTATAATGTAGGGGTAAAAGTCCCCATTAATGTATCTCCCGTGGACCTGGATGAAGAACCATGATTCCCTTGTAAAGCAATGAAGGCTGGCGTGAAGGTTGACAGGAATGGGACATTGAGTTTAGACTGGATTTGGGTTTAATGGAGTTGCTGAGATATCGGATATTTGGGTGGCAGCTGTTATTGAGATGAAACAGCATGGACAGGAGCAGGCGCGAGGGCCAAACGGCACGGTGGGATCCCGGCGCGATGGGAAGCTCAAGGTTGTCGGCACGGTGGGCAACCGGCATGGCTGGGTTGAAGAGGGTTGGCGCGACGGCCTCCCGGCGCGCCCCTCACCCGGCGCGAGATTGGCGCCGGGAGGAGATGGCGTTGGGAGTCATGTGGCGCCGGTAACTGCTTTCGTTGGTTTTTTTAGGTATTGTGAGGGTTTATTATGAGTTCAAAGGGATCCTTTGTATTCAATGGGGATTTCATGGTAATAATTGGGTGAGATAGGAGATGAGGGTGGATTCGTTCACAAGGGGTCCAAGGAGACCATGTAACTGTAATGTATATTCCCCTGTGGTGGCCAAGATGTCATGAGATGGTATAGCTCAGCTCCTTGCCATGTAGTTGGGGTTAAATGCATAATTCCGGTGAAAACATCGTACTATGTGGTCAAGTAAAGTTCTGAACGAATTTTGACAGCACCTCCCCTTATTTTGGGAGTATGACAAAAGGGTATTATAGGTCATCCACTCACAAAATGTCGGAGTGGAAACCAAAATAAGAGTCGGGCGTAGCCCGAGATCTAGGGGATCCAAATCATATGGGACTTTATCTCCCTGTTATGATATCCCCTATACAGTCAATGGAGAACATGCAGTGGCAGAGCTCCATGACTTGATAGGGTTATAGAATGTGGGGGAATTGACCCCTTTGATATGGCTCCCGTGAGGATAGAGGGAAGGATAGTGCATCTCCATAGGACAGGATATCATGAGCAAGGCTGGCATGGTCTGACGGCATCGGCACGAATGCATCTCAGTGGCCGAAAGGGGTGGAGGTATCGGCGCGAAGAAGAGGATGGGTTTCGGCGCGACACGAGAAGCTCAGCCGGCACGACCAGCCCTCGGCGCGAGACTTGCTCCGAGAGGGGTTCGCGCCGGGAGGCTTCCTGAAGTGGGGTTTTAGGGGGTTTGGAGGCAGAGGCTTTGGGGCATTTTAAAAAGGGGGTTTGTTCAACGTTTGACGACCAGTTTGGACGATCGTAGAGAGGGTGATCCAATGTAGAGACGACCTTCCTTCTGGGGCCTCACTAGGAGCAGAATCACACACGGAAACTCACAATTCGAATTCGTCCCTCTTCATTTCACAGACGAGAAGCCATGAGATGGACTGTCTCAGGCTCTCGTTGTGAGTATGAGGTTGAAAGAACATATCGTAGAAGAACTTTCAACAGACTTGGAAAACCAAACGGTAGAACGTGTCTAGTTATTAGTATCCACAGCATATAGTGAATCTCGATTGCAGAGGTAGAAAGAAAAGGTTAATGCAAGGGCAGAACTCAGCCCATCTTTCATTAACTATTTCATCTAAAACGGTGTACACGAATTCAACTCAGGAGGAAAAAATCCACCCAAAAAAACATACACACCGACTCTATCCCTGAGAACAGGGTTACATTGGCATTCAATGCTACTAGAGCAAAGATGCTCGAAAGCAGAGATACAAATGAAAAGGGAGAACAATATTCAGATAGAAGAAAAGGGGGGAGAAGAACTGTAGCCCCTCGGGGCGTCGAACGGCACACCCCACCTTGCTTCTTCCTTCGAGCCTCTGCCTCTCTCTTTTCTTCAGCTTCTATGGAGGGCTCTCGAGCTCCCCCTTTCTTTTAGTGGCTAAAAATGCTCTCCTCCTTTTTGCTTCCTTTTTTTTTCTATCCCTGTATCTTCTTCTTCTATCTCCCTTCTTCTCTCTCTCTCTCTTTTTGTTTTCGAAGGGCAGCCTTCTTATAGAGGGATGACGCTCATCCTATCGGCCTGAGCTCCCCGGCGCGCCAACATCTGTCTTTCCGGCGTGGGCAGCCCTCAGCGCACCTCAGCTCACATTGGGCTTGGCCCATTTTCTGTCATCCGGCGCAGGATCCATCTAATGGGCTCTTTCAGACAGTGGGCTTCTTGGCATATGTATTTATCCTTCATGGGGCTTGTTTAACACCTTGCGTTCACAAACACGTATGAGGCACTGTGAATCCCACCTTCGGAGAATCAGAATTGTCTGAGCATCCCTTTTCAGCAGGCAGATGATTGCCTGAATATTGGTATGGTTTTATCAGCCTAACTATCTGAATGATAGCAGTACTGGACAGCGGCCTAGCCAGGGATGGCTTTAGCCGAACAAAGTGTTAGGAGTAGTGAGTCTCTTCTATTCTGATTCTCAGAACTTCCAGGGATGGTACAGGAGCCACAACTCCGATCATCTTTTAGAGCCCCGAGTCTGCTTTGGTCTCTCCTGGCATATTTTAGGTGTCAACAACAGTCTGAGAGGACCATCCAGACTTTGGAAGATATGCTGAGATCCTGCTGCCTGGAGTGGCAGGGGAGTTGGATTCACCACCTACCATTGGTGGAGTTTGCCTACAACAACAGCTATCATTCGAGCATCGGCATGGCTCCTTATGAGGCGTTGTATGGGCGTCCGTGTTGGACTCCACTTGACTGGTTTGAGGTTGGTGAGCGTGTTTTGACGGGACCGGAGTTGGTGCAGCAGTGTGTGTGGATGTTGTGCACGTGGTTCGTCAGAACATGTTGGCGGCCCAGAGTCAGCAGAAGAGCTATGCTGACCGGAGGCGGCAACCCCTCGCGTTCGCCGTGGGTGATCGGGTATTCTTGAGAGTTTCTCCGATGAAGGGGGTGATGTGTTTTGGACGGCGTGGGAAGCTGAGTCCCCGCTATGTTGGTCCCTTTGTGATTGTGGAGCGCATCGGTGAGGTAGCTTATCGGTTGCAGTTACCCCCTGAGTTGGCGTCGGTGCATGACGTGTTCCACGTCTCGATGTTGCGGAAGTATATGCCCGATGACTCTCATGTGCTTGCGGATTCTGTGTGGCCCGAGGTGACTCCAGATCTTTCTCTTCCAGAGTTTCCCGTTCGCGTTGTGGATAGGCGAGAGCAGCGCCTGCAGAGCAAGGCCATCCCCTTGGTGAAGGTGGTGTGGCAGCGAAACTCTGGTGGTGAGGCTTCTTGGGAATGTGAGGACGAGATGCATCAGCAGTTCCCTTACTTGTTTAAGTGAGTCTTCCTCTTCTTTCCCCTTAGGGCTGTCCTTAATTTCGAGGATAAAATTCTTTTAAGGGGGGAGGGCTGTAATATCCCGGACCTTTCGGATCCTTCTTCGTGAGTCCCGGATCTGGTTTCTCGGAGTGTCCAGCTCCGTTGAGTCCGAAATTTTGTTTCGGGCATCTTTCGTGTTTGGATCGGCGCGATCCGGAGTTGTTTCGGAGGCCCGGAAGCGTTCCGCGGCCTTTCCGCACGTGTTTTCCAATTACCAGTGTGTGTTTCGGTAATTCCTTCGGAACCTCGCTGCGGGTGAACCGAGTCGTTCACCTGGGCACGAGTGGTACCGTTGCGATCGGTGCGTTCCGAGGATCCCGGAAATGTAATTTTCTATTTTTCGGTATTTTTCAGAATTTCCAGATTTTCTATAAATATCTCAATTTTCTCTCTCTCCCCTCACCCTCTTCTTCTTCTTCTTCTTATTCCTTCTCTTCTCCCCACCGTGACCACCGCCCCTCCCTCTCTCTCTTAATTTCTCTCTCGTTCGGCCGCAGTGACGTCCCCTTCTGGCTGTAGACGGTGCGGGGCGACGGCGTGACGACGTGGGCGACGGCGAGGTGATCGTGGTGGCGTAAAGCTTGTGGGGAACCGTGAAGGGTCGAGGGTTTTCAAAGTGTTCTTAGTGATCTCGGCATCGATTCGGCGGAGCGTTCGCTCCATTGAGGTAGGGTGATGTTCCCTAGCTCCCCACCGTTCATTTCTATGGTTTATAGGCCGAGGGGAGGCCGAGACGGGCTTGATTAAGCGGGTTTGGGGTTTTCCATGATTTGGGGAGAGCTCGCCTGAGCTATGGATTTAGCCCGCGATTTCACGTTTTGATGGCCTAGTATTATGCTAGGAGTCCCCAGGGTTCTTCCCTTTCGATTTCTCCCTCTCTGGTGGAGGCATGGGGGCGTGGTTGGGTTTTTTGGGCTTTCCCCGCCGTTTCACCGTCGGGCGGGTGTGGCGGTCCTTCCAGTGACCGTCACACCGTGTGACGCATTTGGGCGGGTGCGTCACAGCCCTTGTTTAGCCAACTAGGGTCTGGGAGTGTGACAGTCCCACAATAAACCGCCACAGGCGTGTGACGCGCCTGGGTTGGGCCGTCAGAGCGTCCTGACCGTTGACATCCGACCGTTGGTTTGACCGTTGGGGTCAAGGCGTGTGACGCACCAGGGCTGGCGCGTCACAGCCTTGTGACGGCCCAGCGTGGGTGCGTCAGGGTTATTCGACCCCCAGGCAATGTGATGCTCCAGGGCTGGACCGTTACATGTGTGTGAAGCTCCAGGTGTGGACCGTCACATTCTGTGACGCACCGAGTGGCACGCGTCACAGCTTGCCTTTGTTTTTCCCTGTGACGCACCTGCATAGACACGTCACAGTCTGTAACGCACCAGGGCAGGTGCGTTACACTCTGTTTTACACTGGGAGTGTGACGGCCTGCGTTGGACCGTCAGGGTTCTGTGACGGTCCAGCCTAAGACCGTCAGGCGCCTGTGACGGTCCCGCCTAGAGCGTCAGAGTCCTATGACGCGTCTAGGGTAGACCATCAGGAACTGGGTTGCCCCGGGTGGTTTGCAACCCCATTTCTGTTCCGACAGTGGTCGTCGTGCGACGGTGCCGGTACGTGGGGTTGTCCCCGTACGTCGTCGGATGCGGACGTGGTTTTTCGTTGATTTGAGAGTCTACTCCTTCAGTGACCCTCCACTAGTTGTAGCCCACCAGTACGCGGTGCTGGTCTCACCAGGGAGTGGTGTACGGGTCGACCCTTAGAGATGATTTTTAGACTGGTTTTCGTCGGGCCCCACGTCTGTAGCCAGAGTTCGGCTAAGGGGAAAACCAGTCAGAGGACCAGACTAGGAACACGCGGTCTGTTTGTGCACACGTGGTTGGGGGCAGTTGGACACACGCTGACAAGCGTGACCCCAGCTAGTCACTTGTTTGTGATACTTGTTCGGTGTCCGTGCCTCGGGTAGGCATTACCATGTCATGAAGTTCACCTATGGTGCGGTGTAAGTCATCAGGGGATGCTACCGGCTGTTCTTCTAGTGGGAGGTACTCTTGTCGAGTCGGGAGTGTCAGGCTGTCAGTCGTTACGGCTTCGACCTTCGGGTTTCCGCCGTGTTGACCGTTGCGTTTCGGTCTTCCCACCGTGGTGCGTGTGTCGACTTGCGTGCCGTGAGACCGGTGTTTTGTAGTGGCAGGGCTTCCTTTTCGAGGTACTCGCTTACTGCTAGCATAGCGATTTCTCCGTTTGCGAGGTAGGGTTCGAGTGATCCCTACTGAGTCTTGTTCCGAGACTCATTCCCTGCGTGTTTTCACCATGTTTCAGGCGAGGCGAGGCTTCATGGGAGTTCGTCTGAGGCTCAACGCGGTTCAGGTGCCCAGCGTTAGTGCCAGAGGTCAGAGCCGGGGTATGTCCCGCGTAACTATACTTTCTTTTCTTGTCTCTGTACTAGTTGTGGACTACTGTTGTTATTTTATTATTATATTATGGACCATGTAAAACGTTAATTCATTTCCTGCTTATTTAGTGTAACTGTTTAATTCTGAAATTACTTGTGATACTTGTGTAGTTTCCACACCATCCTTCTAACCCTTCCGAGTCTTTGGACTCGTGGGTGGCGGTGCGAGTCTCGGGTTATCGGGCCTTCCCGATAATCAGATTCTTGGGTCGTTACATATGTATTTCTATCTACTTCTTGAAAAAGTAGATGTTTTCAATATTTTTAAGGATTTCCAGAATGAAGTAGAGAAACAATCAAGAAAACCAATCAAAGTAGTCAGATGTGATAAGGGTGGTGAGTATTATGGTAGGTATATAGAGATAAGACAGAAGTCTGGACCATTAGCTAGGTTCTTTAGAGAGGGCATTGTACCTCAATACACTATGCCTAGTAACCCTTATCAGAATGGTGTTGTAGAAAAAAGAAACTGAATGTTTAAAGAGATAGTCGGGATAATGTTAAGCCATTCTATCATTCCTTTATCTTTGTGAGGGGAGGTCTTAAAGATAGCTATATATATTTTGAACAAGGTTCTTACGAAGGTTGCTTCCTAAACTCTCTATGAGTTATGGAGTGGTAGGAAACCTTCAGTGAGCTATATGTGCACATGGGGATGTCCAGTCGAGACTAAACCATATAACCCACAAAAAAAGACTTTTGATCTTAGAACAACCCATATATTCTTCCTTGGATATCTAGAGATATCAAAGGGGTGCAAGTTCTATTATCCATCATATATTCCCATCATTATAGAGACAGATAAAATAAGATTTCTTAAGAATGATGGAGTCAGTGGGAGTGGACCTCCTCAAAGATTACTTTAGAGGAGTCACATGATTAGGAAGATGTGCATGTGATAACTGACAACTTTGTTCCTATGATCATTTCACAGAATGAGATTTCATAGGAACAACCTGTTGCAGTTAACCCACCTCAACTGGATGAGTCACCAGAGGATGTTGCAGTAGATGACTAACCACCTCCTCAAGTGGATTAGGGACCAATACTGTGCAGATCCAGAAGAGTTAGGAGACCAATTATATCTGATGAGTTTGTAGTTTACCTATAGGAGGACAATATTGACAGGGGTAACATTGATGATACGATCACGTTTTCATAAGTCATGAAGAGTGAAAAATCCACCTATTAGTTCGAAACCATGAAGGAATAGCTTGACTCTATGACTGAGAACCAAGTTTGAGATTTTGTTGACTTGCCTAAAGGATCCAAGACTGTTAGATGCAAATGAGTATTCAAAATTAAAGTAAACTTTAATGGTAAAGTTGAGCGATATAAGGTCAGATTGATGGATAATGGTTTCACTTAAAGGAAAAGAATTGACTACAATGAGACATTTTCTCTAGTTTTTAAAAAACTCTCATTCAGCATAGTCAAGGTCTTGGTAGCTCATTTTGATATAAAGCTACATCAAATGGATGTGAAAATAACCTTTCTTAATGGGGACCTAGATGGGGAAGTGTACATGACTCAACTTGAGGGTTTTCATGCTGTGAAAGAATACATGGTATGCAAATTTACAAAATCTATTTATGGAGTTAAGCAAGTCCCCCGTCATTAATTTATCAAATTTAATAAGAAAATATTATCCTTTCGATTTAAGAAAAATATCATTGATGAATATTTATACCTAAAGGTCAGTGGGAGTAAATTTATCATCTTAATTTTGTATGTGGGTGATATCTTACTTGTCAGTAGTGATCTTGGTTTGTTGCATGAAATAAAGACATTTCTTTTTAAGAACTTTGAGATGAAAGATTTGGGTGATATTTACTATATTTTAGGTATTAAAATCACTAGGGATATACTCTCAGGCACTCTTGGTTTTTCCCATAAAGCTTATATCTCAAAGATCTATGAGAAATTCAGCACGCAATTTATGCACCCGATAGAGTACCCATTGTTAAAGGTGATAAATTAAGTGAGCTACAATGTCTCAAAAAGGACATAGAAAAGAAACAAATAGAGTACATTTTTATGCTTCAATGATTTGGAGTCTGATGTACCTTTAGACTTGTACACAGCTTGATATTGATTTTGTTGTAGATATACTTTGTAGGCATATGAGTAACCCAGACATGAATCATTGGGAGGCAGTCAAGAAGGTTATGCCTTATCTCTGAGGCAAGATGGATTATATGCTCACATATAGGAGGTCAGATCATTTGGAGGTCATTAGTTATGATGATGCTGATTATGGTGGTTGCCTAGACACAATGAAATCCATTTCAGGCTATATCTTCTTTTGGCAAGGGGAGCTATTTGTTTTTGCAGTGAGAAGCAAAGCATTACAGTGGGATCCACCATGGCATTAGAGTTCATTTCTTGTTATGAGGCTAGCAGACAAAGCATTCATTTACGAAATTTAGTGACAGCTCTACCGTTTGTGGACTTTATCTCTAGGCGTATCAAGATTTCTTGTGACAATTTTGGTGTGATCTTATTCTCTAAGAATAATAGGCCATCCAAAGATGGTGGAGCCTTAGACATAAAGTATTTTACTTTTAGAGATAAAGTAAGGAATCATGAGGTGTCTATTGAGTATATTGAGACATGTCTTATGGTAGTAGACCCACTCACTAAGGGACTACCAATTAGTATATTTTGTAGTCATGTGATTCAGATGTGTCATGTTAATTCTCTCAATATGCTGTGACATTTACAATTTGACGCTTATAGTTATTTGTGATCACATTTAAGACATGATTCTTTTCTTATTATTTTGACTATTACATGTTTAAAATTGTGTACACATGTTCATGGATTATGGTTGGCAAAATTAAATGTTTAATTGGTGACCGACAAATGAACAATAAGTTTTAGTTTGTTTGCAAGTGCTAGTGTCACGCCCCAAACCGATAGTAGCGGAACGTGTCGTTTGCTCGGCACGTGGCGGTTAAACAGTCATGTCAATCAGAGCATAACCATAAGACAAGATATAATTGAACAAAAATATGACTTTATTGCAAATGTAAGTCTATTATAATTACGACTCCACTAGAAAGACTCAATAAAGGAAAATTACTTTGGACTCTCAAACTAGACTCGACATAAGACAAAAGACAACAAGACCAGAAGGTTCATCTAGATTTGTTGAAGCTACTTCACTCATTCCCTTGCCCCTCTTGATCGTTCTCGCCATCACTATTATCATTACCTGAAAAGCATTGGAGAACGCTAGGTGAGCGAATGCTCAATAGGTCATATATCTCAAGCTCCAAGCTAGCTTTAACTAATTAACAATTTATCATGAATATGCAGATCATGCAAGGTATCATAATCCAGAACTATAATGGCACGAGATAGATAAATGAATCGGAGACAATTTCAAGAACTATAAAGGAAAGTAGACATGACAATAGATAATTTCAAGGTCATTCATGATGAGACAAATAACAAGTTTTTCAATAAGGTACTCGCTTCCATAAGAGCATAACATGTAACTATTACTTTATAAGATTGGCCATATACATTTAGGAGTTCAAACATTCGAATAATGACAATCACTTGTGGAAGGTCATATATCAATCTTGCTTTTGGTTGGTGTAATGCCACACCCGATCAATCATGATACCGGCACACATTTGAATTTTACCTCGCCCATGGGATCAGATCCGGACCCCGTCACTTTTATTTCTAGCATTGAGTATCGATCAATTGGACCCATAGCCCCTTTTATGTCCTAGACCAATTCCACTTTAATTAATGGCCAAAGAGTTCCAAGGATCAAACATGTAGGAACATTAGGGTATATTTCATGAAGCATAGAGTTCAAGGACAGAACTTATAGTAAGGATGATATATCAATAAACCATACAAGAACCATGACAATCTGAAAAATTTGGGTAATTGACGTCCACACAGGTCGCAATCAATTAAAGAAAATGTGCCCACTGTCATTATAATGCCGCGGATTTTTTGGACCTGGATCCGTGGGTTTCGGATCGTCTTTCCGTGTGTTTCGGATCGAGTCCGATTGGGCTTCGGACTATTTTTACTGGATTGTCAGACCCATTGGTGGTGTGCCCATGTGTTTCCTTGGGTCCGTGGTGTTGTGAGGAGCACGCCGGTAATTTTCTGGAATTTTCGGAGCGCCTTTGTAGGTCCCGGGTTGCGTTTCGGGGTTTTACGCGTGTTTTCCATCTGTCGGACCTTCGGAACCCCATATAGGGTGAACCGTTGTGTTCTCCGATGTCGGGATGTTACCACGGCGATCAGCGTGTTCCGAGAATCGTAGAGGTATATTTTTCTATTTTTTGGTATTTTCGAGAATTTCTAGATTTTCTATATATTAACCTCCTTTTTCTCTCTCCCCATCTCTCATTTTCTCTCCCTCACCCTCTCTCTTCTCTCACGCACTCTCCTCTCCCCCTCTCACTCCGGGCGACCGACGGAGGCGACGAGGGCGGGGCAGCGT
The DNA here is from genome assembly GCA_022559845.1 of Amorphophallus konjac. Classification (NCBI taxonomy): domain Eukaryota; kingdom Viridiplantae; phylum Streptophyta; class Magnoliopsida; order Alismatales; family Araceae; genus Amorphophallus; species Amorphophallus konjac. The sequence continues at coordinate 72,395 of JAHNEJ010001582.1, forward strand.
GGCTCGTGGGACATGGAGCGACGGGCACGGGACGAGGATCGCAATGGTGGAGACGGTTCGTGGGATCGTGAACCGGCGAGGGTTTAAACGGTGTTTCTTCATGGACCGACGTCCACGGCGCGTCGAATCTTCGGTAGAGGTAGGGATATGGACCCCCAGCTCGTGCACTTCCTTTCCCGTGAGTTTTGTAGGTCGTGGTGAGCCGAGCGGGCTAATCGGGGCGATTTGGGAAAAATGCATGTTTTTGGGGAGTGAGCCGGTTCTCTCGTTTTACGGCGTTTTTGGCCGATCCAGGGGTTTAGATGCATGCCTAGGGGCTTGGGGAATGGATTCCCCTTTGTTTCCCCTTCACTTGGGGGTGGGTGGGGCGTGGAATGGATTTCTCGCCATTTTCCCGTTCCTCCGATTTTGGACTGAGAACGCGCTAGTCTCAGGTAGCGCGTTCTTGAAGGTCGCGCCGTCCCGATTGGGCGCGTTCATCGAGGAAGATGAATAGTAAGACAGTTTTTTTCACGCTAGGGGTGAGTAGCGCATTCTGTGTTGTCGCGCTATAGGCCTATAGCGCGTTCTGTTCTGAACGCGCTATAGAAGTATAGCGCGATCTTGTTGAACGCGCTAGGTATGTATAGCGCGTTCTGCCTGAACGCACTATGCGTGTGTAGTGCGTTCTTGGGGTGGCCTACCGGGCTGCCCAGGGTGGGCAGTCTACGGCTGATCGTGCTCCCCTTGGGCCGTGTGTGTCCCGGACACCCCATGGAGTTCTGTTACCTCGATTAGCGTGCCCATAGGTTTAAGGGTCCGGGTGACCTTCTAGCATTCCGAATTGTGTTGTGTTGGCCTCCGGTCAACCCGGTTGTGATCCAATGGTCGACCTTCGGCCTCGTGAGTGTCCCGGACACCCCGTGGGTTCCGTGTTCATGTTTCTGGGGTGTCGGGAGGACCGTGTTACCTCGATTAGCGTGCCCATAGGTGTGGTGGGTCCGGGTGACCCCACGTGTTCCGGGCTTTCGTGTTACGCTTGATCGAGTCACCGTGTATTGGTGTGTGTGCGGTGGGGTTCCCCCGCATGTCGTGAGTTTTCCTGAAAGATGATTCCCGAGTGGGCCATGTGTTTGGCCTTGGACTGCGAGTCCAGTTATCGGCGTGGCGGCTTGGGTGCTGCCTTGGGAATCGTGCTTCTGTGCTTTCCGCGTGGGCGGTGTGTGTGGCCTTGGACTGTGAGTCCAATTGCCCTGCCTGGGGCTGGAAGGCTTCTCATTTCCCTTCCCAAGGGAATGGTCTCGGCGGCTCATGAGCTGTCTCGGTATTCATGCTACCGTGGTTTTAGACCTAGAGATTGGACTAGATTGACGGCCTTGTGCTGTTGTGTACAACGGTCTTGACCCCAAGTCTTGTGACTCAAGGACCGTTGGCTATAGTGCGTCTAGAGGACTGTCCAGAGTCCAGTGGCTTAACGTCACTTGGGTTTTCTCGACTCTCACGCAGGATGTGTGTGTGGACGTGGGCTGCGAGTCCCGTTTCTTCTCCGATTGTGGTCACCGTGCGACGGTGCTGGTACGTGGGATGGTCCCTGTACGTCGTCAGGTTCGGACGTTATTTTTCGTTGACTTGAGAGTCTACTCCTTGACCCTCCACTAGTCGTAGCCTGCCTGCACGCGAGTGGACCCACCAGTGAGTGGTGGAGAGACTACCCTGAGGATGATTTTTAGGCGGGTTTCTGTAGGGCCCCTTGCCTTTGCCACCAGAGTCCGGTGGGGGGCAAAACCAGCTAGAGGACCCGACCTAGAGCAGATGGTTGGTGTGTGCACACGTGGTTGGGGGTGGTTGGACCCACGTCGATGGGCGTGACCCCAGCTAGTCACTTGTTTGTGGTTACTTGTACGGTGTCTCAATTCCCGCTGGGCCGGAGGGAGACACCTGAGGCGCGAACTAAGACGTCAGTGGACGCATTCGGCCTTGCTTCTAGTGGGAGGTACTCCTGTCGAGTCGGGAGTGTCAGACTGTCAGTTTCCATGACTTTAACCTTCGGGTTTTCAGTCATGTCGACCGTTGAGTTCGGTTGTTTCACCGTGGCGCGTGCGTCGGTTCTCGAGCCGTAAGATTAGTGCTAGTGGCTTTACCGATGTTGCGTCTTGTTGTGCGGTACCCACGACCGGATGGTCGGGGTTGCACTTTGGACAGCGTGTCCAGGTTGGCTGTGTTATGGGAGACAGGCCTCTATGGCGTGGTTTCCGTGGGTTTTTACTTTGGTAAGCGGTACTAGTGTAGTTCGGTGGCCCCCGACCGTGAGTTCGGGGTGTGTTTCCGGTACAGTAGGAGTAGTTGTAGTGCCAGGTTCCGACCGACCACCGGGTTTACTGTTCCTACTGTTGCGGTTGCTCTTGTAGCCTTCCTTTCCGCTACCGCCGTTGTTTCCGGTTGGGGTTCCGCGGGATCCCTGCTAAGTCTCTGTTTTGGAGACTCATTCCCTACTTTTCAGGGGTGGCGGTTCTTCTTCCTTGAGGTTCGAGGGCGCGGTGCGGAGGTTCTCAGTTGCCAGCTTGCCGGGCCGAGTGTTCACTCGGCATGTGGTACATTTTTACTACTTTAGACTGTACTTTCTGTTGGACTGGACTCTGTTGTAGCTGTAGTTGTTTATCTGTTTCTGTTAATTGTTGAGTTGTCCTGCTTTCTTTCCTATTTCTTTGTGCCTCCACACTCCTTTCAGCCCTTCTGAGCCCTCCCGGCTCGTGGGCGGCGGTTCGAGTCTCGGCTTATCGGGTCTCTCCCGGTAATCGGATTCTCGGGTCGTTACAGCAGTGGTCGCCCATTCTGTGAACAGAACAAGCTGGAAGAAATAGCATCCATCCAGACAGTCGCCCATTCAATTAATGCCCGCTAGCCTAGTCGCAAATTCTCAGCAGAAACAGACTTCTCACAGAACACCCTAAACTACGCTCTATGATGGCTGGGTGTCATGTTTCTTCATAGTGACATGACAAACAGAGTTTCCAGGATTTTTAGGGTACAACCTGCTTGATTACCTTGAGGGAATCCAAAGCTAGCGTAGACTTACGGAGGTCTCAATGAAGAAAGTACTAGTCTGAAGGAAGGAATATCCCGCGGAAGGTCCAATCATCACCAAGAGTTGAGAGTGTGAGTGATAGAAAATAAAATAGGGACTCCATCTATAGACGTGAGATGAGAGTGTCAAAAGACTCGCGGTATGGGTTAAAAGTCAATAAAACACGTGAAACAAGAAATTGACATCTGTACTGGTGGGCGCCCATTCAAAATAGACGTCTCAGTGCAGAGGCATCAATTCTTATATATTTTTCTTTTTCTGGGTTTTAAACAATTCACAGAAATTGGCGTCCTAACAGTAAGGCGCCAGTTCATTAATGGACGTCAATATATTTAGTCGCTCATTCTTTATTTCCACATTTTTATTAAATAAAATAAGGATTGGCGTCTGTGTGGGCAGACGCTCATTCTTTTCGAGTTACAGGTTATTGAACACCGGGCGGGTGCGATCACAGACACAAAATACTGTTCATTAACTCGAGTTACTGTTCATTTAGGGGATGGATAGTGCCCTTTTGACGTTTATGAAGGTTTTAAGGAAACTAATCATGTAGACATGTAGAGAAAAATAAGGGGAATCTAGATATATGCAGAACATGAAATTTAGATGTACGATTACATAGTTATTAAATTCTAAATACGCTGTATTTATTGATTTGCCAAATAAATTGGTGTATGGTGTATGGGTCTCTAATTAATGAGCGTCTCAGTGATGAGTCGCAGTTTCAAGAATCTGCGCCCAGGCAGTGGACACAAATTCTTTTACATGCAGAAACGAATGAACAACATCCAGGAAACGATCAGGATATGATCTATGCATGTATGGATCCTATTTTTACATGGTACAAGGTTTGATCTTGAGAGATTGCCTACCTTGACCAAGCTTTAACGGACGAAGACGAACGAAGAACAGGAGGAAGAACTAGCAGAGGATGCAGTCGATACGGTAGGAAAAGAAGAAGAAGAAGCTTCTACGTGCAGCAACGGCAGCAACAACCGCAACTGCAACACGCCCACGCACATGACAAATGGGAAGGGGAAAAGCTAGCATTGTTTCTTCTCACAGGATGCGTTAGGAAGAAGAGGAGGGCGAGGACGTCGACGCAGGGAAGAAGAGACGAACAGCCTCCTCTTTTCGATCGGCAGTAGTAGTAACGACGTACTGTTCTACCTAGGGTTATATTTATAGGGGAAGCATTCTTATGTGTGCTTGGATCCTAGTGGGAATTAAACTTCCCTTCACACAATCCTAATGGGGTTTAATTTCCTTGATCGATCTCACCCTTTCCACATCACCAGCCACCTTCCTTATTCAACTTAAACCCTAACCTCTCCATGTATGTTTCGAACGTGGAAATGTTTGTGGCCTTTTTGAAAAACCCTCTGGTTATTATATTTATATATACATATATATCCCCTTATCATATGTTTATATGTAACTCTCTTAAGGCCCAAAAGCCCATTACCTATTGTTTTAGAGTTATAATGGGTTTTTATGCTACTTTAACATGTTAGTCTTTCTTAAGGCCCATTTTCTACCAAAGTGGTCATATATATATATATTTGAAATTATTTGTTAAAGTCCAGTAAAGCCCATTACTTAAATTATTAATGTCCATTTAATTCTTTTAGTTATTTCTATTTTTCTTATATCAAAATTTTATTCTCCACAACTTTATATGACCAATATTTATGTAGTCATTATTATTTATTTTCTATTTAAATTTTCGGAGTGCTACACCCTGCTCCACTTAAAAGAATTTGGTCCTCAAATTCACACGATCTTCTTTGCATAGCACTGGGGTAAAATCACCATATTCAAAAATATCTATTATAGCTAGCTAGATTCATCCTCATAGCATGCTAAGTACTAAGATCACCATATCCAATCATGTGATTTATAACAGAGGTAGGTTTTTAGAGTTACCTTCCAATGTTTGTAGCCTACCCTGCCGCTTAGGTGCACCTTGTTGATGTTCTCGTGATGCTTGTTCCTTTAAAAGTGGACAATGGGCGATTCTATGATCTTCACTTCCGTAATGAATGCACTTCCCGAGCCTATACTAACACTCTTCCGGTTGGTGCCCTCCTTTATTGCAATGTTCACATTTTTCCTTGGTCGGAACAACTTGTTGGTCTACGTTCTGGGGTTTCTTATCCTTCCGAGAACCATTACCACCATTTGGCCTCCTTTTTCCATTCACGGCTTCCCCATTCTTGTGTCCGTTTGCTAACTCCTTCTTGGCGATTTTTCCTTTGATTCATTCCATCATATCCATAGCGTCTTCCAATAGTTGCGCTTTCCTTACCATCTTCGTATAAGTTTGGATTTCTAACGGTGCTAATTGAGGAATAAGTTCCACCTTTAAGCCATTCATAAATCTCCTTGCTCTCATCTTTTCCATGATGAATAAATGAGGTGCGTAATGGGCCAATCTAGAAAACCCCGCCTCATAGTCCGCTACCGATGAACTACGTTGTTTCAATGCCGCAAACTCCATAGCCTTATTTTCCTGGATTCTCTCCAAAAAATATTTATCATTAAAGTGTTCTAGGAACTCACCCCATGTAACTTGATCGTTGGGCAAGATCGCTTCCACGGACCCCCATCATGTCCGAGCATCCTTTTCTAGTTGATACGTCCCCAATAGTACCTTCCCTTGGTCGGTACATTGTATAACCCTGAAGGTTCTCTCTATTTCTTGCATCCAATTTTTCGCCTTATCCGGGTCGGTAGACCCACTAAACTTAGGAGGATTCATCTTTTGGAACTTCTGATGTAAATCTCCGGCTCCATGTTGAACTCCACCTTGTTCAACTTGTTGCAAAGTCTGAGTCAACCCTTGGACGGTGCGCTGCATCTCTCTCCATTGAGCTCTATCGGCAGCCAGCTTAGCCTACAAAACAAGCTTTTAAAGTAATGATTACTCATGTCTTGACATTAATTCTAACATAGATAGTCATTTTTATTGATTAGCCCATGGCTCTACTCAATTCTCACGGTATTCCTATAGGGTAATTGACAAGGACAACTCGATCTATAACTTGGACTTAATGACCTAGGGATTTAGAAAGCGTAGGCTCTGATACCACCTTCTGTCACGCCCCGAACCGATAGCAGCGGAATGTACCGTTTGCTCGGAACGTGGCAGTTAAACAGTCATGTCAATCAGAGCATAGCTATAAGACAAGATATAATTGAACAAAAATATGACTTTATTGCAAATGTAAGTCTATTACAATTTCGACTCCACTAGAAAGACTCAATAAAGGAAAATTACATTAGACTCTCAAACTAGACTCGACATAAGACAAAAGACAACAAGACCAGGAGGTTCATCTAGATTTGTCGAAGCTCTCTTCACTCGTTCCCGTGCCCCTCTTGATCGTTCTCGCCATCACTATTATCATTACTTGAAAAATATTGGAGAACGCTAGGTGAGCGAATGCTCAATAGGTCATATATCTCAAGCTCCAAGCTAGCTTTAAGTAATTAACAATTTATCATGAATATGCAGATCATGCAAGGTATTATAATCCAGAACTATAATGGCACGAGATAGATAAATGAATCGGAGAAAATTTCAAGAACTACAAAGGAAAGTAGACATGACAATAGATAATTCCAAGGTCATTCATGATGAGACAAATAACAAGTTTTTCAATAAGGTACTCACTTCCATAAGAGCATAACATGTAACTATTACTTTATAAGATTGGCCATATACATTTAGGAGTTCAAACATTCGAATAATGACAATCACTTGTGGAAGGTCATAGATCAATCTTGCTTTTGGTTGGTGTAATGCCACACCCGATCAATCATGATACTGGCACACGTTTGGATTTTACCTTGCCCATGGGATCAGATCCGGATCCCGTCACTTTTCTTTCTAGCATTGAGTATCAATCAATTGGACCTATAGCCCCTTTTATATCCTAGACCAACTCCACTCCAATCAATGGCCAAAGAGCTCCAAGGATCAAGCATGTAGAACCATTAGAGTAGATTTCATGAAGCATAGAGTTCAAGGACATAACTTATAGTAAGGATGATATATCAATAAACCATACGAGAACCATGACAATCTGAAAAATCTGAGTAATTGGCGTCCACACAGGTCGCCATCAATTAAAGAATATGCGCCCACTATAGTGGTCGCCCATTCTGTGAACGGAACAAGCTGGAAGACATAGCGTCCATCCAGACAGTCGCCCATTCAATTAGTGCCCGCTGGCCTAGTTGCAAATTCTAAGCAGAAACTAACTTCTCACAGAATGACCTAAACAACGCTCTATGATGGCTGGGTGTCATGTTTCTTCATAGTGACATGACAAATAGGGTTTCTAGAGTTTTTAGGGTACAACCTACTTAGCTATCTTGAGGAAATCCAAGGCTAGCGTAGACTTACAGATGTCTCAATGAAGAAAGCACCAGTCCGAAGGAAGGAATATCCCGCGGAGGGTCCAATCATCACCAAGAGTTGAGTGTGTGAGCGATAGAAAATAAAACATGGACTTCATCTACGGGAGTGAGATGAGAGTGCCAAAAGACTCGCGGTATGGGTCAAAAGTCAATAAAATAAGTGAAACAAAAAATTGGCGTCTGTATTGGTGGGCGCCCATTCAAAATAGGCGTCTCAGTGTAGAGGCATCAATTCATATATATTTTTCTTTTTATGGGTTTTAAACAATTCACAGAAATTGGCGTCCTAACAATAAGGCGCCAGCTCACTAATAGGCGTCAATATATTCAGTCGCTCATTCTTTAATTCCACATTTTTATTAAATAAAACAAGGATTGGCATCTGTGTGGGCAGACACTCATTCTTTTCCAGTTACAGATTATTGAACATTGGGCAGGTGCATTCACAGACACAAAATAATGTTCATTTACTCGAGTTACTGTTCATTTAGGGGATGAACAATGCCCTTTTGATGTTTATGAAGGTTTTAAGGAAACTAATCGTGAAGACATGTAGAGAAAAATAAGGGGAATCTAGATATATGCAGCACATGAAATTTAGATGTACGGTTACATAGTTATTAAAATTTAAACATGTTGTATTTATTAATTTGCCAAACAAATTGGTGTCTCGTGTATGGGTCTCTAATTAATGAGCATCTCAGTGATGAGTCACAGTTTCAGGAATCTGCGCCCACGTAGTGGACGCAAATTCTTTTACATGCAGAAACGAAAGAACGACATCCAGGAAACTTTCAGGATATGATCTATGCATGCATGGACCCTATTTTTACATGTTATAGGGTTTGATCTTGGGAGATTGCCTACCTTGACCAAGTTTTAATGGACGAAGACGAACGAAGAACAAGAGGAAGAAGTAGCAGAGGATGCAGTCGATACGGCAGGAAAAGAAGAAGAAGAAGAAGAAGAAGCTTCTACGTGCAGCAACGGCAGTAGCAACCGCAACTGCAACACGCCTACGCACAGGACGAAGAGGAAGGGAATAAGTTAACGTTGTTTCTTCTCACAAGACGCGTAAGGAAGAAGAGGAGGACGAGGACGTCGACGCAGGGAAGAAGAGACGAACAGCCTCCTCTCTTCGATCAGCAGCAGCAGTAACGACGTACTATTTTGCCTATGGTTATATTTATAGGGGAAGCATTCTCATGTGTACTTGGATCCTAGTGGGAATTAAACTTCCCTTTGCACAATCCTAATGGGGTTTAATTTCGTTGATCGATCTCACTCTTTCCACATCACCAGCCACCTTCCTTGTTTAACTTAAACCCTAACCTCTCCATGCATGCTTCGAACGTGGAAAGGTTGGTGGCCTTTTTGAAAAACCCTATGGTTAATATATTTATATATACATATATCCCCATATCATATGTTTATACGTAACTCTCTTATGGCCCAAAAACCCATTACCTATTGTTTTAGAGTTATAATGGGTTTTTATGCTACTTTAACACGTTTAACATGTTAATCTTTATTAAGGCCCATTTTCTGCCAAAGTGATCATATATATATATATATATATATATATATATATGCATGTATATTTGGAATTATTTTTTAAAGTCCAGTAAAGCCCATTACTTAAATTATTAATGTCCATTTAATTCTTTTAGCTATTTCTATTTTTCTTATATCAAAATTTTATTCTCCACAACTGTTATATGACTAATATTTATGTAGACATTATTATTTATTTTCTATTTAAATTTTCGAGGTGCTACAACAAGATACAATACTCAATTGTAGGAAGTTGGTGACATTGTGATATATAAAAGGTGTTGTGTAATTCAAATGCATTTATTGCTATGACTCGTGTCATTTGATTTTCTATAATTTAAACTTTTAGATTCTTTCTTTAGAACAATGTGTGATTTTGTTTTAAATCGTGCACATATCGAGCTTTTTTTCCCAAGTGCAATCCCAGGGCATCAAATCTTCAAAGTCAATTTTCAAAATCATATGCATAATTATATTATATGTACATCTTTTAAAGTGATGATTTGATGTTATTATGACAAGCTGGATCAAGTGGCAGGATGTTGGGCCTCACTTGATGTTAGTGGTCCACTTGTGTGGGTTATTGGGCTGCTTAATTTAAACACACTTAAAGTCTAGACTAATGGAATTGGGTTATTGGGCCTGACCCATATGTGGCCCATGAGTTTCGATTATGAGTAAGAACCCAATTAGGTTAAAATCTTGGATTGGTCCCTCCTCTCATATAAGCACTCCTGGCTGTGACTCCCCCTAGAGGTTTCATGCATTCATGCTCAATAGAGAGAGAAAACCAGGGAGCATTGCGAGGGGTCACGCGGCTTTCCATCGGGCTGTTCGTGATCAATGTCGTCTTACTCCTTCTCGTCGTGAGTGACTGTGAACACAATGTCTTCTACCACAGGTATGCTTCAGATTCCAACATGCATAATTAGTTGTATACACTGACTTTAGTGTGTACACTAATGAGTGTAGGCCTCTTGCATAGGCTCATGCTCCTCACCTCGGCACCGGGAAAGTAGTATTGAACTCTCGACCCTCTGTCCCCTCCCCGCTGTGCCATATGACTAAAAAAAAGACTTCAGTGTCACCTCCTAATGAGTGTGTGCCTAAGGGGGGGTTCAATTAATAAAGGAACTATTAATTCACATTTATAATATGGAGTAAATGAATAGTCTTATTGAAGCCAAGTGTGGGGTAAGGAAAAGCAAGCAATTAGGTCGTCCAATATAATCGAATTAAGAATTAAACGGAGGTTGAGAATCTTCATTTTTAATTTCAACAAAAAAGGACTTTAATTTTTTGATATATGATATGTTTGTTTCATCATAAAATATCATAATTATTTTATTTTATAATATTTTTTGATTATCTTTTGAGTGTAAAATAGTGTACATGAGATTACTGTTTGGTTGACGGTGTATATCCACGAAAAATCAAAACTAGAGAAAAAAATGAGTTGAAATCACAAACAATCAACATATACCTTATATTATTTCCCTGTCATCTAAACAAAAAAATTGATTAAAAATTATAAAATATATTACTTTTAAAATTAATGATGGTAAAATCGGAGAATTACATGGAAAGCAACGAAACCATCACATATTCAAAGCCCGGCCGAGATTTCTAAACTGTAAACTCTGGCCCTTTGGGCTGAGTTGATGGGCCATGAAGCTTTCGGTTTGAATGGGCCTTCCGGCTGGAGGCCCGCCAGGCCATCCTACTTGGCCCGTGTTTGTTCAGGCAGGACCGGCCTTTGGACGTAAACTTACTTTTACCTTAATTTTTGATATTTACCCAAAATCTGTTGCCGTTAATATGTTCAAAGCAAGAAGAGATACGAAAAAAGAGAACACCACTAATCTAAATATTCGAATGGTACTTATTCTTTTAATCATTATGAAAGAGTAATCTCACACTCTCAAGTATGGCACATGAATTCCAAACTTCATTCTTTTAATCATTTGATAACCGATTAGGGTGAGGGAGTCAACGAGAGAGAGAGCGGTGTGGGTCTCACCACTCTCCTCACACACATCGTCACTAATTACGGGCAGTTATTGCACTCGACCTCCTGGGGTCGGTTGGCTAATTACACCCCGTTAGCAAAGCGCCACTTGAGATTTTGAGCAGTTTCAAGTCTACTCTCGCCACCTCCATAGAACTCTTCTCAAATCTCCCCATTCCAGTTATATTTTACTTGTCTTGCCAATAAGAAAAAAAAATGATAATATTTTGATCAAGTTATTCGTTCCAATTCGGTCGGATTCCAATTGTATAAGAGTTAGTCTTGTTGCACGCCCACGATTATTGCACATCTTGGGTGCGCAACAATTTTCTTTTTTCCTTTTTATAAATATGGTGAGATGGGAGCTCACCTCACATATCTTTTAGTATGTGTTGTCTCTTCAAAAAGGTAATAATAATAAAAACAAGAATTGCGAGAACTTGATTCCTTAAAAAAAAATTTGGACGACATTTTTTTTATTTTATTTTAGGTTGTCCGATGGAGGGACAACCCGTATCGATAGATAGATAGATAGGTGAGGTGGGCCCCTATCTCACCATATGTATTTTATAAAAAAAGAAGCTTGATGTACATCCAAGTGTGCAAAATTTTGAGTGTGCGGCAAGAGAAACTGCATGTGGGCTCGGCCCAAGAAACCGAGGAACCTCCATGAGGAGGGTTCATCCGGGAATGGTTGACTTAGTCCACACTGGAAATGGTTTTTCATCGGAACCCTGGTTGCAAGAATTCGTGGTCATCTTCAGACAAGATGATTAATAGAGCAAATCCAGACGTTCTAAGCTGAATGAACAACCATCACATCCAGATGTTCCAAGGTGAATGAAAACTACCTCTGAACAGATCTCTATGCTACACTGATTATGGGACTAAAAGTCCTGCTTGAAAATCCCTACTAAACTGGAAATTAGAGGTGAGGGAAAACATTCAAAAAGGTGAAATAGGATGGCACATGTGGGTTCTCACTTGAGACTGCCTACATCTTCCATCGGTGTCCATCTGCAATATTCTTGCCAAATATCAAAAACCCTGACAATTTGGCACCACAATTTCTTTCTCAGCAATTAGTTTTGCTGGATCCTCACAGGTCATCGAAGTAAATCCGCTGATATTGACACAAAATCTGTTGATAATCTACCGTTGATATGTTCAAATCAAGAAGAAATGATAAAAAATAAAAGAGTATATTGGAATGGGTGCAGTCCAGATGAGGGTGAACGAGGGTGCTCACGTTAGATTTGACATTTTAATTTCTGGGTGCGAGACCTTAAAAGGAATCTGATACAATGTCTCATTACTTCTCTTTATATTAAGATGCATGGGGTTCATCCATCTGCTACCGTGATGACCTAAACATATGCACATGTGCTCAAATCATGGTAAGTCGACTACTAGTGATCTGCGCCCGATCGGGATCGCCCTGCTCTGGTACGGTCCAAGTCCACCCTGTCCTTCGCCCACCCTCACGTCGTCAGTCACTTTCTTCCCCCCACTCCGGCAGCACCCTTTCTCGCATACTAACCGCCCCCCGGCCCCCCAACCTCGTTAGCCACCTCCCTTACGCTGGTAGCCTCCCACTCAGACCGGCAACGTCTCTCCCCCAACTCAAATCGACCTTGAAACGTCTCGAATCCGGTCAGAATCTCCTCAAGTTGCTCCAACGATGGATCCACCTCTTCACTGTGTAAACACGTCGGAAATTGGCCTGATCGCGCCGACGATGACCCACCCCGACTCGATCGATCCAAGACGGATCTTGAACCGATTTCTCTCCAATCCAATGCGATACGCCCGAGTTAAAGCGAGTCGCACCGAGTTAACGAGCAATGGCTCAAATTATTAGCACCAGTACCTTCTTTTGAAGAAAAAATCAGCACTAGACTTACAGCTTGATCTAAAGACCAAGGACAGTGATCCTAACAAGAGTTTACAGGCAGGGAAGGCATTTATGATCCATTGGTTTGTCAAATCTAATTTATGAGGACTTCACCCACGTCTGTCAGAAAGTTGCATTCAAACAGCCATAGAAGGTACGCTGTAAATGAATTACGAATGGAATGTGGACGAACGATCGCAACGTTTTCTCCCACCCGAGTATCAGGAGTACCTGTGAATGGTTGGTTACATCCTCCTCTTTTACGATGCATCTATCCACACCCCCATGAGGTGTGGGGATTTGTCCCGAGCCGAAAGCAACGTGCACTCAATTGTCAACATGACACTACGACTCTGCTCCTCCTCCTTTTTTCTGCGGTGGTCATTCAGCCCGAAGGGTCACATCCAAGGGTGTCCATGGGCTACCTACCCTTTCATGGGCCTTGTCGAAACGTTGATGTGGGAGACTTGGGCTGAGCTCAATCATTCAAGTTTTTCTTTTCCCCTGTACAAACAGGCCAGTCTCAGTTGATTCCCTGGTGTAGATTTGAGAATGGGATATACTTGAAATAAGGTACCAGAGAAAGTGTGGTAGACTTGGGGGGATGAGCTCAATGAAGTTAATGTGCCTCATCTGACTTGAATGTACTAGATGCTATTTGTCTCAGGTCGAGCATATCCTGGACCTAATCAAAACTGTGGAGTACAAATAGCATCAAACTCAAAGTTCTAGTAATGTTTCGAAGATGTAACTTGATCAACAAATTCATAGAGTAATAAGGTGTTTGGTTGCTATTTTTTTCTCTTTTTTCTCTCAAATTTAAAAATAAAAGTAAGAGACTCACTAATCCTGTTTGGTGTTCTTTTCTTAAATTTTGGGGAGAAAATCTCACCCCGTGTAAACCTTCATCAAAATAAAAATAAGTCTAGACCATTTTTTTTTGAGATCGCTCTCCCCCTCCCTCCCATGCGCGGCCTCCCTCCCCCCCTGTGTTGCGCAGCCCCCCTCCTCTTCGACCGGCGTCCCTTCCTCCCGGCGCCATCCCCGTCGTCGTCGTCCTCCTCCTCATCGAGGCCGCCGCGCGTGTAGGGCAACTTCCGCCAGGGCTCGTCACCTCCGAGTCTGACTTCGCATGCATCCTGCTTCAAACGCCTGGAACCCCTGTCGGGCTTCTGCCAGCAACTTGCGAGAGAAAGGACGACGAGGATGAAGCGGAGAAGGTGGAGCGTGGGAGAGAAGGGGCTGCCTAAGCAGAGAACCGGGCACGGAGTCGTTGCTAACATCGAGAAAGAAACTTTACCACCGCCTGCACGACGGCAGAAGCCGCCTCCGCCGCGACCTCCCTCCATCGCTTGCACGCCGCGACCTCCCTCCACCGTCTGCACGCACGACCTCCCTCCACCGCCTGCACGCGCGACCTCCCTCCGCCGCGACCTCCCTCCACTACCTGCAACCACGACAGCAGACGTGTTACGCGCGACCTCCCTCCGCCGCGACCTCCCTCCACTGCCTGCAACCACGACAACAGACGTGTTTTCCCCATCTCATCTCCCAAACGAATCTATCGAGAAATTAAAAATTGTGACATTTTTACCACACAGTTGGACTTATTTCTATCAATTTTAAAAATTAAGTTAAAAATCAACATATTATATTTTTTAAGAGAGAAATAATTTCTAAAAAATAAATACTCCCAAACAATCTATAAAAACTCCGAGTGATAACTCTTGCACCCAATAGAAATTTCAACAGCAAAGAATCATTGTGATTTTTTGACTTGTATGTAGTCTGGGTTCAACATTCTGCATGGACGATTTGACATGTATACAGAGGCCATGCATCTTTCATCCCAAACTCAATTCTCTGATTATGATAACCCAATCCCTTTTTGGATGATAACCCTGTTTTTGGGCCTCACTTTTCTTTCCAAAAGGCCTCCTTGAAGACAAAAAGGGAGGTGCTCCACACTTTAAAAGTAACCATGCAGAGTGGTTTAACTTTCACCTGGTAAATAGGAACTCTTCTCCATTATGAGATGTCCGGTTGTCTTTCTCACTGCAGAACCAGACCCACCTGCACGACTAACCCTTTAACCCCGTTACGTCTCCCACCACACTGTTTGAGATGGTTGCTGTCCCTGTGTCCCGGTGAGGCAGAAGCTTCTCGTCTGGTCACATGTAGGGTTTTGTCCCCGGCCATATGGAGCCGGATTCAACCCCTTTCCGTGGTGAAGATGTGAGGTTCCATCTTCCCCCCCCTCCCCCGGTATGCCAAGACGCGATGGGACAAAGAAACAGGTGGACAAAGTTCTAGCATAACAGGAGGCAGGAGGGCATTCCGCCGAGCGTGGGTGTGTGATTTAGACTGTTTTAACATGTGGACAACTCACAATGGCGGTTCAACTCCAAAATCTTTGCCGAAAGAGCCGGGCTAAATATTCACGTAACACTGTATGTATCCAACATAGATGAAAACAAAGAAAGAATGGCCGCCAATCGCCGTAGAGGCATGTCAAGTTAGACTAATTTATGGGTCATGTAAAAAAGAATTGATCCGCTACGAGATTTGTCGAATAGTTGAGTCGTATCGAATCGGTATCTTCTTGATTCGGTATGATACGGTCGAGTCGCATCCGACTCGGCCCGACTCGACCCCCCTCTCTCTCCCCCTCCTCTCTCTCTCTCTCTCACATTGTGACTCGGTTAGACTTGGTCGATCCTACGGATGATCCGTAACGTATCGAGTTTTTTCAGATACGGTGAGACATACCCGAGTCAATCCGAGTCGAATCGAGTCGGCAAATCATGCTACGGACAGAAAGATGCTTTTTTAAAAAATAAAAGCTATAAGATGAATGACCCTCCGTGTAATTAGGCACGGGTTACACACAACATTACGTAGGAAAAGAGTGTACGATGACGGTGAAAATAACAAGGGGTCTGGCTGCCGTCGCCATGGCTCCCACATTTTTTTTTCTTTCCTCTCTCTATCTCTCCCGCTTTCTGTTCAACGCCCGCCCCCTCCCACCCTGCCAGTCCCTTACCCCCCCCCCCCCCCCCGCCCCGCCCGGGTGGTTTGTCCCCTTGCGCGCCATAAAGCTCGCCAGCGCCTTTTTGTCTGACCGCGGAGAAATGGCGCTTACAGATCTCACCTTGCAGCGGTGGCAAGATTCGCTATGTCCAGAGATGGCCTTTGCCGACTGTCACCCCTCCCCCCTCCCCCCTCCCCCTGCCGACCTCCGCGCCACAGTATTCCATGTTTGAAACGGCGCCCCCCTCGTGCATTGGGGCGGGGGGGGGGGCGGGGGCGGTGGGGCTTCGTCTTGGACCGCTCTCCATGGGCAGAAGGGGAGGTGGGGGGGTGGCGCGATGCATGCGATGGCGATGGTCGGCAACAGTCCTCGCTTCACCCCCCCCCCCCACACTGCTCCCACACGCACACGCTCTCTACGGTCTTCTCACGAGCATATACGCAAACAGTTGTCCGTCGTGTCAGCCGGAGCCAGCCCGCATACGCGGGACGCCGTTGTTGGGGGTGGTGGGGAGCCCCGGAGGTCAACAACAGGGACCGCCGACCGGACGATATCCAGCGGATTTCCAAGGATACGAGCAACGGAGATGGGGGGGGGTTGGGAAGGATTGGGGGCGCCCTGCAGGAGCGGCGGTGGTGTGGCCAGCACTGTAATTCGTACGTCGGCCGATACCTTTTTAACCTCAGGTTTTCTGTTGAACTTGTACCGGTATCCAAGGAATGGGAGTCCCAATCCCCGAAGGCTGCATGGGTCTCTAGTCTGAACTTGGGTCTCTTTCCCAAGGTCCCATTTGTCTAAAGTGATGAGGTCTAAAGTCTAAACTCTTTTGGGATGATGAGAAGAGGAAATCCCTTCTTTATTAAGTGGGGGGGGGGTGGTGAATTAAGACGTTAATTCCTAAGTTTAGAGATTAGAAGTAGAGAGTAAGAATGAAGGGGTAATGGGAACAAGACGGGAGTGAGTGATCCTCTTATGTATCACCCTTCTTTTATTTGGGAGGAGGAAGGAGAATGGTGAATGAGAGAGTTAACAGTGAGAATGATGGCAAAAGTGAGTGAATTCTGCTGAGATTAAATTTGGAGAGGGGTGGCTGTCGGAGATGGAATTGATGTTTATGGTGTGGGGGGCAAATGATTTGCCACTTGGGTACTTGTACTATTCAGGTGACTAAGATATATATATCAAAGAAGAAAGAAAGAAAGAAAAAAAATTGATAGCTTTAGCTTGTGGGGCTGATGGAAGGTGGGGGCAGAAATGATTTTGTGTACAGGAGAGGATCTCATGCATGGGTCAGTTAATTTGGTAACTCATTCCTTTCTTGGTATAGGTTAGAGGATTCATTGCACATATATCCTCATTGGTAATAACATTACATATTATTATAGGATAACTATATATATTCCCTTAAAATCTTACATGTTCTTTTCTACACCTTCGTATTCTTTATAGTATGCATGTATGTCTCAATATCAAGGAATATTATTTGGTTATATCTCTCGTGCTCTAACATCGTCAAAATCAACGGAATATTTTATTAAACATGTAATATGTAAGATTTTAAGAGGGTACACAAGATAATACGAAAGATTATAGGTGTATGCACGTCATTATCTTAATTATGAGAGAAGATTAAACTAGGGTGAACTAATCTTTTGATTGACTTAATCAATCTAAAATTAAATTAAACAAATGTTAGTTAACGACAATGACATAGGTGCATGTATATATACATATGATGAATTATAGCTATTATGGGAATATATATGATAATATAAATGAATAATAGAGGGGTATAGAGTAGAATATTAAGATTCCAGGGGATGTATGCAATTATTGCTACTATTGCTGCACTAAATATGTTGTTCTTAGGCATTGGGATCAGAGTTTGTCGACCCGGTGCGTCTCGCACCGACTCACACGACCCGACCCGACCCAGGTCGGGATCGGGTCGACTGGGCTGTGGGTCGCCACCGGATCGGCCTATTATTTTAATATTATATTATATTTTATATATAATGTGTGTTTTTCTATTTTATTATATTATTATATATATATATATATATATATATATATAAAGTGGTGTTTTAGAACGGGACGGATCGGGTCGTACCGAGACGGGAGCGACCCGACTCGACTCAAACCGAGACCGGGTCGACCGGGCCGACAAACCTTGACTGGGACGTACAAATAGTTATATGTTGCATAAAACCCTGCAATGGGTTCCTCGTTCATGACCCTCGTTTATTCCATTAACACTCAAAAAAGGAAATTTTCTCATAAGCTTGGGAACACTAACCCCCCCCCCCCTCCTCCCCCAAAAGAAAAAAAAATGAAATTATGTGATTGATCTTTTACATGACAGCGGGACCTCATGGAGTTTCTTCCAAAACCAGGTAGGTTCTCGTACGAAAATACACATCAACTATATATTCGAAAAGGAATGACACGCATCAACTAATTAATTAATTGATAGGTGGTTTTCTCCTACACTGTGGACAGATTAATGCATGTGTTCCCTCTGTAAGCGGACACTCTTTTAATACGAACTGCTTTTGTTGCTATGGCCATTAAATAAAGATAAACATTGATCGACAAATCACTAATGAGGAATGATTGGACACTTATATGCCGGAGCTTTTGACACAAATATTTCAGCCAGCAAGTAGTCGAATATTCTGAGAGGATACAACAAGGGACATCAACAGATGGAGGGCAATGTAGTAGGAGAATGAAACCTAGAGAAGACACCCTCCTCCTTTTATTGTCCGATCTTCTAAATAAACAATATTAGAAGATTTAATTAAGATCATTAGATCTAATTAAGCTCAATGCTTTCAAAGTATATATATATATATATATATATACAAATATATATACATATATTTGTCAAATAAACATTAAATGACAAAGATTAAGAGACTCTTTGATAAGGGAATAGAGAATAAGTAAAAATATAATTTGACAATACTGGTAGATTTTTTCACCGTTAATATGAGTTATCTCGAAATAACTCGTTATAATCATAAGAAATAACGAGTTGCTCCACCTTAACTCGATTAAAATTTAAAATAATAAAAAAAATAAGAATAACTTATCTATGCTTAAGTTAACCCGATTTTTCCTATTCCGTTATTAAAGAGGGTCTAAATGTGATACTATCGTGCCGAGATTGGTATGATGCGGTTGCATTCCTTCGATACTAGTTGACAAGAGATACATGGGCATGTGTGATGTTGCACTTTTTATCTTCTCATTTGTTCATATTCTTTTTTTGAATTTTAAAATAAGTTTGAATTCAATGCTCTCAAGTTTAAAAATTCTAAACTTAAGTTCTAAATCAATCAATTTCATCTTTTAATCGTCCCGAGTAATAATAATAATATTATTATTATTATTAAAGCATTCCTTTTATCTTATATGGAGGACTCCGGTAAGGGAAAGGTGGACACGATGGAGTCCATTTGTAAGTTCCACGTTTTTTCTTCCCGAGACTTCTTCGGTCAAAGGGTGGAGGAGTACTCTGCCCATCCACCGAAAAGGTTGAGAGAGGACATAAAAAAGAGGAGGCGGCCAGAGGAGACAAGGGGGCAAAGGCCTTTGGAAAGTCAGGATCCCAAGTAGCCAAGTTTGTTTGAGGAGGACAAGGCATTCAATGGCTTTGTACAAATCTGACCACCACCCATCTGCCACACGAGTGAGCGAGTGAGTGAGTGGGAGGAAGAACCAAACCCAAGGGTTGATCTTAGTGGTTCCTACTGGGGGGTTATCAAGAATTGTAAGGCTTCTTGTGAAAAAATGTGTGTGCGTGAGTGTGTGTGTGTGTGTGTGTGTGTGTGTGTGGGGGGGGGGGGGGGGGGGGGGGATAACTAGTTAGATTAGGGACGGATTATTTATTCGGGATGACTCACCAGACTGATCAGGGGGATAACGAGTTAGATTAGAGACGGATTATTTATTCGGGATGACTCACCAGACTGACCAACTCTTAATCTTAATCTGAGTAGATTAATTCATTCCACTTATTTATTAGGAATGAGTTAACTCACTTTAACTCTATCCGACTCGAGTTAAGAAAAAAAATATCAAATAAGAATTATCTCGTCCGACTCCAGTTAACTCATCTTAATCTAACTTAACCCGTTATCAGAGTGGTCAAATGTTGGTCAATTTTTTTTATTTATAGATGGATATATAAAGAAAAGTAGAACGCTTTCAAAACCTCAAAAGAAAATGACCAAAATTGTGAATTCTCTCTCTACAAATGCCCTCCTATCGTTTCCAGCAGACTTCTATGTCCAGTTATGTGCAGCGTTAGAGGGTGAAAATTCTCTCCACAGTGACGCGAAAGTGACGTCCTCTGTGTTAGACGCAAGGAATCTGACTGTTGGAAATGAGTAGTATCTGTTTATTGTAAGGAGTCATCGGACAAGTAGTACGATGTGTGAATAATTGCGAAGATATTTTCCCAGCACCGCCACTGGTGCAGGTTGATGAGTGTGTAAGCTGGGCCATTTCGCCGACTTGGGTGTGCGTGGGATTTTCATAAACCAACATCTACATAAATCTTTGGAGGCTCGAACACAAAAATATTCCTCTTTAATTGCTGTCCACTTCTTGTGATGTGAGAGCCACGCACACGTTATAGCCATCAGATGTCAAACACAAACATAAACACCTTGCTAAGAGGATACGAAGAAAGAACAACTACAATATATTTTAGAGAACATTAGTAGATTGACGGCGTATTTATGGGAACTTTTGATTTGAAATTACTCCCGACTTTCACTGTTAATATAGAAGGTATTAATTAAGGGGGAACACTGATAATTGAGTTTGTGGAGCAATAGATCAGTCAACCCTTCCTCGACAATCTTCCAATTTGATAAATTTTACTTTACATGTATTGGTTGGAACTTTGGAAGCTAAAAAAAGACTGCATAAAAAATTTGGATAATATTTTGTGCACCGAATTCAGTGTACAAAGTCAACTCAAATTGTAATATCCCATCTCATTAGTCTCTTAAAAAGTTGAAATGATCATTTTCGCTGCAAAAAGGATACCTCGCGTGAGATACGTACGGCCCAGTGTCAGACCATGTTTTATTCTTATAACAAAACGTTTCATTCTTGTAACAAAATATTTCATTCTTATAAATTATTTAACTCTCGTATTTTTTTGTCGAGCAAAAAAGTGGACCGACCGAATTTGACACGGGACGATACAGGACAGACACGGGACATCTTTTTTGACATAAAACGGTCATTTGCACATAGTATTACTCAAAAAACTTCGTGGATACAACATTTTATACATCTATGCACCCAATATTTGTTTGCCTAGTGTTACAAAATATAACATTGCGTATTCTTGGAATTAATTTGAAACTTCACGCCGGTGAAAACTAAGTTTGCTAACATGTTAACTTTTTGATACAACTGTGAAAGAAAATTTGGACCGAATAATATAAGAGGAGAGGGATGAATTAGATTATTAAATCAGATCGTTTCTCAAAATTAAATCTAACAAATTAAAATTTATTTCATAATTTTTTTTAGAAGAATAGTGACGAGAGATAATGAACCAATCACACAAATATACCGCAATGATTTTATAATGACTCAGATATCACCGTGCTGACCTACATCCACTATCAAAGAATATTATGGAATTTCTACAAAAAATTACTAGACATAAATGTATTAGCTCACCACTACAAATTACTTGATATCAAAGTGTAAGTTCACATCTCAATCCGTTAGATACAAGGACGCTAACTCGTTTCAATACGTTAGACACAAGGGCGCTAAGTCGTTACAAAATTATTAGACATAAAGACGTTAGCTCGTCTTGAAACCACGATACGAGAAAGAGATTATCCTTTCAAAAAAGAAGGATTCAAAGACTTAATTAGAAACTCTTTTTTTACGTCACAATAAAACTATCGAGAGATAGAGTTCTGATAAATAAATCTGAAGAAGAATGATTTGGACCCCACTCTCTTCACGTATTTACTTGCGGGCACTCCAGAATTTTAAGGCCAATTTGAGAATGAGTTAGGATGAGAAAACATATGAGAGAGAGAGTGATGAACCCCACATCTCCCTCGCACACAATGACATTAATCGGGCTCGATTAATAAATTAGCCCTTAAAGAAATAGCCAAAGACTATGCTTATGTTGCTTGATCTTCTATAGCTCCTTTCTTTCTGGTATCCGCACTCCACCTCTTTAACCTAGCTTCTCTCCTCTCTACAGTTGCCGCACTTGATTTTCAACTTAACTTCTCTCTAGTTTCTCTCCTTTTCTATTCAACGTAGGTTCACTTTTTTTTTTCAACCACCTCCTCTGTTGTTATTTTTTTTACGTATCTTCTCTTTTATGTGGCTCTTAGCCTTTTATATTTTTTTTAACGCACCTTCTCTTCGACAGAGCCGCTGCCTCTTCAACAATAATGACTCTCTCTCAACAATGGTAACTGGTGCGGACACCAGAGCGAGCGAGAAGCACGAACTGACGAGCCGTGGTACCATACGCGGAACACCACTCGAACTACATCATCGTCCCTTTAGCTCGGAGATAGTCTGGAATCTCCGCCTTGAGTTTGGATACTTTTAGCATTTATTTACATTGTTTTAGCACTTATTTGGATTGTATTTGGGCTTATAATGTGTGTTTTACTTGGACTTTCATTTTGGGCTCTTTGTAAGGCTCTTAATAAGTCATTTGGATTAAGCCCCTTTAGAGTCCATTAAGGGGGTGGCCATATTGGACCATTAAGCTTCATAATGGGTCCTTAATTCACTTAAGGCCCAAATTGGGCTTCCCCTCCTCATGGGCCACCTAGGTTGGAAAGGTCTATAGGCTCTCTTGGGCTTGTGGATGGCCTTTGATGGCCTTGGACCAACTTGACCCAAGTTAGGCCCATGAAGGGGGCGCCCCCTCTTTTGGCTTCATTAGGCTAGTTGATTTCTTTTCTTTCTTCTCTTTTGACCACATGGGAGAAATATTTTCCTAGCTTTCCCAAGATGCCCTCATCAACCCTAGATCTGAGGGCATGGAAGGTCATTTGCCATGGGAGGTCAAGTCATATAAAATGTTGTAATTTTCATTTCTATCACAATTAATGCCAAAAAAATTTAGAATTTCTTTGGAGCCTCCATAGCTTGGTGCGCACCCCCCTCTCTCCTCCCCCTTCTTGCAGCTGTGAAGGCTGCCTCCAGAGGTGTGAAGCCTCTTATTCAAGCCTCTTCTGAGTGGGAAGCTCAGATCTATCGCCGCCGCCGCCACCGAGCCGCCGTCGCACCGCCACCGCCGCCTTATCGGAATTCTATCTTCATCCAACAGCAAGCCCTTCCACGAATTTTAGCTCTCAGCTCCGAGATCTTCTTGAGCTCAAACTTTCAGGGTGAGTTTCAGAGGTCTCCCCCACGTCCCAGAAAAATTGGTTGGGCTTCCAACTTCTATTTTGTAATTTTCCATTTTCGTTCTTCATCTCCTTCCAGATCTGCCAGGTTTCTGTCTACTGTGACAGTAACCCTGAATTTCCCATCTTCGACCCACTTTTTGATTTTTTCTGGAGCTCCCAATTTTACTGGAGGTTCTGTCCAACACCCCTTCCAACCAAGAATTTTCGTAGAATTTCAAAGGACCTTTACCTATTTTCTAAAAATCACCTCCATATCCCATTCAGTTCTGTCTGCCCCTATCCAGATCCGACCACCCACCAGTATAAAATAGCTTTCCCCATCCAAATCTCTACCAAATCAGTCATAAAAATTATTTCCGTTTTCCTCTCTCTCTCCTCTACAATTTTTATGGAGGGCTCGAGATCTGAATCAGAGGTCTATCCTACGATCAATGCCAACTCTTAGGAAATTCAGTTTCTGCCCAGTCAGATCTGAAACTGAGAACAGGCCGGTTCTAAAATCGCCCATCAGAAGCACAGCTCTGGTGAATTTTTATGAGTCCCATAGCGTCGAAGGACTTCAAGAGAGCTTTCCAACGATACCTCTTGTATGTCGATCCGACATCGGGAGTGATCGCAGTAGTAGATCTTGCCGGGTCGCGCGGCTGAAAATAGAACCTGCAGATCCGTGAGCAGCAACCCCAAGCCTTGAAGATCGGAGCCGCCCGGCCTTCGACCGGTGTTTCAGCCCGGCCGCCGTCCAAGGAGGCGCGCCTCCAGGGGTCTCCTTCACAGCGGGACCCACCTCGTCAGTTTCGAAGGACAGAGCGGTCTGTGGGCCCCACG
Organism: Amorphophallus konjac; assembly: GCA_022559845.1. Lineage (NCBI taxonomy): Eukaryota > Viridiplantae > Streptophyta > Magnoliopsida > Alismatales > Araceae > Amorphophallus > Amorphophallus konjac. The sequence goes on from JAHNEJ010001582.1 coordinate 96,623, forward strand.
AACCATTAGATCGCGCCGTCCAGACAACACTAAACGCGGGTTTCGGCACCGCCGGAGCGACATCAAGATGCTGCCCGTCAACCCAATTTTCGTGACTCCCGGGCCCCACATATGACCTTTTACCTCCCTGCCTGGAGTGGGTCAAATATTTGTACCACAGTAAAACTTTGTTAACCGGGAGTCCGGATTTAACCGGGGTTGTCTTCCCCACGCCGGGAGCATGGAGGTAACGGTCTTAACTCCTTGGCGTTCATTTTCTAGTTTAGTCTATGGTCGTATGCCCCTGTGAGAGCGTAGGATTCTAGCATGTGAGTCCATATCACCGCTGAGAGCGAGAGAGTGACCCGTCCCGTGACTCGATCCGAGCACGGAAGTGAGTCGGACTACCCTTAACTCTGTCGGTTCATCAACCGTGCACGATCCGCGTTTCCCTCGCTTGGGACAACGAGTGAGCTTGCGTTTCTGTTAGCGACGTATAGCCCATAGGAGCTCTTAGTGTCGGGCCTAGTGTCTCTCATGCTCGTATGTTGCTGGTCGTGTATGCATTTAGAGTCCGAGGTCCATATCACTTAGAGTCGGTCCCCGTGTCCGTCCCGCATCAGTTTGGTATCAGAGCGAGTCGAGTCTAGGGTAGTCGTTACATAAGTCTTGCACAGTCTAAGTCGAGTCTAGGATCATCATTATTTTTAAAATAAAAAAGGGGTGTTTTAAAATTGCATTTCATCCTGATAATTTGATATTTTAAAAGGTGTTGTCTGAACGCTAGGCTACGCCTATCGGGAAGGCCGCACACTTGCGCGAGTGATCTTCGGATCGATTAACTCCGCCACGTACCGGATATTGGTTTAGGTCTAGGTGCATTAGTCGGTGTTTGCATCAGTTTGTGTCTCCTATTTCGTGTGTCTTTGCATGCCCACCCGTCGAGGTACCCAATACTCGCCACCACCACCTATGGCGGATTCCCGAGCCCGTAGCTCCGACGAGCCCTCGACGGCCGAGATGTTCCGAACCCTCATGGACCGTCTCGATACGCGTATGGATGGCCTTAGTACGCGTCTAGATGGCGTAGGAACGCGTCTAGAAGGGAGAATGAAAGCCCTTGAGGATCGGGCCGAATCTTCGGACCAGTCCATCCAGGGTCTTGTAGGGAGGATTGCCGTCCTCGAGAGGGCCCCAGCGGCGGCGCAACCCGCGCCGACCAATGGTCAACAGGAGCCGGCTCAGCAACCTGCTGCGCCAAGAGCTCAGGCGGTAGATGTTGGGAGGCAACAGGTGCATGTGGTGGATGATTATGCATCTGATAATGAGCCAGGGGGTTACAGTCGTCGGAATCAACGACGGAATCGTGATGACAATGATGACGACCGCATTCTTAGGGGCGTGCGTGCGGACCCTCCCACTTTTAGCGGGTCCTTAGACCCGAAGGTATATTTAGATTGGGAGGCCGACATGGACCGGTACTTCGAGTGGTTTGAGATGACGGACCATCGGAGAGTTCGATACGCGAAGATGAAGCTGCATGGGCATGCCCAAACTTATTGGACCAATGTGGAGAGCCTGCTAAATCAGCGACGTCAACCCCCGATCGGCACTTGGGATGACATGAAAATGAAATTGAGGGAGAAGTACCTTCCTGCCTCATATCGCCAACGTCTCATAGATAAATGACAAAGTCTCTCCCAAGGGAACCGATCCGTGACCGAGTACACCACCGAGTTTGATGAGTATTATTTACGGTGTGGAGTTACGGAAGAGAGCACCATGACCATATCACGCTTTCGGAGATGTCTGCGGCCAAACTATCAATACGAACTTTTTCGCCGCAATGCGACCACTTTGGAACAAGCGTATCAGGTTGCTCTCGAATTGGAGCAATTCGAGGCCGAGTTCGAGTCTCCCCATCGGTTGGGCTCCTTTCCCCTTCGTAGTGTCGAGCCTCGTGGCTCTTCTGGCACGTATCCGAGGGCCCCCATGGCCCGACCTCAGGAGCCCACTCGTCCCGAGCCTTTCGCTCCTAGGCCTCGCCCTCCACCCCCGAGGGACCTTCCTCGTCCCCAACATCTTACGGCACCCACAGCCCGTCCACCGGCACCCGCACCTCCTGCCCGTCCTTTATTGCCTTCACCTCTATCCGTCGGGAGGATAAGGGGAAAGGACCCATGATTGGGGAGCCTAGTGGATCACTCGCTGCAATGGGTTTGGCCATTTTGCCAACCAGTGTCCCACCCGCCAATCTCTTGTCATTGGGGACACACAGGCCGAGGATACCACCCCTACGGACCTCGAGTTAGTCAGCTATGAAGCAGATCCGGAGCTAGCTGACGAGTACTATGAGGCCGAAGGTAATGGCCAGGATGCCCAGCATCCGGACGATACCCACTTGGGGGTCGTCAGGTGTATTCTCACCCAGCCACAGGCCAGTGATGACTGGCGACGGACCACTATCTTTCATACATTCTGTCGGCTGGGCAAGCAAGTTTGTAAGGTGATTATCGATAGTGGGAGTTGCATCAATGCAATCTCCACGGGCACTGTCTCCAGTCTTGGTCTTACACCCGTGGATCACCCTTGCCCCTATCGAGTATCATGGGTGGATTCCACCTCCATTCCGATCAGGCTGCGGTGTCTGGTCCCACTGCAGTTCCGTGCCTACCGTGACGATATCTGGTGTGATGTCCTCCCCATGGAGGTGGGCAGCATTATTCTTGGTAGGCCGTGGTTATTTGATCGGGATGCCACACTACATGGCCGGTCGAACACCTGTACCTTCGACCATGCTGGCCAACGGATTACCCTCCAACCCTCTCAGCCCAAGAAGCCTTCAGTTAGGGGTCCTACTGGCCCTAGTACTCCGGAGCCTTCCATCCCCGGGCCCAGTACCCCACCCCCAGCTCGGGCTATGACCGTTACATCTGGCCCAGGCGAGCCCTCGACTAGGAGATTGATGATGATTAGCTCCCGGGAAATGGAGCGGGAGGCTAGTAGGGGCTGCCATGTATTTGCTATTACGGTCCGAGAGGTGGAGCCGAAGTCCGAGGGTGAACTCCCACCCGATGTCATTCCTATTCTACAGGAGTTCGCTGACATTTTTCCCGAGGAGCTTCCCGAGGGACTCCCACCCATGCGGGATATTCAGCATGCTATCGACCTGATTCCGGGCTCCTCATTGCCCAATCTTCCTCATTATCGCATGAGTCCCACGGAACATGCCGAGCTAAAATGGCAGGTCGATGAGTTGATGCAGAGAGGGTCTGTTCGGGACAGCATGAGTCCGTGTGCTGTTCCCGCATTACTCGCCCCAAAGAAGGATGGCACGTGGAGAATGTGCATTGATAGTTGTGCCATCAACAAAATCACCGTGAAGTACAGGTTCCCTATTCCTCGCCTAGATGATATGCTAGACATGATGGCCGGTGCCACTATCTTCTCGAAGATCGATCTTAAGAGTGGTTACCATCAGGTGAGGATTAGGCCAGGTGATGAGTGGAAGACCGCATTCAAGACCAAGGATGGTCTCTATGAGTGGTTGGTTATGCCCTTTGGGCTGACCAATGCCCCTAGCACTTTCATGCGGCTCATGACTCAGGTCCTTCGACCTTTCATTGGAGTCTTTGTGGTAGTGTACTTTGATGATATTCTTATCTATAGTCGCACCACGGGGGACCACTTAGACCACCTTCGGCAGGTCTGTCTACTTCTTAGGCGAGAGCAGCTGTATGCGAACCCACAGAAGTGTGCCTTCATGACACCTCAGCTTACCTTCTTGGGTTTTATTGTGTCTAGTACCGGGGTCTCCGCTGATCCGGAGAAGATCCGGGCCATTGTTGAGTGGCCGGAACCCCGCACGATCCATGATGTCCGCAACTTCCATGGCCTCGCGACGTTCTATCGTCGCTTTATCCACGGATTTAGCTCGTCATTGTCCCGATCACGGATTGTATTCGGAAGGGCACATTTGTATGGACGAAGGCCGCAGCTGCTGCCTTCAAGGACATCAAGGAGCGCATGACCCAGACACCTATCCTTTGATTGCCAGATTTCTCGAAGGTGTTTGAGGTCTCTTGTGATGCGTCGGGTGTTGGGATAGGAGGAGTGTTGAGTCAGGAGACCCACCCGATCGCATATTTCAGTGAGAAGCTGAATGACGCGAAACTGCGATACTCCACTTATGATAAGGAATTCTACGCAGTTGTTCAGGCTCTTAGGCATTGGAGGCACTATCTATTACATCAGGAGTTTATCTTATACTCCGATCACGAGGCTTTGAGGTACCTCCATTCCCAAAAGAAGCTTAATGCGCGTCACAGCCGGTGGGTTGAGTATATCCAACAGTACACATTTGTGCTTAAACATAAGGCTGGAGTGGAGAACAAGGTGGCCGATGCCTTGAGTCGGCGTGCCTGTCTGCTGACCACCATGAGTGCCGAGGTCATGGGGTTAGAGAAGATGAGAGAGGCCTATGTTGACTGTCCTGACTTCGGTCAGATTTATACCACTCTCCAGGCCGGACCCTCGAGAGACCATGATGATTATGTGCTTCAGGAGGGTTACCTCTTTCGAGGAGGCATGCTTTGTGTTCCCCGAACTTCGGTTCGCGACTTCTTAGTCTGGGAGCTACATGCGGGAGGTCTAGCCGGCCACTTTGGTCGGAACAAGACTATCGAGGCTGTTGAGCATAGATTTTATTGGCCGAGCTTGAAGCGTGATGTTGCTCATATTGTGGCTCAGTGCCGTACGTGTGCTACGGCCAAAATGAAGAAGCAAAGCTCGGGCCTTTATACACCTCTTCCCGTGCCTGATGCTCCGTGGCAGGATGTTAGCATGGACTTTATTTTGGATTGCCACGTACCTCCAGAAAGCATGATTCGGTCTATGTGGTTGTTGACCGATTCTCGAAGATGGCCCTTTTTATTCCCTGCTCGAAGACTTCGGATGCTTCGAGGGTAGCCCGCCTGTTCCTTACTCATGTGGTGTGCAAGTTCGGGTTGCCTCGTACCATAGTGTCTGACCGCGATGTTAGATTCACCAGTTATTTTTGGAAGACACTATGGCATATGTTGGGTACTCACCTCAAGTTTTCCACTGCATATCATCCCCAGACAGATGGTCAGACCGAGGTGGTCAATAGGAGTCTGGGTGACCTTTTGAGGTGTCTTGTCAGGGATCGTCTAGGGGATTGGGATCTCATATTACCATTGGCAGAATTTGCATATAACGATTCGGTTAACAGGTCTACCGGCATGAGTCCATTCGAGATTGTCACAGGTCGTAGGCCTAGGAAGCCAGTGGATCTTGTTCCCATGCCCATTCATGCACGAGTGTCGGAGTCTGTCGAGTCATTTGCTAGGCATGTTAGGAGTCTGCATGACGACATCCGTCGTCACATTGAGGCCAGCAATGCACGTTACAAAGAGCTAGCCGATGCCCATCGACACCACCGAGAGTTCCAAGAGGGTGAATATGTCATGATCAGGGTAAGACCTGAACGGTTTCCCTCTGGAACCGTAAAGAAATTGCAAGCTCGCGGAGCCGGTCCATTTAGAGTGTTGAAACGCGTTGGATCCAATGCGTATGTTGTGGACCTGCCCGAGGAATATGGTATAAGCTCAACTTTCAATGTGTCGGATCTAGTTGCATATAGGGACCCAGCGGTGATCCCTAGTGAGCCTTTCGAGCCATCTCCTCCCATTGAGAGTGACCCCACACCTGAGTGTCCACCTCCAGCCCCCTTTCCACGGCAGCGAGAGCATATCGATCATATACTGGATGAGCAGGTGACAGTTACCAGGAGTGGATCCTACCCGCGCTACCTAGTGCGTTGGAGAGGGCGACCCGCCACTGAGGATACTTGGATTACCCGTGGAGAGTTGCAGCGGATAGATCCGGATCTACTGGAGCGCTACCAGAGCGATGCAGACCCTTACTCGACAGGGTCGAGTTTCTCCCACCCGGGGAGAATTGGTGCGGACACCAGAGCGAGCGAGAAGCACGAACCGGCGAGCCGTCGGTACCGTACGCGGAGCACCACTCGAACTACATCAGCGTCCCTTTGGCTCGGAGATAGTCTGGAATCTCCGCCTTGAGTTTGGATACTTTTAGCATTTATTTGCATTGTTTTAGCACTTATTTGGATTGTATTTGGGCTTGTAATGTGTGTTTTACTTGGACTTTCATTTTGGGCTCTTTGTAAGGCTCTTAATAAGCCATTTGGATTAAGCCCCTTTAGAGTCCATTAAGGGGGTGGCCATATTGGACCATTAAGCTTCATAATGGGTCCTTAATTCACTTAAGGCCCAAATTGGGCTTCCCCTCCTCATGGGCCACCTAGGTTGGAAAGGTCTATAGGCTCTCTTGGGCTTGTGGATGGCCTTTGATGGCCTTGGACCAACTTGGCCCAAGTTAGGCCCATGAAGGGGGCGCCCCCTCTTTTGGCTTCATTAGGCTAGTTGATTTCTTTTCTTTCTTCTCTTTTGACCACATGGGAGAAATATTTTCCTAGCTTTCCCAAGATGCCCTCATCAACCCTAGAACTGAGGGCATGGAAGGTCATTTGCCATGGGAGGTCAAGTCATATAAAATGTTGTAATTTTCATTTCTATCACAATTAATGCCAAAAAATTTTAGAATTTCTTTAGAGCCTCCATAGCTTGGTGTGCACCCCCCTCTCTCCTCCCCCTTCTTGCAGCTGTGAAGGCTGCCTCCAGAGGTGTGAAGCCTCTTATTCAAGCCTCTTCTGAGTGGGAAGCTCAGATCTATCACCGTCGCCGCCACCGAGCCGCCGTCGCACTGCCACCGCCGCCTTATCGGAATTCTATCTTCATCCAACAACAAGTTCTTCCACGAATTTTAGCTCTCAGCTCCGAGATCTTCATGAGCTCAAACTTTCAAGGTGAGGTTCAGAGGTCTCCCCCACATCCCAGAAAAATTGGTTGGGCTTCCAACTTCTATTTTGTAATTTTTCATTTTCGTTCTTCATCTCCTTCCAGATCTGCCAGGTTTATATCTACTGTGATAGTAACCCTGAATTTCTCATCTTCGACCCACTTTTTGATTTTTCTGGAGCTCCCAATTTTACTGGAGGTTCTGTCCAACACCCCTTCCAACCAAGAATTTTCGTAGAATTTCAAAGGACCTTTACCTATTTTCTAAAAATCACCTCCAGATCCCATTCAGTTCTGTCTGCCCCTGTCCAGATCCGACCACCCACCAGTATAAAATAGCTTTCCCCATCCAAATCTCTACCAAATCAGTCATAAAAATTATTTCCGTTTTCCTCTCTCTCTCCTCTACAATTTTTATGGAGGGCTCGAGATCTGAATCAGAGGTCTATCCTATGATCAATGCCAACTCTTAGGAAATTTAGTTTCTGCCCAGTCAGATCTGAAACTGAGAACAGGCCGGTTCTAAAATCGCCCATCAGAAGCACAGCTCCGGTGAATTTTTATGAGTACCATAGCGTCGAAGGACTTCGAGAGAGCTTTCCAACGATACCTCTTGTATGTCGATCCAACATCGGGAGTGATCGCAGTAGTAGATCTTGCCGGGTCGCGCGCCTGAAAATAGAACCTACAGATCCGTGAGCAGCAACCCCAAGCCTTGAAGATCGGAGCCGCCCGGCCTTCGACCTGCGTTCCAGCCCGCCGCCGTCCAGGGAGGAACGCCTCCAGGGGTCTCCTTCATAGCGGGACCCACCCCGTCAGTTCCGGAGGACAGAGCAGTCCGTGGGCCCCACGAACCCGTAGATCACGCCATCCGGACAGCACTAAGCATGGGTTTCGGCACCACCGGAGCGACATCAAGATGCTGCCCGTCAACCCAATTTCCGTGACTCCCGGGCCCCACATGTGACCTTTTACCTCCCTACGTGGAGTGGGTCAAATGTTTGTACCATAATAAAATTTTGTTAACCGGGAGTCCGGATTTGGCCGGGGTTGTCTTCCCCACGCCGGGAGCGTGGAGGTAACGATCTTAACTCCTTGACATTCATTTGCTAGTTTAGTCTATGGTTGTATGCCACTGTGAGAGTGTAGGATTCTAGCCCGTGAGTCTATGTCCCCGCTGAGAGCGAGAGAGTGACCCGTCCCGTGACTCGATCCGAGCACGGAAGTGAGTCGGACTACCCTTAACTCTGCCAGTTCCTTAACCGTGCACGATCCGCGTTTCCCTCGCTTGGGACGATGAGTGAGCTTGTGTTTCTGTTAGCGACGTATAACTCATAGGAGCTCTTAGTGTCAGGCCTAGTGTCTCTCATGCTCATATGTTGCTGGTCGTGTATGCATTTAGAGTCCGAGGTCCATATCACTTAGAGTCGGTCCCCGTGTCCGCCCCGCATCAGTAACTATCTCCTCAACAACAGCGGCTAACTCTTCAATAACCCCCCTCTTTTTGTATACCGTAGCCACTAATGTACTCACGTATATCTTCTCTCGTTTCTTGTTTTTATCCCCTCACACAACTATTACTTTCTTTTTAATCAAATATTAACGGCTGCGATCCACAAAAACTTCCATTTCTTTTGGCGAATATTCTTCTTATAAAATGGAAAAAAATCAACTCCAAGAGAATATCTCTCGACTAGTTAACAACATAAGATCAAATCAAATAGGGAAATTCAACTTTAAAAACAGAACATAAATCTCACAGTTTGATGTCTGATATGGTTGGACACAGATTGCAGACACCGTAGACAATTAATAGAGATATTTAAATTTCTTCAAAGTAACAATTTAAGATATGTAATCAACAACCTCTAAACATACTTAACAATCAAATTAGATCACAAAATAAATTAATTTTATAATCATCAAAATAATATTAAGAGAAACTCAACAAATTATAATAGATTGCCGTATTCATATATAATTTGATCACAACTGATGTCATCTACAAACATCATGTATTAGACTAGCCAACTCACATAATTGTGAAAGGTCACTTGTAACCCCTTGTAATCAATAATTTTCATGTTAAAAATAAAAGTCAAAGAGATTCTCAGATAAGATTCGACCACAACTTGTTTTAAATCTATACTATATATTATAAAAAATTATCTGAATTTTTTTATATGATTCAATTAGAATTGTCTGATTTTTTTCTCCGGTTCAGTTAGAATTGTTCGATTTTTTTCCTCTGATTTATTTATGCGTCCTATAGTTCAATTAGAATTATCTAATTTTTTTTCTTTGGTTCAGTTAGATCCAATTTTTTCCTTCCGGTTCATTTAGAATTGTCTAATTTTTTCCCTCCGATTTAGTTAAAATTGTCCGATTATAAAGGGCCTTGGCCTAGGCGCAATGACCGCCGGAGGACTCTCCGGCGACTAACCGTTACCCTCACGACGCAGGCTTCGACTCCACAGTGGACGAGCATGCCTGTCACGCCCGAGCCTTTATTTCAGCGGAAGATTAACTCGGGGAGCGCGAACAGCCGGCATGGTAAGCCTCTTGCAAGCAAGAACGATTAGAGCGCAAGACAATCACACAAAATGAATGCAATTGCACAATATTTACTAAAAATCCGACTTCATTCCATTATCAATCAAATATTCAAATACAATAACTTTTTCCACCATCTTTCACTCTACTAGACTCAAGAAATAAGAAAATTACATTGACTCCATCTAAACAATATAGACTTCTTAAGTCTTCATTCATCTTTATTCACTCTCGGATCCGCTACTTGAACATTCTGAATCCGAACCCGAATCACTTGCATTTTCTGAAAAAGATTGGAAATAGGTAATGAGCACATTTGCCCAGTAGGTATCTTCGCATTAACATGAATGCACTATTAAAGTAATTAATAATTTAGCTCTAAAGAAGTAAGGCAAAATCATGCGAATGCGGATATCATGCGATTAAACCAAAGTAACACGATAATCATGTAAGATAGAGTGAACAAGAATGAACAATAATGAATGTAACAAGAACATGATGTTTGGCCTTTCATGAACAAGAATGTATCGAGAATGCACTTTCACTTTCACTTTCATAACCATAAAGGTTATGCACGAGAATGTCAATCATGTAGCAATTCACTAGATTTTCACGAGTGCTCATGGATTTCACTTATTTATAAAGAAAGTACTCCCAGCGCAATGCGACGCCAGTAGCATCATACCCCATGGTTTATAAAATAGTATGTTTCCGGCAATCAGCCGTGGGGACTAGCATAGAGCCCTTGGACACAATCAGCGCCCGAACTGCATCTTCACGTATAAATCAAGCTACTTCCATGAGTGTAACAATAAAGTATGGCCAAGAATGTAATAAGTTCAATAACTCATGATAACAACAATCAATGAATGAATGCTTCAATTTTAGAGTATGAGAGATCAAGAAAAAGACTTAAACAATGTCATGCTCACGGAAATAAATCGACAGCATAACGGTACATTCTTTTCTCTTTCCAATCATTATATTAAGTTTCTTGATCAATATTATAAGTTCTAGACTATCATTAGTCCATCTAGAACCTTTGGAATATCAACCCTTGGGTCAAACCTTGGGTTAAGTACTTAAACAATGTGACGGTCGTTTACTGGGCCGTTACATCATGTAACGCACCAGTAGTGGGCCGTTACAATGATCCGAGTCCAGAACAATAAAAATAGACTAAGAGAAAGGTGACGGTCATGCATTGGGCCGTTACATTATGTGACGGTCCAGGATTAGGCCGTTACATTAGTCCGAACCCCGAATCAAGAATTTAAACTCAGATGAATGTGACGGTCTTATATTGGGCCGTTACATGTGCCTGACGGTCCAACACAGAGCCGTTACATTACTGATAATCAGAAAACATCGATAGTGTTGTCTAATCAATGGGCTTTAATGGTACAACCAACTCGGCGTCCTAGTGGGAATCCCAGGCTCGCGGAGAATTACGGAGGCCTTGAAACAAGATTTCCTAATCCATTGGAAGGAATATCTAATAGAGAGGTCCTCATGTCCAAGAATAATGTTCCTATAGTGCAAAGTGAACTAATAGACAACATACCGGAATATGTGCCATATACTTAAAGAATGACTCTATTGATAAAGAGTGAAGGTGTAATGATGTGAAACCATGATAAAACTCCATTAATACAATTTTGGGAAAATCATGATTTAAATACAAAACTATAGAATTTTGGCACATGAAATTAACATAACTTAAAATAGCTCAAGATGCCTAAGTCATGCAAATTCAATATGAAACAGTAAGTAAACTTAAAACCATAATAACAGGTCAAAACTTAGCTATCTAGGTTTAATTATAAGTAAACTTAACTGGTTACTATTCTGTCATGAGCTGACAGAGCACAGCGTCTAACGGTCTAACAGGGGTGCGTCACAGTGTCTGTGACGGTCTATCGAGGGGCCGTTACAGTAATGTAACGCTCCTATCCAGGTGCGTTAGAGACAACAGTGAAATGAAAACATAACAGAGTGTGTGACGGTCTGTCGTAAGGCCGTTACATGCATGTGACGGTCCTACCATGATCCGTCAGAGCCTCTGCTGACAGCAATAGATAATAATGACCTAAGTTTCAACTCACATCATGTCTGAAAATCATATATATATATATATATATATATATATATATATATATATAACTTCCCACATGATAGAATGAAAGCTAAACTAATATCATGCATGGGTTCTAGTGAATTTCACAAGAATTTTCCTTTTTAATGTAGTTAGGGCTAAGAATAGGTATGGATGCATGATTCTACTAAAACATGAAATTCATGAGCTAAAGTGCATGTAATCAAACAAAATCAGAGGACTTTTATCCCTAACATATTGTTTTTGCCGTTAATGAGATAACCTACCTCTTAACTTGATTTTAAACTTCTAATTTAGGGTTGAAAAACGTGCCCTAGCTCTCCTCTTCCTATGACTTTTCAGCAACTTCCTTGGGCTATAACTCTTTGGTTGCTTGGTCTCCTAGCATAAAATTTGGAGAGCTATTAGTCTAATGTATTATAAACAAAAGTTGCTAAAGAACTTACATGAAATTATGACTCCTTACCTTGTTTCCACGCGAGGAAAAGTAAGGGTTGCTCAGTTCAGAACTAGGTCCTATTTATAGGGTTTTGGCTAGAGTTTGAAGATTAGATCGATTCTAGAGTCCTTAATCTGCCAGAATCTAATCACTAAGAGTCCTTAGTAATGTTATAACTCTTCCCAAGTCGATCCCTAGTGGATAAGATCCCAAAGTTCCAATCTTTTTGGGAGTTCTTTGACTCACGGAACTTGCAGCATGTAACGGTCGTGTCAAGGCGCGTTACCTGGCTGTGGCGGTCGCCCGATGGACCGTTACAGTCAAGGTGTAAAGAGTTTCAATTTAATAAAACTCTTTTATTCGTTTATCCCTATAATTATCTTAGATAATTAGTATTTATCCTTAAAATATGTGAATAGACTTAATAACCTTCTAGAATATGGGCCAAACTTAATGGGCTTGGTCCTTAAACCTTTTGAACTTTATTTAAATAGATTTGGTTAATTATTTAACACAGATGGGCCTTATAATGACTTATTAATCTAATAACCCATTTATTAATACATTTAGGCCTTTATAAATTCTAAAAAATTATTTATAAATTCAAAAATTATTTACATAAGTTCTGGGGTCTTACACCCTCCCCCACTTAAGAGAATTTGGTCCCCAAATTTAATATATGGATTTTGGAGAGTGCACTTATTTTAATGTATTAAGAATTAATGTTAGGCGACTAGGTTAAGAGAGTACATTTTATCATCTTACTTTCCTTGTCTAGAATGACATTTAATCGACCTTGCTTCTCGCGTCCGTTGTTATCCCTTGAAGATTGTCCGTTGATGAAAGGACATAGGGGCAGGTGATGTTCCCAGCTTCCACATTTGAGACAAGCGCCGAGACGCTTCCAACATTATTCTGCCGAGTGCCCAAATGTTTCACAAAATGAGCAAGGTGCCACGGCTTGCTCCTTCTCTTCTTTAACTTTCTTATCCTTCCCGTTTCCATTTCCATTTCTTTTTCCGTTACCGTTCCCATTACGGGACCTCTTAATGTGACGGTTTTCGCCCTCATCTATTTCTTTCTCTTCTTGCCTATCATGTTTTCGGCTTGACCTTTCTTCTCGGAGCCTCTCCACTTTCTCCATGGTTCTTTCACATAGATGCGCTCTTTGAACCATCTCGGTATAGGTGCGGATATTCTGAGTTCCAAGTTGTTGGATGAATCCGGATCTTAAACCATCCATAAATCGGTTGACTTTTAATAAATCTGTGTTTATCAAGTGAGAAGCATAAGGTGCTAGTAGAGAGAATTGTAATTCATATTCTGCCACAGACATCGCGTCTTGTTTTAAGGAGGCAAATTCCATAGCCTTTCTCTCCTTTACATGCTCGGAAAAGTACTTGGCACGGAATAGGGTAAGAAAACCCTCCCATGTATGAGGTGCGTCTGCAGGTGGCGTTGGAATGAATTTCCACCATGTACGAGCATCCTTATTGAGTTGGAACGTGGCAAGTCGAACCTTCTCCTGATCAGTGCATTGAATAACGTCAAATATCATGTTCATCTCATCGATCCAATTTTCTGCCTCATCGGGATTTGAAGATCCATAGAATCGCGGAGGATTTAGACTCCGGAAGTTGCGATGTAGGTCACCAGCCCTTGCCCATGCACCACCTTGTGCTATAGTTTGCAATGCCTGAGTGAGGCCGGCAACTGTTTATTGCATACCGTCCGAATCTACGCGATGAGCCATTTGTAAAATAGGGTACCTGAGAGAGAAAAATAACAACTTGTTATTTCTCATGAGAATCAACCTTAAAGCTAATTAATTATCTTATCCCGGGCTCTAACCAATCCTCACATGGGTATGAAATTTCTTCCTTAGTTCATAGGTAGGGGTCCTTAAACCTTGGACTTATCCTATGACATGATTCCTTTCCCTAAGTCCTGAGACTTAGGCTCTGATACCAACTTAACTGTCACGCCCCGAGCCTTTATTTCAGCGGAAGATTAACTCGGGGAGCGCGAACAGCCGGCATGGTAAGTCTCTTGCAAGTAAGAACGATCAGAGCGCAAGACAATCACACAAAATGAATGCAATTGCATAATATTTACTAAAAATCCGACTTCATTCCATTATCAATCAAATATTCAAATACAATAACTTTTTCCACCATCTTTCACTCTACTAGACTCAAGAAATAAGAAAATTACATTGACTCCATCTAAACAATATAGACTTCTTAAGTCTTCGCTCATCTTTATTCACTCTCGGATCCGCTACTTGAACATTCTGAATCCGAACCCGAATCACTTTCATTTCTTGAAAAAGATTGGAAATATGTAATGAGCACACTTGTCCAGTAGGTATCTTTGCATCAACATGAAGGCACTATTAAAGTAATTAATAATTTAGCTCTAAAGAAGTAAGGCAAAATCATGCGAATGCGAATATCATGCGATTAAACCAAAGTAACACGATAATCATGTAAGATAGAGTGAACAAGAATGAACAATAATGAATGTAACAAGAACATGATGTTTGGCCTTTCATGAGTAAGAATGTATCGAGAATGCACTTTCACTTTCACTTTCATAACCATAAAGGTTACGCACGAGAATGTCAATCATGTAGCAATTCACTAGATTTTCACGAGTGCTCATGGATTTCACTTATTTATAAAGAAAGTACTCCCAGCGCAATGCGACGCCAGTAGCATCATACCCCATGGTTTATAAAATAGTATGTTTCCGGCAATCAGCCGTGGGGACTAGCATAGAGCCCTTGGACACAATCAGCGCCCGAACTGCATCTTCACGTATAAATCAAGCTACTTCCATGAGTGTAACAATAAAGTATGGCCAAGAATGTAATAAGTTCAATAACTCATGATAACAACAATCAATGAATGAATGCTTCAATTTAGAGTATGAGAGATCAAGAAAAAGACTTAAACAATGTCATGCTCACGGAAATAAATCGACAGCATAACGGTACATTCTTTTCTCTTTCCAATCATTATATTAAGTTTCTTGATCAATATTATAAGTTCTAGACTATCATTAGTCCATCTAGAACCTTTGGAATATCAACCCTTGGGTCAAACCTTGGGTTAAGTACTTAAGCAATGTGACGGTCGTTTACTAGACCGTTACATCATGTAACGCACCAGTAGTGGGCCGTTACAATGATCCGAGTCCAGAACAATAAAAATAGACTCAGAGAAAGGTGACGGTCATGCATTGGGCCGTTACATTATGTGACGGTCCAGGATTAGGCCGTTACATTAGTCCGAACCCCGAATCAAGAATTCAAACTCAGATGAATGTGACGGTCTTATATTGGGCCGTTACATGTGCCTGACGGTCCAACACAGAGCCGTTACATTACTGATAATCAGAAAACATCGATAGTGTAGTCTAATCAATGGGCTTTAATGGTACAACCAACTCGGCGTCCTAGTGGGAATCCCAGGCTCGCGGAGAATTACGGAGGCCTTGAAACAAGATTTCCTAGTCCATTGGAAGGAATATCCAATAGAGAGGTCCTCATGTCCAAGAATAATGTTCCTATAGTGCAAAGTGAACTAATGGACAACATACCGGAATATGTGCCATGTACTTAAAGAATGACTCTATTGATAAAGAGTGAAGGTGTAATGATGTGAAACCATGATAAAACTCCATTAATACAATTTGGAAAATCATGATTTAAATACAAAACTATAGAATTTTGGCACATGAAATTAACATAACTTAAAATAGCTCAAGATGCCTAAGTCATGCAAAATCAATATGAAACAGTAAGTAAACTTAAAACCATAATAACAGGTCAAAACTTAGCTATCTAGGTTTAATTATAAGTAAACTTAACTGGTTACTATTCTGTCATGAGCTGACAGAGCACAGCGTCTAACGGTCTAACAGGGGTGCGTCACAGTGTCTGTGACGGTCTATCGAGGGGCCGTTATAGTAATGTAACGCTCCTATCCAGGTGCGTTAGAGACAACAGTGAAATGAAAACATAACAGAGTGTGTGACGGTCTGTCGTAAGGCTGTTACATGCATGTGACGGTCCTACCATGATCCGTCAGAGCCTCTGCTGACAGCAATAGATAATAATGACCTAAGTTTCAACTCACATCATGTCTGAAAATCATATATATATATATATATATATAACTTCCCACATGATAGAATGAAAGCTAAACTAATATCATGCATGGGTTCTAGTGAATTTCACAAGAATTTTCCTTTTTAATGTAGTTAGGGCTAAGAATAGGTATGGATGCATGATTCTACTAAAACATGAAATTCATGAGCTAAAGTGCATGTAATCAAACAAAATCAGAGGGCTTTTATCCCTAACATGTTGTTTTTGCCGTTCATGAGATAACCTACCTCTTAACTTGGTTTTAAACTTCCAATTTAGGGTTGAAAAACGTGCCCTAGCTCTCCTCTTCCTGTGACTTTTCAGCAACTTCCTTGGGCTCTAACTCCTTGCTTGGTCTCCTAGCACGAAATTTGGAGAGCTATTAGTCTAATGTATTATAAACAAAAGTTTCTTAAGAACTTACTTGAAATTATGACTCCTTACCTTATTTCCACGCGAGCAAAAGTAAGGGTTGCTCAGTTCAGAACTAGGTCCTATTTATAGGGTTTTGGCTAGAGTTTGAAGATTAGATCGATTCTAGAGTCCTTAATCTGCCAGAATCTAATCCCTAAGAGTCCTTAGTAATGTTATAACTCTTCCCAAGTCGATCCCTAGTGGATAAGATCCCAAAGTTCCAATCTTTTTGGGAGTTCTTTGACTCACGGAACTTGCAGCATGTAACGGTCGTGTCAATGGGCGTTACCTGGCTGTGGCGGTCGCCCGATGGACCGTTACAGTCAGGGTCTATAGAGTTTTAATTTAATAAAACTCTTTTATTCGTTTATCCATATAATTATCTTAGATAATTAGTATTTATCCTTAAAATATGTGAATAGACTTAATAACCTTCTAGAATATGGGCCAAACTTAATGGGCTTGGTCCTTAAAATTTTTAGACTTTATTTAAATGGATTTGGTTAATTATTTAACACAGATGGGCCTTATAATGACTTATTAATCTAATAACACATTTATTAATACATTTAGGCCTTTATAAATTCTATAAAATTATTTATAAATTCAAAAATTATTTACATAAGTTCTGAGGTCTTACAATGTCTCACGAGGGCCGTAAGACTCGCTTGGGGATCGGCCGACTCCGGAGTAACTGCCCCTCAACGGGAAACTCCCTTCACGATCGCGGGGAACGTTATTCCATGACTTGCGCCATTCCCTGTTAAAGGATCGACCTTTGACATCAGGAGAACCTCTTATAAAAGGGACCTCAGACAGAGAACAGAAGGACACGGTGAATCTCACCAACAAACGCCTACAGAGAAGCAAGCCAGAGAACTACTCGCCCTACTACCAGAGAGGTCACGACTGAGAGAGAATCCCTCCCGTACGACCTTACCACCCAGCGAGCACTCTCCGAGTGACCATTTCGGGTGACGAGCATTCGTCTAGAGGCTCTACGCCTCTCTCAGATCTCCTACATCGATCTCCATTATCATCCATCTCTCCTATTCTTCTCTGTTCTTCACTTAGACTATTGCTGACTTAAGTATAGGGTTGTCCCCTGGGATAGCGTCAGGGACTCCTTCTAACGTCTTTCTTTCTGGTGATTGCAGACTTCCACGAGTGTCAGACAATCCTCCCCGATAAATAAATAAAAAAATGTGGCACGAGAGCTAGAGACTAATTTTTTACCTCTACAATTTCAAAATATTTTTAAATCTAAGAGACATTTTTATTTTATTCCACGTCGATGCTTATCAAAAGTTCACACTTAATTTCAAGTTAATTTCTATTTGATGTATAGCCAGGGTTGTGAATGACATATCAATATGTTACCCTCAACAAGACAAGAAAGAAGTGCTTGAGTAATGTTGTGAGATGAGTTTGGAAGGGGATGCTAATGTTTCTTTTTTTTTTTTTGAGTATAAGGCTGCGTTTGGAATAGATAGTGGGTGTGTTGATTTTTTCAAAATTCATAAAGAGAGAGAAAATTATCTTTTGATAACTTTTGAAGATTTTAAGTTATTCCTTTTTTTCTCTCTCTCTCTCTCTAAATCTCAAAATTTACATAAAATAAAAATTGATGAGACATTAAGATATTTAAAAATATTTTTAAAGAAGAGTGGAGATGCTAATGATTAGAATTTCAAAAATCCCTCCGCAACATCTATTCTAAACGTTACCTAAGGAATTAAATCCTCGGAGTTAGCCTTATTTGCCTGTTCATTTATGCCCACTGTACTTTCGTTGAGAAAGACAGAACAGAGGTTGGAATTGTCAGGTCGATCCACCGGCCTTTCTGCATGCCTCTTTACCACGGAATCTATTCATTAGCATTACTCTTTGCACACGCAAGAATAGTACAAAATAATTAAACTTCACAAATTGTGATGCATGTGGGTTTCATTTAAGCCACCAATCTTTGTAAGGGAATGCTCTTCAACACTTGTTCTCAAACACTTTGACAGAGATTCATCTCGTGGTTGTGTCCCTTTCATGCTCACACTTTGTTGTGAATGTCTTGATCCATGTCACCAGGCTTGGATATGCTTGGTTGTGCAGCTCATGTGCATTCTTTTGATTCCCCTTCAGCTAGGAACCACGTCGAAATCAATTACAAACCCTTTAGCTGCTCATTCTTCTGTTGGGAAAAGCTTTCAGTGGCCACGGGGATTCTGGATGGGAAATGCAGTCTCCTGAACATTAGATACAGGGAGCTGATTGAGCCTTCAAGGGAAGAAACCACTGGTCAAAAAATCTTAAATTTTAGATGAACTTCACTTCCTGTGCATCCATACAAACAATGATGGGTGCCTAGTGAAACTGCATAGATTTTGCTTCCTTTCTATCTGGGTATGTTCTAACTTTCACAGTCTAAATGCAGAACCCACAAATTTGAAGAGACAAGGAGGATAAACACACTCCCCTCCTTTCAACCCCGCCCCCCGGAAGTATGCTGCATAAAACACAAAACTACATCAAATATGTCGGCATTGACGAATCACAAGAAACATCAGCTGATACGAGAATCTTCCAGGATTGAAGAATGTTGGCCCGAGATTTGCTAACTTTGAGGAAAAAGAATGCATGTGAGTTGGATGTCTGTTGGGGTTATCCTCCGAGTCTCTCACACTCCGCGTCAACCCAAGTACCACTACAATGGGTTCTATGTCATTACAAAAAAAATAGGACATTTAAGATATGTCGTGTAACACTTGAATTTGTAAGTCAGACCAACCAATAGAGCGAGAGCAGGAGTGTACAGAGCCTTCGGTAGGCGAGCCTGGCCTATGAGACCGAGCGTCACAGAGCTTTCTCTTACACAGGGGACAGAGTGCCGAGCCTCTGGTGTTGAGTCTGTCTTGAGAAAGAGAGAAGAGATGACTATGGAGAGAGAGACTTCAGGAAGGGAGCCAAGTGTCGATGACCAAGCATTTTCTATACAGAAGAAGAAGTTCTCGACGAGGAATTAGGATGCCCTGATTAAGTTAGTACAGGGTAGGAAGAGTAGCGAGGAAGAGGTTAGAGAAGTAGGGGGAAGATATGGCTTACCTCGTAGAGGGACATACCTTCATAGGTCTCGAGATGGGCGTCGTTAATGGCGACCTTAATGCTTAGGCGAGCATGCCGGCGGGGGTCATGCCGCATTACTCACGTCCTGACATGGTCTGTCGTGATGATATACAGAGGGAGATGATTGCAAGTAGGGGTGATTATTATGCGGGTTCAATCCGAAAATCAAATCGAATCCGTAAATTTGATTCGATTTAATGTAAGTTAAAATTTAAAAAAATTTAGTTTGAATTTAAATCAAATCGTATTAAAAAATTTGGTTTGATTTGATTTTGAAGTTTAGAAAATCGAACCGAACCGAACCGAACCGAATAATCTGAATTTAAAGATATTTTTGTCAAGTTAATATAAGTGTATAGATAAGTATAAACCCTAATTCAAAAAGTTCAATCCTTGCCATCCTGATGGGTTTCAGACTCCATAAAATAAATTTCAAATCACCTTCCATTTTACTGTAATTAAATTTCTTATTTTTTTATGTAAAAATATTATGGAGCTTGTTCTTACAAGTTACAACTGTTTATGTTATATTTTTAATATTTACTTTATTTGATAGAAAATTCTCTACCCTACTTGTCTGTACTCTTATTTAAATCTAATCTAATTTTTAAAATAAGAGATGAATATGGTTCAAATCGAACTAAACCGAATCAATTCGATTCGATTTGGTTTCAAAGTAGTTTGATTTAGTTTGGTTCGGGTTGAAACCATAATTCGATTCAGTTTAATTTGAGAAAAAATCTCTTCAAATCAAATCAAACTAAATTGTGCTCGGCCCTAATTATAGGGCGACGTACGACATATGGAGAGAGGCGGTGATAGGGCATGACACCAAAACACTCACCACTCGGGTCATGCACCGGATTATTGGGTCAAGCCATATAATGCGTGTTTGAATTTTCGTAGTTGGCGGGACAGCCTCCCATGTCAAGATTAAAGATAAGGAAGATTGGTAAACTATTCCATCATATGTTAAATGCTAAGGCCCTGTTTGTTATTCCAATAACGTCCGTCGGATTCTCCACTCGATGAGAGAGAAAGATGGGGGGTCCACCCTCTCCCTTCACACACAAATCTTTTATCTGGGATCGGACATCGTGTTCGACCACAGAGGGTCGAACACGGTAACCCCAGCCGAAAAATAAAGCTGCCGTAATTGAACCGTGGTTTGATTGAGATAACACCACAAGGTGATGAAAATTGGATGTGTGAGTCAGTTGACTAGGGCACAATAAGACACAAAGGACGTCCCCCTCGGTAATTAAGTTGGGAGATCGAAACGTACGAGATCGACATGAAACACGACATGGGATGGCTCCGTCAAAACCACCCTTGCTTCATATAGAACCCGGTCAGAACCACCCTCAGTTGACAGGTTATTTTATCTAGAACAGGGGGGTTATATGGACAACTTTTTTGCTGTATTATATTTTAAAAATATCTTTTCTTTAGTCGGACCCACCCTTGCTCCACGGTGAAATGCCGGATTCAGATTTCCCTAATAACCACGGTTAATCCTTGCAAAATTAAACTGAAGGATAGTACAGTTTAGTAGATACACTGAGGCGACGTCATCAACAAACTTATGATTTAGGGTCGTGTGCAGTAAAATAACGTAAAATATCTGTAATGAGATTTAGGATCACAGGATTAGTCTCACATCGGATATTAAAAAAATAACCAAGTATTTATAAGGTAGGTCTTCACCTCTTAACTCAAGAGAACTTTTTTACAAAGATAAAATTTTACCTCCGCTCTGGAGACAATACCTCTTGGGGGTACTAAATGAAGATGCAAGATTTCGCGCTCATCCCTGAGCCGCCCGATCTAGGGTGATCACAAGATGTGGCCACTCTAGCAAAAGATACTGCAAAGTAAGAAGAAGACGATCATGAGACCTAGGGTTGAGATCCCGAAGAAAATCCTCTGATGCTTAAGTTAACGAGCGATAAAAGTAATGATCGAAGAGAACATAAGAGAAGAAGCACGAGATCTCTCTTTAATATCGGTTATGAAATTATTGATTTTAAAATTCATGGGCATATTATTTTGATCTTAAAATTACTGATTTTAAATATCCACTTTTAATTGGTTCGTGATGATTTTGGACAGAAAACCAAAATCAGTTGAAAAGGTGCCACGTGGGTCGATTGATTTTAAAACACAGCAATTTATGCCACATCAAATATAAGAAAAAAATGTTATAGAATGATTTAAAGCACTCCAAATATATGGAAAATATTGTCTTACGATATTCGGTGATATTTTACATCATTTTACAGCATACCAAATGCTCCATTAACGTAGAATATTGTAAAATATGGTGTTTCATATGTCATACAAACACAATATTTTATGATGTTTTTAGTCAAAAACAAACGGGCCTTTAGTATATATATATATATTTGACCTCATTTTCTTCACGTGACATGCGTAGCAAAGTCTCAAACTTAACATTTTAGAATTTATGGGCATATTCTTAAAAGTATTTGTTCCGTAGTCAGACAAATCTGTTCCTCCTATATATTTAGCCGTGCTTTAATTTGGGGTTATCCCCTCTCTTGTCGTAGGGATATCTCCGGATTAGCACAAAATGCATTCGAGGGGGTTTGTTAATCTGTGACAAGTGGGAGTTAAGCTAGAGTTGACACTCCCACCCCCTTTTAACTGACCTCTAAGGTCAAACCCTGTTTGACCCATTGCCCATCAAAGAAAAATATATATTTTTTAATCCGAGACAGACTATCCCATAAGGGATAACCTAGATTAACCCTGTCCCTCTCCCAAAGAGGTGCTTTTAAAGGGTAAATGTTGAAACCTTTATGTTAAACCAGAAAATTATCCCACCGAAGTCCACAAATTCTTGAGGCATCCTCAACACATAAACAAGTGTAACTCGAAGGTTATCCCTCTTCACTTAACAGTGAAAAGAACACAACGTCATCAAAGACACAAATCAGCCCTCTCAAAAACATGAAGGCCTCCCCTACAAATGTAAAACGTGAACAATCTCTAAATTAACATTGAACAACGATATTTCACATGAATCATACACCTACTTTTCAGATCCACGAGCAGAGATCAACAAGGATATCACAGTAAGTGTACCGCAAATACTATTTCACATTTAATGTTCACGCTAGTGAAACAGGGATTCTGGTTTGCCACAGCCGGTCCCCATCGTGACCGCTTCAATCTACGGTAGGGAAGATTCCGGGCGCTTGGCTTCGCTGCATTGTCTACGCACTGTGCTGTACTGTAACCCCGTACGGGTGGCTCCTCCTCGGACACGTCCTTCGTCCTCCCGACGTGGCCTCAGGGCGGCCACGCGAAACACCTCCGGGGCGCCGACGCAAGGACGCCTGGAAGCAGACAGGATCGTCTAGGTGGGGTCCGCACAGGACGGGCTCAGACGGCAGAGGGATAGCCGGTCAGGACGCGCGGCCGAGCGACGCGAGCGGCGATTCGTGACCAAGTTCGGCCCATCCATCGTCTCGGCCCACGGGCGCCGCTGGAGCTGGGCTTTGAGAGGCCGTCGGTTGGAGGGCTCGGGCCTGGGCCTGGGCCTGGGCCCGGGCCGGACCGACCCGGTCCATCCGTATCCCAGCCCGCCCCGGCGCAATACGAGCCACCTACCCACATTTGGAGCTCATTATGCCCGTCTCCATCAGCCCGGGCTACACGAGGCGGACAAGGAAATCAAATTTCAATGCGTTGAGGGAGGGGGGGAGGGGCACCTTTTGTAGATGGGGGATCTCATGACAACTCGGGACTGCTCCGATCTGGCGACTCCCAATATCTTTCATGTGGATCACCAAAACGCTAATTTGGTTGGACAGGTCAGTGGGGATCATTTATTTTTGTGGTGCTACATGGCAAGGGTCTTGGGCTTGCGTGGGGGCTCATCACTCGACCAGCAAATGGGGGGTAGGAGGCAGGTCCTCTTGCGATTTTGGAAGGATCTCGGATCAGATCGGTACTCGTTTAGGATCAGGGTCCATCGACTCTACGATATGTATCGACTCATTCTATTCCAGATACAATACGATGTGATTTAACTTAAAGAGATTTTCTTATCCGACTCAAAGTGACTCGGGTGCAAGTCACACCGACTCGATCGTCTCGGTCTAATCCAAATATGGTTCGGTATGTCCGAGTTAGCGTGAATCGCACCTAAACAGCAAACCATATCTGAGATTAAGTCAAAACTTTCGTTATTTAAAATTTTTTTATGTGGGCGGAAGCTTATATAACTTAAAATTCCGTAAGTATTGACCGAGTGTGGCCCGTCGAGGGCTACGGAAGATCCGCGCCCAACGAAATGAAGGCGAGTGAGGATTGGAATTAAGCTTCGCAATGTGTGGGCTTAGAGGAGGGGGGTTGCAGCGTCATTAGCTCGGAGATTAATGTGGTTAACCCTTAAATTTCAAACCCTGCCCCCTCCATTTTGTAAGCAAGGACAGGTCTCTGTCTAACGTGATGGATGATAATGACAAGTTTACCTTCGCATTATTAAGGCAGATGGATGGTTAACATGACCATGCTTCCCCCCTCGAGAATAACAGTAACCATAGTAATAATATATAATTACCAATGCAAAACCTGGAGAAACCCTTGCGGGGCCAAGGAAGTGAAGATGAGTGGATATTACTGAGTACTGATGCCCATGTTTAACCCTAGAGAGCTAAACTGGTGGTCCTGGTTGCCTCCGTCCATGGAAATATCTGGACTCGCCCAAATGGTGGACCTGTGGCAACTGGGGCATTGTTCTCTCCAGATCACTGTAAATGTAATGAGCAAGCTATGGGGCAAGCAAGCCACACAGTTTGTTTATGCATTTATTTGTGCTGTTAGGGGGAGGGACCAAATCAACACAGGGCTGAGAGTGAGAGGAAAAGGGAATATATTGGGAAGAAGAAAAATTGGAAGAGGAAAGGGATCAGAAAGGCAAGTATATATAGGAATAAGCTGCCCCAAGTCCCAACACATGAGCATTCTTGCTATAAATTTGTGATTCTGATGAATGGTGATTCTTTAGCACCATGCAAGTGATGAAGATGTGCATGCAGAGTAATTATGTGGAAAAGGGGGTCTCTCAAAACCAAGGTGTAAAACCTGGCCAGGTAACTAGGACTCAGGAACCCCATCCCCACTTCTCCCTTGCCAAGTCAAGTACTTCTAGGGGGGTGTTTGCTTCTCACAATAATTGATCTGTGGTGCTTGTGATCCAGGCCGGTCCTTCCCACCTTCCCCTCCCTCCTCCCCCTTCTCCCATTTGGGGTGGAGGGTAAATGGGCTGGGGAAGGGCCCATCATCCGGGAGGGGAGACTAACTCCCAATATAAAATAGGGGAACATAGGTGAAACTGCCAAAAGAGAAAATTTAATGTGGGGGCAGAGCCGCGGGGTACCCACGGAGAGAGCGACCTCATCTGTACCACGGGAGAGACCCTTGGCTTGCAGGTTGGACCTCTCTCTCTCTCTCTCTCCCCCTCTCTCCCTCTCTCACATGTACCCACCCCACTCTCTCTCAGATGGTCATACACATATACCTCTTCTCTCTCTCTCTCTCTCTCATGTACCCACCACCCTCTCAAACTCTCTAGCTCTCTTTCATACCCACCACACTCTAGTATTCTCCCTCTCTCTCTCTCTGGGCAGCTGGACATGTCATTGGGAAATGATGAATGGTGAGGTCGGCGAGGGTCCGCCAACGGAGGTGCACCCTCCCGGCCTCTACTAAAACCCCCCGCACTGCGTCTCATTTCTTCCCATTGCGCGTCTTTTTCCTTCTCCTCCTCCCCACCCACTTCAATTCCCTCGCTCTCTCTTTCCCGTCTCGTCCCCTCTGCCGCAGCTCGATCAGCTCTCGCCCCCATAAACCCGGAACATTCCATTGCAGCAGCCTCCCCCCGCCTGTCCACCCACCTAGCAAGCGGGAAGGAGAGAGAGAGAGAGAGAGAGAGCGCTCTCTCTTCGCTGCAGCAGCGTCTTCTCTGGTTCAAACCCTTACCTTTTGTGTGCGAACTGGTGTCCCTTCGTCCTTCCCCGCCTGCCGCCTCTCTGCCAGTGCGCTCCTTTTAATGCTGTCGAGGTCTCCAATGTCCTTTCTGCTCCACCGAATCTCGGCAACTCCCCTGGAAGAATAGTGGGTGTGCCATAACTCCTGTCGTCGTCGTCGTCGTCGTCGTCGTCTTCCTCCTCCTGCCGAGCCAAATGGGCGCCCTCCATTGGCCCCTCTGCTAGTTCCCAGTCTCTTCTTCTCTCATCTCCACCGACCCCCTGTCGGGCCAGAAGCGGGGACACGCAGTGCCACACCGGGCTGATCGATCAATGGGGGACCTTCCCAACTGCTCCGACCCGGAGAGCAGCTCCAACTCCACGTCGCCGCCCTCGCCGTCGACCCCCACGTCCCCCTCCCCCTCGCAGGCTCTGTCCACGGCGGCCTCGAAGGCCGCCGCCGGCGAGGGCTCCTCCCCGGACGGGAAGAAGTCCGGCAAGCGGATGCGGGACTGCAGCCGGCACCCGGTGTACCGCGGGGTGCGCATGCGGAACTGGGGCAAGTGGGTCTCGGAGATCCGCGAGCCCCGCAAGAAGTCGCGCATCTGGCTCGGCACCTTCCCCACGCCGGAGATGGCGGCGCGCGCCCACGACGTGGCCGCCCTCAGCATCAAGGGCAGCGCCGCCGTCCTCAACTTCCCCGACCTCGTCGGCTCCCTCCCGCGCCCCGCCACGCTGTCCCCGCGCGACGTCCAGGCGGCCGCCGCCAAGGCCGCGGCAATGGAGCCCGACGCCGGCCCCCACCCTCCCCCCACCGCCGCCCCGGCGCCGTCCGCCGACGAGCTCGGCGAGATAGTGGAGCTCCCCCGGCTGGGCACCAGCTTCTTCGACTCGTCCGAGTCCGGCGGCGAGTTCGTGTTCTACGAGTCCGCCGAGTCGTGGTCATCGTACTCGCCGCCGTGGATGGATAGCGCCGACGAGTACGGGTCCCTGCCGGACCAGGCGTGGCCCGTCGACGCCCCGGAGCCGGCCGTCTTCGAAGCCCTCCTGTGGGACTACTGAACGAGGATGGATCATGCAGCAGGTTTTCTTGGAGCCCTCTCAATTTTTTCCTTGGGACGCAAAGAAAGCCTTCTCCGATCTTCCAGTACTAATATTCCTCTCTCTCTCACACATCTTTCTTCTCTCTCTATTTTTCCCTTCTTTCTTTGATGCCACTTTGTGCTTGCTTCCTTTTCTACCCTTTCTCTCTCTTTCTTCTTTTTTTATTTTTTATTTTGGAGGGGGGAAGGGGGTGGTGTCTCTCTCCATATATCCTTTTCTTCTCGCTAGTTTGGGGCGCTTGTTGTCTACACTCATATCATGCCCTCTCTCTCTATGTTTGGATCAAACTGTACAGTGATGCAAAATAATGCGGAGGATGTTTGGTATGTCCTTTGTTGGTGTGAGCACATTGCGGTTTAATTACTTAATAGAGTCTCAAGTCTTCCCCCCTCCATCCCACTTTGAAGATCAGTACCACCCCATCGTCAATTCTGCCAGTTTGGCTACTACGTCTCACCAGGGAGAGGAGACGTATGGTAATGGTGAATATGACCGTTATGTACGTACGTACCTTGGCTTAATGAATGGAGCCCACTCCATCCAATGTCGTGGAGGCTGTGGATTATTTTCACCGTGTGCATTCTTTGCTCCATGTGTGTACCAATTACCAAACGCCTCTCTCTCTCGTCCTGCTCTTTCTGCATTGGCCATTCAAAGGCGCATTGGACTCCAGATTAATGTTTAAATGAAGCAGACAAAGCACCAAGACTTGCCAGTCGCAGTGAAAGGCAAACTGGAGCTGTCATAAGATAATCTCTCGCGAGCCGTTTCCTCTTCTTCTTCTTAACTGGCTTCTCCTCGCCGTTCTGTTCTGTCGATATACCCAAGACAACAGCCGGTCGTCTCCGAAGACGGCTTCCCCCGGCGCCGGCTGTCCGGGCATGCACATGACGCCTGTCTCCTCGTACGGACGTGTCCCCGGCCGCCAAGGCTCGCTTGCCATAGTCGTGGTTAATGCACCGCTTGGAAGAAGAACAAGCAGAAGTAATTAACAGTGGCCATTGATGGCCTCCTGAACACTGTTTGGAGAACCTGGATCGACGGTGAGAAAAAAAGTATCGGATTCTACAAAAGTTCGTCCACATTCCCTTGGTTTCTTTCGTTGACAAAACGGGAGGGGAGGAAAAAGTTGAGATAATAATTAGAAACTTCAACATGAGAGTGGAACACCTCCCAGTGAGTACGTACTGTGTTCATACTACTCACTGCTCATTCCCATCAACCTTGCCATAGTGATCCCCACCTCTGAATTAATGCGAGTCTAGCTAGCTAGCACATGTATCCAATGATAAATATATCACAAACAATATTGTCTTAAGAAAGTAAGAATAACATTGCTTTTATTCAAAAAACGTACTGCCAACAAAGATTAATCTTTCTTCGAAATATTATGGACAAACTTAATCCTACAATTACCCAACAAATCTAAAATTGAGAATGTTAGCTTCTCTAAGTACGTACACACATAACTCTAGATGATCATTATGGAAGATTAGAAGAGACCATCGACATCCGACGAGTCGATCTGTGGTAAGGCGAGAGATTGGGGGCCGGGGGCCAAAGGAGGAGAATAGACCGATCGATGTTCCCATTTTTAAGTTTAATATTGCATCGTAATTTTTCAAAAATACTCATAACAAAAAGAAACAGGGTGATCATGAGAGCCACCGTATCTTGCTGTCAACCTTATTCAATGATGGCAGAAGCATCTCAGTCCTCTAATTGCATATAAGATTCCGAACCCAAATCAGATTCCCAGATGCAAGAAGCACAGTGTGTCCCCTCTAGACAAAAAGAAGGGCATCCCCCCCCCCCCACCCACCCCCCCATTCTCGAGGCTACATACCCCCATAGAATGGGTGTAGAGCTCCGAGCACAAATTAAACGACCCCGGTTCCCCCGTTGTACACAACTTCACAATCAATCCTCCACCCTTCCTAATTAACCACCCCTGCAAGTGGAAATTTTAGTAGAGGACAAGGGCATACCCTACCAGCCAGTTTATGGTGGGCAAAGGAGATGAAATAGAAAACTCACTTGAGGTCTTTGATTACTATATAGAATGGGTGTAGAGCTCCGAGCACAAATTAAACGACCCCGGCTCCCCCGTTGTACACAACTTCACAATCAATCCTCCACCCTTCCTAATTAACCACCCCTGCAAGTGGAAATTTTAGTAGAGGACAAGGGCATACCCTACCAGCCAGTTTATGGTGGGCAAAGGAGATGAAATAGAAAACTCACTTGAGGTCTTTGATT
Organism: Amorphophallus konjac; assembly: GCA_022559845.1. Lineage (NCBI taxonomy): Eukaryota > Viridiplantae > Streptophyta > Magnoliopsida > Alismatales > Araceae > Amorphophallus > Amorphophallus konjac. The sequence goes on from JAHNEJ010001582.1 coordinate 125,658, forward strand.
ACTATATATAATGGGAGCTCCTGGTTTTGAGGTTGTTGCTATCTTCATATGTAAGCATCCTATCAGCATTCTAGTGGGCTTCGGTTGGGGAAATCGTGTGAGTCACACACACAAATTAAGAACACAAGCCATCCTCCTCTCGAGAGAAGCCATCTCATTGTCAGGAGAATCTTTGGGCGCAATGGCCTCCACTCATTAACAAATCAATAATTATGAACAATGGCCGTACCGGAGGGGTCTCTCTTCTTTCAGTCCGCTCCACCAAAAATTGTTAAAATTAATTAAGAATATCAAATTGTTTTTAAAGTTATATAAAATTTGAGGGTCGATCGATCGACTCCGTTTTCCTCCAAAAATAGATTGAACTATAGTTTGGTGCAATTTTTAAAACAATGAATAGCTAGGAGAGCACGTATGGAGGGTGCAAGTTAACTATCCTTGCTCATCACATGACGGAAAAGAAGTCTCTTTCGAGTTAAAAAAATGGGATCCACCAATACACATAGTTGCACACTGTTTTCTATGTATCTTCTAATTGAGGGACTGGGATAATCCTCACACATTAAGTGAGAATTTTTCTAGTTAATTGCTAGCTGGTCAATCAACCTCACATGTCTTTCCCCTTGGGAAAGAATAACCTCCACACAACTGTAGCTGTACTTCTTGTGAGTGAAGCCTCCTGGTTTATACTATCTCAATATATACCTTTAGCGTCACTTGTAAATGCCCGACGTAGGTACACCTACAGCTAGTGTGCCCAACCACAAGTTGCAAACACAGTTCTTCATTTAGTGGACCTTTCTGATTCCCCAGGATGGCATACCATTAATTTAACGCTAGGCATTTCATCATTCAACTTGGAAAGCTAGCCTTCTCAAAAACTTGCAACACTTGGGCGGCCTTCTTTGTTGACGTTATAATACTCCCCAAGGGTACTACCTACCTATACCTTAGGTTTCAGGGAAAAAATAAAAAATAAAAATCCCATGTCCATATATATAAGTCATAGGATAAATAGTCCTTGCGAAGTCAATAACAACATGCATGTTGAATTTTTATAAAAATGTAAAACACACCCCAAATGGCTCCCTAGCTAGCTAGAGTCGTCGTACGTACGTCTAACCTTATAACTAATTAAATCATGTATAATGTGAAGGGTTTCTTGCATGAGACATAGTAATTGCTGGGATTAATTTCTTTCTCCTTTTTCCTTTTTACATATATTAAAGTCTCATAAACTTTGCCACATATATATGATCGAGTGCCTTGGAGGGAGTTCACACATAAAGACCAATGCCAAAGAAAAATGAGATTTTTTAGTAATCATCCTCCGTGCATATATCATGGTTTGTCAAATCGAGACGGGACGGCCCGAATCGTCCGTCTCGTCCCGTCTCAGTCACAGACCGAGACGATCGATCAGTGAGAAATAACCGGCACGCTTTATATATTATTTTAATTTTTTTTAATAAATCTTCTTTATAAGTTGGTTGGTTTATGATCTCATGATCGATTAACTGTGAGATCTTAGGTTCAAAACACGCTTCTGGCGTGTTTTTGTTTGATTTTTTTGAAAAATTATTTTCAAAAATAATTCTAATCGAGGACGTTCGTTAAAATCGCACGTCAACTAACCAACTGAGATATAAAATTATTTGAGTTATTTTATTCTGTAATATACACATATAATATATATTTTTAACTCATTGCGCAACGGTACCGACCCGTACTGTCCTAGGTCATGATCGGGACGACCGATTCGACCAGGACGATAAACCCTGACATATATATGATCTATCATATTTAAAAAATAACCCTCCTGATCTCAATATTTATTTTTAACTCCCCATATAAATTACACGTTTACTTTGACTGGAGGGAACATCTCCTAGATAAGATAGATTGTAAGAGGGTGATACCTAAGAATGCCAAAAAATACAGAAAATTAAAGATCTCTTAAAATTCCGCTTATACTACAACCCATACATATATATGTACGAAATCCACTAGGTGGCAAGGTCGTGGACACCTATATATAGCCTCTTAATTACCCAATTACTCTATGAGCAAAATGCTACTTGAACTCTTCTGAGAGGTTAATTAATAACTCCTCTCGAACATGAACTTTTATCTCAACTACCCACTTTTATTAGTTATTGCACCAAACTCCTTAACCCTTGATTCCCATAGAACATGATGGCATGCGAGGATGCACATCAATTAAAGAAAGTATGAACAGCGATATCATACGATGGACGCCCAGCTTTTTCCTTATATCCCAGCTTTGGGCGAAGACCTACATGCAGCATGCTCATCCCTCACTAGCTAGGTTCCAATCCCGGTGCAGTCGGTTTGTAGACGTAAGAGGGTGATTGGGACTTGCCGTTGTCGAGGGACAAGGCTCCTCCCATGAGTGCTGCCGATGCCAAAGGGGGCGGCCAAATCACCCCCCTCGATCCAGCAAGTGGACAAAGGAAATCTAACAACGCACAGGGGCCAACACCCTCGACCTCTCCCCCCACCCCCTTTTATTGGACGCGTTTTCTACAGCAGGCATCGTACGGACGTCGACGTACGTAGGGCCCTCCCTGCAGCTGTTCTTGGTCGCCCATGCATGGAGACACCCACCTCCGGCATCCATTTGTGTGCCCTCACTATGCCCCTGGCTAGTAATTAACTTTTGCTGCGAACAAGTTTCAAATCATACTCTTGCAACAGCTGTTCTTGGTCGCCCATGTATATAGTAGTGCTGTTCTTGTGTAGGGAGAACCTGAGTAAGTATGTGATTCGTCCCATGAGGGAGTAATCGCACTTTAATTCAATGCTAGTTTGGGAGTGAGGGATAGATGCCTAACTAGATGATGGGTTTACCAACGGATGCGGTTTATTAATTCTAGTAATGTATTATAGGAATATAAGAAGAACATGATGAGTTTAATCTTAAAGTACTTATGGCAGTGAACCTGAAGAAATTACTACTCCTATTCCAATTTCAATGTCAATTTGGGAATTGGATTAGCTAAGCTAGATGACAAAGATGAAAGTGGGTTTCTAGCAATGAATTAGGAATAAGAACAAACTGATGGCGGGTCTAATCTGAAACTTATATGTGGTGGAGAATTAGCATGCGTGTATGCATCAACGGATTTTGAAGAAGAAATGGGCATGATTAATTATTCCTAGAATCAGTCATTGCTCATCTGATTTTATCCCCCAAAAACCTAAAAAAAGGGCCCGATAAAATAAAAAAATAATAAAAAATGGAGATGAAGGTGATTTTATCCCTGTCTCCACTTTCCTAAGCAAATCTATTTACTTTAAGTCGGGATCGATGAGCCATGTCTCCGTCTTGTCTTGACATCAAACATGAGCTTAGGACCTGTCTTGATCTTGAACAGGAGGCGAAATATCGAATATTTATTAGGAGGGTCCGTCCATTTATAAATTTTGTTTGGTCAACTAAAAATAGGAGTTGTCATATCAGTTCACTGTTATGAAAAGTTATTGCCAAGGCAGATTGCACAGTACTTCACGGGAATGACACAAATAAAAGAACGTTTTTTTATTCTGCTCTTCATTTTTTATCTTGCATGCATGGAAATGTTGAGGGCCGGGGGGGGGACCATTAATGTGATTAGTGTAGATTTACCAAAGCAAAATTTCCATTTCTAAATCAGAAGTTACCATAATAATTAATGTACATGCCAAACAGCTTTGTTACGCCAAAGTTCTTAAAAAAAGATGTGCGCCATCGATCTCCAACCGCGCTACGAGAACATTTTTCATCTGAATAACATGCATGTATATAGATCTTGCATGAATCAATCATGATTTATAAATTAAAAATCATTTATATATTCACAAATTCAACGGCACAAATAACTAATATCATATTTTGGATGAAATCATATCGTTTGAAAAAAATAATAATCCCAAACTAGCAACATTAATAATGATCTCCATCATTCCTTGCTTATTCAATTCTAGGTATGGCATGCCCGATATACATTAATTAGAAGTAGTTGGTTGAGACGTAAAAAGTCGAAAAAATAAGGTACTAGTAAGTAGTACCGAATCGGATTTGTCAAATCGGGATGGGACGACCCGAATCGTCCGTCTCAGATAATTTCAACCACAGATCGAGACGACCGATTTATCGGACACAACCGAGATACTTTATATATTTGATATTTTATTTTAAATATAAAATATTTTATAAATAAGTTTGTTAAGTATCTTTGTTAGTTCAAAGACGATTTGAGTTTGAAACACACCGATTAACTCCGTTTTTTTCTTTCTTTTTAAGATTTTCAATCAAAAAATTAAAAAACCTAAAGACATTCGCAAGATTCAATCCTGACTCATCTTAAACTAAACGTACGAATAAACTAACCAACTAAGCTAAGAATTTTTTTATATTATTTTACATATACTATATATATAAAGGTTATTTGCATCTTACGGTACGGAGTGGGATGACATCGTACCGTCCCATCCCGTCAGAAAATCGACATGACTGGTATGACCGAGCCGACAAATCTTAACGTCGTTCTTGTTGGAGCATGACCAATGCTTCTATTTGACACTTTATCAAGTATATATATATATATATATATCCACTCTATTAAAGTATCATTTTGTTAAAATATATGTATTGAGAAAGAGAAGCACGAGGAAGGAAGGGTATCACATACACAGAATTAATGTGGTTAGGTAAGTTTACACATGGGATAAAAAGAGAATGAGTCCTAAGTCTGATGTAAAGTGAAATTTCCTCACATGCATGTGCCTCCAATGATCAGCAGTAGTTGTGATGGAGTACATGTTTATGCCATCGCAAAATTAATGGTGTATATATGTACCTCTCCCTTCTCAAGGATTGTCTTCTTATGTATGGACGTGCGTGTTTGGCGTTTCGAAGAAGACATCTACAATAAATCCAAAACATTTTTCAATGGGGCTCGGGGTATGTTTGTTGGAATTCTTGTTTGAAAATTATTTTTGGGCGCTGATTGTTTCTTCACATGAAATGCAGTATCAGTGAAAAGTGATTAAAAGCCCGTATTTATTGACTAGTAAATAAATAATATTTTCCGTTATTCACCCACATTGTTTAATTTCCTCTCATTCTCCTTCCAATCATTTACAATAAGATTTATTTCTTATCCATGTTCCATCTTTGGTATGTGATCAATAGAATTTCACTTTTCTTTTAATCCTCTTACAAGGAATGGGACAAGAAGCTTATTTCCATACATTTGTATTATCTAATAACTTAACCTTTGCATGACTATTTTTGATACCTTGTGAAGATAAGGATACATAGAAAAGAAAGGGATACACTTTTTCTGTAATGGATATATAAAGAAAATTGAGAATGAGGCTCCCTTCCCCATTCCGGGCAACCAGCCACACATGCAGATCTACAGATCATTATCAGGTCTGATGAGTATCTGATGACATCCCTAATCAATAATTAGTTAATGTACGTTGTACAAAGAATATATATGTCACTGCAAAACAGTACTCTTTATATCATATTTTCATATTATTATGATCTGTCAAAGGAGTTGGATCATTTGATCTGGTAACTTCAATCAAATAAACTGTTACGCATGCATTATTCTCTCCACATGTATGTCATTATTGATCGACAAGTACTTCAAGCACAACACTGTACCCTGCCGACATCTAATGAATGAAACTTCTTACTACTAGGAAACCAATCACAGCAGAAGGAGGTCAGCCAGCCTCACAGATGAAGAACAGCGACCCCGCCGGCTTAGGAGTCTTCAGCCCCATCAATCGCAATGTACTGGGGGCTTATTACATTAAAAGTGGATAGACGTCTTATCACTTGAAGACAACAAGCAGTCCATGTACAAAGAAGTGAAAGAAATCCTTACATTCTTAATAATAACATAGTGTAGGGGGTTTGCTTGCAAAATTTTTAAAGATTTTGTGTATGCAAGAATTTCTCAAATGATCATTACATTTTTAGCCATCTCGTTTTAATTAGGCCACCTTTCTATTTAGTCTCAGATGGTGGAGGTCAGGCGTCAAATCTTTGAGATTAGTTTACTTCCATGCTAGTTGCACCGCCGGTACGGATTGTGCCGGTCCTTTGATAATACGATTTGGCATGGCATGGAATTTTTTCCTCCCCCATTGCGGATCATCTCCTTCTCGATCTCTTAAATGGAATGGGCTTTGTGAGTGCCTTTTTTTTAAATTGATTCTCAGAGAAATAGTGGAGAATCCACAATCCCCTCTTCCCTCCCCCCCGCTGTGCCATAGCGCCTCCATCGCATCCTAAGGTGCTGCCTCCTCCACTGCAATCCACCGCCAAACCCGTGCCTCCCTCCTCCATCGCTACCACTATATATGCTGTCGGAGATCTAGTGCCTTTATCCCCTCGTCGGGTGCTGCCTCCTCCACGGCAATCCATCACCAGACCCGTGCCTCCCTCCTCCATCGCCACCGCTATGCCGTCGGAGATCCTACTCCTCCGTCGCTCCGTCGGAGCATCTCGCCTTCTCCATGGCGATCCACCACCAAACCCATGCCTCCCTCCTCCATTATAACATCATGAATTTTCAAGAGCGTAAAGCGTATTAAGTTCCATGATAAAAAGTCCAAGATATAATTATTTATATTTATATGTATCACATTTCCCTTCATGAACTTATTAGGAAAGTCCACTTAGTTGAAAAGGGGTCATTAAAATGGTAGAAAATTTGACGGAAGGATTGAAGGTTGTACGATAATAGAATAGGTGAAGGAATTAGGCGGAAGACTTAAACACTAAGGCTATAGTTGGACATTGAGGTAGACGGGGGAGTTAGACGTTGCGCTAGATGTTAGGCGGAAGAAGTTAGATGATGATATGGATGGAGGAGTTAGGTGATGTGAGTAAGACGATGCACTGAAAATTAGTTGACGGAGTTTGATGATGACGTGGCCAGTAAAGTTGGACGATTCCAAATTATAGTAGACGGAAGGACTTAGACTATGTAGTGCTTAAATGAAAAAAAAACTTAGATGATGTCAAATTAGATGAAGGACTTAGATGATACAAAAACGGACAAGGGCTTGGGCCATACAAAATTAGACGATGGACTTAAGATAATGTAGAAATTAGATCGTACAAGATCTTCCAGAAGTTTGGGCAATGATACTGGGCTTTAGGTGGAGTAATAAGACATAGGTATTAGGTCAGAAGGTGTTTGTCAAAGCTAAGTAAAACACCCATTTTTAGGAGAAGATCAGATGGAGAGAAGGGTAGTGGTCGGACAGTTACATGTGCATGCACTAAAGGTGAAAGAAGATGGGTGATAAGTATCCGGCATGCAGGGTAAAGTGTAGTAGGTGGTAGACTTAGTTTCTCGTGTAGAGACCATGACATGGGATTAGGAGTGAGGATCCTATTTAGACCTCTCCTTACCACTTTTTTCCTTTTTACCTCTCTTTTCCTCTCAAACTCTTAACTCTTCAGATCTCCTTTGAAACATTTCTACACCACACATTCTTCTCCCTCACTATTTACTGACTCTTATGGGTTCCTCATCTTGGAGGAGGCTATTCTACACCTGACAAGTCTCTTGATGACCTCCGGATCACATTCTAATATTTAATTTCAACTTCCTTTGCAACCATCTAAGATCAAATCTGTGTTCCCCTCTATCTCTTTCATCTCTAGGAGTGAGACTTGGACGGGTGAGACTGGAGGCTGAAATAGAAGAGGATTGAAGGCCAGTGATAACAGGTTTTTCCTTAAGGTAGGACTTCTAAGCACAGCACATATATGCAACCCTTAAGTTACTTTTACCCGACTTATGTTTTATACTTCCTAACTTAACGAAGATTGTATGTAAATGACCATGAGTAAAGACATGTTCTTACCATCCTAAACCCTTCCCTAAATCTGTTTTACGAAGGTTCCAATAAAGATAAGCTGATCATGTACATGCCTGGAATAAGTTATGCAAGCGAAATGTTAAAGGAAATCATGTACGCTAATGAATAATGTATGTATGCATGAAAGAGGTTTCCAAAAGTGAATAAGCAATGCATCTAGGGCATGATATCATGTGACATTTAATCTTTTTTTTGAGTAAAAAAATGTAACCTTTAATCTTAACTACGATTCATAAGGACTAGATCAATCTACACATGATGTTTGTTACCATGTCATGATGACCAATGGATCTGGACCATATACCCCACTAGAACTATGTTTTTTCTTTTGAACCCTAAACTCCGGGACTATACTTGAGCGGGTAGGATAGATAGTGTAGCACCCACATCGGCTAGGAACTAGGGGGTAGCAGACCAAAAAGTGCTATACTCCTCTGCCTAGAGGTATGGTATACGCCAAGATGACGGGCTGAGAAAATCCCCACGAAAGCTCGAGGTGAGGTCAAAGGGCCTTTGTGTAATGACCCAGGTTTTTCGGATCTAGTATCCATGGATTTCAGAGCGTACGTTTCCGTGGGTCCTAGATCGTGTTTTCTAATTAAAATAATTTTTTTTGAATATTAGATCTTCGGATCCCCAAATATGAGATAATAAATTATTTTTGGGCGCCGTAGCGTGGCAGGCAAGTTGCATATTTTTTGAGGATCGCGGAGTTATTTTTTGATAATTTTTTAGCTTTTCAAAAGTTTTAACCTCAAAATTAAATCCTATATAACTTAACCTAAACCCCTCCCCACTCATTCTCTTATTTCTCCCTCTCTCTCCACCGTTTCTATACCTCTCCTTCACATCGTCGGCGGCCGACGGAGACCGTGGTGGATGAGGCGGCTAGGGCGACGACGAGGATCGAGCTTTGAACGAGAGCGGTCGTGGTGGCAGAGCATTTTTGTGTTTTCGAGGGAAATCGGCCGAGAAAGAGGCGTTTTCGGAGTGGATCGGTATCCCCTTCACGTGGAATCTTCGTGAGAGGTAGGGGGATGGATCCCAAACCCTTGTGCATTGATTTCCCGCGGTTTCTTATCGATTCGGGAGGGGTAGAGTGTGTTTTCTTCTTGCCAGGGAAAAATACATGTTTTGGGGTGAGCGGCGTTTCTCGCCGATCCGGACAGTATTTCTTATCCAATCTCGTGGCATTAATGGAATGGATGTTGGGGAATGATTCCCCCCCTGCTTTCCCCACATTTTCTTGTGATTTGGGGTCAAGGTGAGGCTAAGAGTGGATTTTCATTATGTTTTGGGAAGGTATGAGCATGATTTGGGGAGAGCGACGGATTCGTCAAATCGACCCAAGTTTTATGGTTTAAATGTATCCTCCCAATAGGTAGGAGGTTGGGGAATGGTCCCCCCTTGTTTTCCCCCTTATGTAGAGCTAGCGGGGTGTGGAACGGGACCCCACGACGTGCCTCCTTCTGCTAAATCGTCAGCATCGGTCGACTAATGGCCTGGGTCGATCGACCGTTTTGGCCGTTCTCATCAGGACTGTTCTGGAAAAAATGGTCGACCGACCCTGACTGGATCGGTAGATCGATTTGACCCAGTAGTCGATCGACCACAGTCGGTCGACCGTTGGCCAGTGTATGTCTACCGACCAGCTGGGTTGGTCGACCGACCGGAGGCTTGGTCAGCCTGTTTGACCCCTGAAATTTGAGTTTTACCCCAGAATATCTAAATTAATATTATAGTCATAAAATTCATTAAAAATTGGGCCATTTTGGTCTTGTTTGGGTGGCGGTCGCCGCAAGATTCGGTTCGTTATGAGTGAAGCTTTAGGGCCCCTTTGTTTTCAGAATAGCGGAGGTGGATACCGCATCCGATGAAAGAGAAAATATCGGGGCCCACCTCCACATCTCACACACATCGTTCTTAACCGACCCCGAGTACCGCATTCAACCCTTTGGGGTTGAATACGGTATCCCTGCTCGTTTAACAAAGAAGGCCTTAGAGTTCTTGCGAAGGGTTTACCAGCATGGTTGGGTTAGGTGTTCTTATAAGCACCCTATGTATCTACGTGAGTCACTTGGGGTTAGTGTCCCTTGGTCCTTAGATGGCCTTGTGTGTCGACTTGAGGGACGTGTCGGTGTGAGTTGTTTGGGTCGATTTTGGTTGGTTTATGTCCGGCCTTGTTGTAGACACGCTAAAATTAACATCACTTTGAGCATATCTCCTATTACATTGCGATGTCCCGATTTGACTCTTAAATTGACTTATTTGACTGGTTTTTCTTATTTCTCTTCAATATTCAGCTTTCCATATTCTTCCCCATTTTTTCTAATTTTTTCTGGGCTTTTCTCCAATTTTTCGAAGCTTTTCTGAATTAGCGCCAGTCTCTTGGTCGCTAATTCCTTGCTAAAAGAATAAGCGCCTTTTCGAGTTGTCGCCATTTCTTCTAAGTCAACGTATGGACCTCGGAGGAGTCGACCTTTTCAAAATCGCGTCTGACACAGCGGACGCATTCTTATTTTCCCACTATTTTTGGTTCAAAATATTTCACGAATAAGTGTCTGTTCGGAAGGTCATCTTTTCTTGAACGCGTCTGGGACCTTGGACACGTCTTCCTTTATCCTTTTTATTTATTGAATTAACGCCTTTTTAAAAGGGCATTATTTTCTGAAAACGCGTCCGACCTAGTGGACGCGTTCTTGAAATCGCGGCAGGCCCTTTGACTTCCCCAAACTTCGCTTTCTTGAAGAATTAACGACCTTCCACATAGCCACCTATTCTTGAATGGCAACCATCATCTTGGCGTTAATTCCATTCTATTTTTGAATAATTACCAAATTCATAAAATTCAAGAATTTGTGTCTATCTAAATGGACGTGATTTCTTTTTCTAATTTTTGGTAATTTTTTAATTTTTAAAATATTCAAGAAACGATGTCCGGCCAACCAGACGCCTATTTTAATACGCGTACATGACCCCATACGCGTTCTTTCTTATCATATTTTGAGCTTTTAACTCCGTCCAAAATTCATATTAATTCCTAATTGACGACCAGCCCCCTGGGCGTCAATTCCTTTCTAATTTTAAAAATTCTTAATCCTTCCTAAAATGGCTCAGAATTGGCGGCACTTTGAACTGGCGCTATTTTAATTGGCGACCACTGTGGTGGGCGTCCATTCCTACAGAGTTCCGAATCCGGACAGAACCTCCTTCCTTCTCCATTTTGACCTCCTTTTCTATTTGAGAAAGGGTCCTAAAGGTTTCTAAGGCTGGGAGGACACATAGCCAATGAATATTCTCTTCCAAATCCTAATAAAATTGATTTTTCTAATTTCCCTAGAATTAAACTCTGAATTTTGGCCATATAAATAGGACCCCTCTCTCTCATGGTTTTAAGGCTGCTCAATTGTCTCAGGGGAGGTGCTGCCGGACCAAATGCTCAAAGGAGGAAGTCTCCCTCGCGCCCCAAGCTGATTTCTTGGAGTTCTTCTTCCTCTTGAAGCCCAATTGGAGAAACAAACCCATAAGCCTAATTCTTCCCTCATCTCTTTTATTTCTCTTATGCATTTTTATTAGTTCATGCATCATATTCATCACCTTCTCCATTTATTTTTATCATCTCAACCACGTTGAGATCCTCCATTGTGCAACACTTGCACCCTCCTATTCATTTCATCATATTTTTCCTACCCTTAGCATAGGGCTTTTAAAGGCTAACACCAATAAGGTGTATTCTCATCCATGTTTTCATGTTTATTTTACATTGAGGATTTGATGATACACATCTAACAATTCTAATCAATATCTCTCTTCATTGGTGTTTTCTTATTTTGCAAGGGTAATCAAATCAAGAGAAACTCTCTTCATTGGCGGGCCGATTGGAAAAGAAGGTGCACACTCACAAGTCACAATCTCCCCCGCTTCTTTTAAAAGGTATTCTTCGCGATCCCTCCCTTTACTTTATTGTTATTATCTTTTGAGGCCCACGTGTCTCTGGCCATCACCCTCCTATAGCATCCACGCATCCTCCCATTTCTTCCTCTTTTCCCCTTCTTTTTCATACATATATATTAATTTTTTTAAGTGGATTTTTCCATAATCTACACTTGTGTCACGGCTTGAGGCCTTATTCCACTCGGGTTTTGAGTGCGTACGTAGGCACTCCGATGGTTTCTGTGAGACTACGGGTTTACTATTTTACCATAGCACTGCCTTGGGGGCATTTCATGGATGGACCAGGCGAGGACAGCCTAGTGTGTACAACGCTCGTTCAATAGAGGTGAGGATAGCCTAGAGCGTAGGGCGCCTTGGTTAGGACAAGTGTACGTCACTGGTGGACACAGGGGCACGTACCCGTGTCAGGTTGCAGGACACGACCGTGCTGTTAGATGCAGAGACACAGATCCTAGCTAGTCCTAGGGAGAGGTGTCCGTGCATATCTCTTTGCCCTCTCGAGACCAGGTGTGGGCTGCTTGTGAGACTTGAGAGTCTGCCGGCTAGGGTAGAGTTACCAACAGTATTGTCGCGGCCCTCCCGACTGTTGAGGTAGAGCTTAAACGACGGTGAGGTCGTGGCTCCCTTCTTGGTTCGAGGCTGAGGTTTCTCCGGTATTGAGGCCGTAATCCTCCCGAGAGTGGAGGTTCTACCCTCGACTGTGTGGTCTTAACTGTGGCTTTCGTCAGTGAGGACGGACCTTCACGATAGAGATGTCATGGGTTTCCTGGTAGTGTAGTAGTGGTTTGCCATTGGTTCGATATTTCTAACCATGAGGTCAAGGTTTTCCTGTTTAGAGTAGGAGTAGCTTAGAGAGCCATATTTCCACCGACTACTATCGTTACTACCCTTGTTACTATGGTTATTTCTATTGTTATTGTTATTGTTGCTTTTCCTACTGCTACCACTTCTATTATTGTTGTCGTTGTTTATCGTTGTTATTGTGGTGGGGATCCACGGGACCTCTACTGAGCCAATGAGATGAGACTCACCCTTCCTTTTCAGGTACGATGCTTCCACTTGGAGATCAGTGATCCGGTGCGACGTCTGGAGAGTTTAGTTGCCAACGTGCTTAAGCCGGGGTATGCCCTAAGGCTGTGTACCTTTCCTTTCTTTTAGACTGTACTTCTGGGGCATTGGACTATGAACTATAAACTATTTAAATTGTATTAAATGTAATTTAATTTTTACACTTTAAATTATGTATTTATTTTAGATTCTGATGCATCTCCACAACGCTATTTAAACCCTTCCGAGCCCATGGCTCGTGGGTAGCAGGCTAGGATTCGGGTCGTACCGATTTCTTTCCGGTACTTGAATCCTAGGTCGTGACAGATGGTATCAGAGTGAGTTGTGGACATGCAAAGGAACCCGAGATAAATACATAAACCTAAAAGTCCAGAGTGTTCGGTATAGTTGGTAGCTGGCCTAGGGAATTTTGTGTTGTTTACCGCCTTATTTTCTGTGTTCGTGCTATCAGAGTATAGATGGCGCCGAGGAGGCGGATTCGATCATCGTCAGAATTGCTGGTAGGGGCTCGGGAGGGTTTTCAGCAGAAAATGATTGGCACATGAGGAAGCCATGTTCTCCCTGACTCGACACACCCAAGAATTGCTAGTAGGGGCTCCCAAGAGTTTTTAGCAGGGCAATTTCGGGACTGACATTGATTGGCACATGAGGAAGGCTGAACATGGCTCAATGTGAGCAGTCGGGTACTAGCCCCGAAGGCCAAGTGTCAGCATGCCGCGGAGCTAGATCCAATCCCGGGAATGTTACTTCTGGGCCAGGGTCCCGCTAACTCGGGTTAGCGGCCGGGACAGTCGGTGGCCAGCTCAAGGAGAGCGACAGGCATGTGATAGGAGCATGTCTGGCATGATGGCGTCTGCGTCGTTATCATGACTCGTCATACGTGGGTGAACCTGATGTGCAGGTGTGATCGCCGTTATCATAACGCCCTATACGCGAAGGGAAAAGTTTGAGTGAAATGGCTAGACGCCATGTGAGGGGTGTACGTTTTAAATACCTTCGGCGTGTGCTAAGCCGAACAACAAGCCAACCAACGCGCCTTGCTCCTCACGCTTGCTGGAGTGTTGGATGCCTTTGCCATGCTTGTGCCAGTGTATCTGCGTGTGTCTGCATATATGCGTATGCCCCTTAAGCTTCTAAGGGGAATTTATAGGGAATTTGGAGGGTCGGGGGGGTGTTTACTTGGGCTAGGATGGAGGGGGCATCCTAGTCCAGCTAAACCCCTTGAATTTGCTAAACAAATATTTTTTTTAATTTGTGAGAGGGGGGGGGGGTTTACGCGGACCAGACTGGGGGGGCGGGTTGGCCCGCGTAAACCCCCCTAGGGGGGTTAATGCGGGCTGGGTCTATTTTTTTTTCTTGAAAAAAGTTATTTTTTAAAAAAAGTTGGGTTTATGCGGTCCAGACGGGGGGGGCCAGTCTGGCCTACGTAAACCCCCCCTAGGGGGGGTTAATGCGGGCTGGGTCTGGTTTTTTTGGTTAAAAAAGTTTTTTTAGGGAAATGGGGGTTTATGCGGTCCAGATTGGGGGGCCCAGTCTGGTCCGCATAAACCCCCCTAGGGGGGGTTTACGCAGACCCTAGAGGAGGTCCGTGAGAGGGCTGGAAAAAAGCTATAAAACCCCATTTTTTTGTTCTCTTGGGCCCACCTTGACCCAATGTGAATAGGGACTACGAAGGATACATACTGGCTTGACTTGAGTGCGTAGAACGAGGTTGACTAGCTGACTTTTGACACGAGACTCCGAGCCGTGGACTTCTTCTTCGCGAACGTTCCCCGAGCTTGTATGTAGACCGGAACTCAGCGGGACTAGGACTGGAGTGAGCTCAAACTAGGACGAGAGAGGCTGGATGGAAGGGCCCTAGGGGGAGTTCGCCCCCACCTGGGCGCGGCCGCGCCCGGGAGGAACTCCCCATCGGTCACCTTTTGTCATTTGTCACCGTACTTTGACGGGATTGAGTCCCCAAGACGCTGGTGTTGACCCGTGGGGGCCAATGATGGAGCGTTGTACGTAGTTGTCGCCCGCAAGGTGTTCGGGAAAATTCCCAACACACCTAGTGTTGCCAAACGGCTCAGCTAGTGGGCTTTTTTGGCTTATGTCCAACCTGAGGGTCAAGATGGTAACTTGTAGGAATTGAGGGAAGGCGTCTTGGGCGTGAGGGCCCGACCTTGGTGAGACATGCCGCATTGTATGGCGGGTTGACGGGCATCCCCGGGTTGGCCCGGTGGCTGAAAGTTAATGGCTCGTTACTGCGTGTCTGAGGGTTGGGGATGGCCCCAACTTGTTGGAGGGTTGTTGCATGATGTGGAAAGTGTGTCCAATTCGTGGGTTGGCCCCTGACTTATTATAGAATGGCTGAAAAATGTACGCCCACAAGGTGTTTAGGGAAATTCCCAACACGTGACCACGGGCCATACAAGTCTGTTAAGGGCTCCCAAAGCCCAAGGTTGGCTAGGGAAGATGTTCCTTTGGCTTTAGAATGTTGGAGGGAGACGTTTTGGGAGTGAATCCCGGCCACAATGCTGAGTGCCGCATGACACGGATTGTTGTCGGGGCGCCCCCGGGTTAGCCCGGGTGGCTCAGTTGAAGGCGAGCAATGAAGCGTACTGGCTGGTCGAGGGTGGTCCCCTTTGGTTGTGGGTGTCACCATGAGTCACGGCATGCTGGCTAGGGCCCTTGCTTGGACCCAACATGTTGTAAAAGGTGCCAGATAAATAGCGCCTAGAAGGCGTTCGAGGAGATTCCTGAACCTTTATTTATTATTTTTTTCTGGGAAAAAAGCCTAGGTACAACACAAGTGTAATGTCCCGAGTTTTTCAGACATTTTTCGGATCTGGATCCGTGAGTTTCGGATCACTTTCAGGGGTCCCGGAGCGTGTTTTGTGGTTCATGCGTGTTTTTCCCTGATGAGCCTTCGGAACCCCGTACAGGGCGAACCGTTGCGTTCTTCTACTCCAGGACATTACTAGTGCGTTGAGCATGTTTCGAGGATCGAGGAAATAATTTTTCCTAATTTTTCATATTTTTCATATTTTTCATATTTTCTATAAATAACCCCTTTTCTTTTCTCTTTTTCCTTTCTTCTTCTCTTTTCTCCCCCGTGAGCGGCCAACCGTTGCAAGCTCTCCGAACCAAGGCGGCGGCGCGGTGGTGACGGCGGCGGCAAGGTGATCGTGACGGTGCTATTCTCGCGGCGTGGGGCATGGCATTCGTGTTCGGTCGAGATTTGGAGATCGGCGATGATCCAGAGGATTTTGAGCTTCTTTGAGGTTGGGGGACGGATCCTTGCCCTCTTTCCCGCATTCTCCGCGATTTCTAGGCCGAGGAGAGGTCGAGAGGGACGTATTTGAGCTGGGAGGGTGAAAATGCATGTTTGGGATTTGAGCGCCGGATCTCTCGTTTCTCGGGATTTTTGACCGATCTATGGGTGTAGAATCATGCTAGGAGGGTTAGGGATGAATTTCCCTTTGGTTTCCCCATCATCGGGGGATGATCGGGGTGTGGATCGAGTTTTTTGGCCGTTCCCGCCGTTTCGTGCTTGGGTTGGGGTTGCGGTCCTACCAGGAACCGCTAGGCCCCTTTGGCGGCCCTCAGGGGATCGCCAGGCATTTTTGAATGTCGGTTGGACTTAGCGGTCCCAGGGGACCGCTACGTCTGGTAAGTGGTCTCGCGACTGACCGCTACCCCTTGGGTAGCGGCCAGTAGATGACCGTTTGCCTCGTTAGTCAGAGTACCCTCGGGGTGCGTGTTTTTGACCGTTGGGGAGTCGCTGTCGGGTTGTGGTCAGGGCTGGACCGTTTCCTGGTGTTTTGCAGTCTTCAGGTGACCACCTGGTGGGGTTGACGGTCTGGCGATAGACCGCTAGGCACCGAGTGGCTTGCCTGGTTGCAGACCGCTAGGCTGCTTTGCAGTCCAGGGATGGCCGCGAGTTGAGAGACGGTCCTGGGAGGACCGCCGCTCCGTTCCTTTTCGATCGGTGATTTTCGTGAGTTGAGTCTTACCTCCAGTGACATGTCCACTAGACGTAGCTTTCCTACGCACGCGTGTGCGGATCCACTTGGGAGTGGTGGAGAGCGTGACTCGAAGGGAGGTGATTTTTAGGCTGGTTACCGTGGGGCCCCTCGTCTTTGCAGCCTGCGTCTGGGCTGGGGGGAAGAACCAGCTAGAGGGCGTGACCTGGAGCTTATGGTCTCTGCGTGCACACATGGTTGGGGGTGTCAGACTCACGCTGATGAGCGCGACCCCAACTTGTCCTTGTTCGTAGTACTTGTTGTGTGTCTCAGTCTCCGCCTGGGGCGTGTAGTGAGACACTGAGGCGCAGTGTAAGACGTCAGGGGACGCATCCGACTTTGCTTCTAGTGGGTGGTGCTCCTATCTCCTGGCAGGTACGAGCTTGTTTTCCCATCGGTTTGTGGTCGGTTTGTTCGGTATGATTAGTTGTTGAGAGCTTTTCCGTTTATTTATTATTACTTGTTGCTTCTGCCGTACTGTCGCTAGGTAGCATTACCTTTCGTCCTTGTTCGCACCTTGCTGTTTTGTTTCTCTCGTGCGAGGTGGGGGTCAGCGGGATCCCTACTGAGCCTATGAAATGAGGCCCACCTCTGTGTTTTCAAGTGAGGCGGGGTCGTCGAGAGGTGCGTCCGAGGCTCACCGTGGTTCCTACAGTCAGGGTTAGTTGCCAGAGCCGAGGTATGCCCCGTGTACTTGTACTTTTCTTTCTGTTGACTGTACTTACATTGGACATGAGATAATTTGGACCTTGTAGCTGCTTAGTGATTATTTATCTTAATTCCTGCATTATTTTTAGATTATTGTGCTAGCCCTGCAATTATTTTAGATTCTCTTGTACCCTCACATCATCCTTTAACCCTTCCGAGTCTTTGGGCTCGTAGGTGGCGGCCCGAGGTTCGAGTCGTGCCAGTTCCTTTCTGGTACTCGGATCTCGGGTCGTTATAACAAGGGTATCTGTATAGAGCCACTGTAACTACATGGCAGATCCCGGCTCTCTCCAATGGCACTCTGTAATGGTGGATCACTCCCATCAACCATTCGGTGGCTCCCGGACGATAATAATGAGAAGGAGCTACAGCCCAGCTCCTATACCAGCTCGACATTGTCTGTTGCAGAATTCCATCCAAGATGAACTACTGATCAAAATTGGCATTTGCAAATGCTAAGCTGGATGGCGTCAAGGGCAACCCATCCATGATGTCAGAATTGGCCCGATGGTGGCCGGGGAGGTCCCAAGTTGCCAGAGTCAACACTACAACTCTAACCCCAAACTCTGCTCCCCAGCTAAAGAAGCCTAGGCACTCAGCACTTGGAAACTGTTGTTGTCTCTAGAAAAGCTCAGATAACTGAAGGAACAAGCACCTTGCAGGCTGTCCCTACCCAGAAGTAAGGCCCGCCTCAATCTGCAGCACTCTCCAGCAATTAGGGGGTCATTCTCCTCCATCCCCTCGAGGACAAAGCTCTTCACGAACTGAAACAAGAAGTGATCTAGGGGATACTCTTTCAGGTAGTTTCCTAAACGGTCATAGTGGTATATCCCGTTCTCCCGGGAGATCCACGAAACATCCACAACTCTTGCTCTGTCATCACTCTCGCCCAACGGGCCCTCAGCCACCAGAACAAGTCCACGATCAATAGTCTCGAAGCTGGCCCACGTGATAGTGGGCGGACCCAAGGGCAGCATGGGCCTGTCTGTGCACCTGACCCAGTGATCTCCATCATCCCCAACACGCATGTGTGCCCGGCCATCCCTGGCAAACTTCGACATGGCTACACGATCGCTGCATGATCAACAAGAAGAATGTTAGCAACACGTACAAATATTACTAGCAAAAAGAAAAAAAACACAGCAAACATATGCACTACAACATGCAAAAGGCAAGACTCACGGGCCATCTACCCTCGTCTTTGACTTTGACGCATGCCCCGTGGGGGGAATTTGTTGTACACAAATATTTTTCCAGGAAAAGTCCAGATTTAAAGGTGTGGGGCTGTTACCGAACATCGTGCGGGCGCTCCTTGCTTAGCGTCCTTATAGCAGCCTGGATCCGACTTCGGACTAGAACCAGCTTGTCGTGCCCCACGACAACTTCAAGACAAAGTGGGGATCACCCCCGACCACCCAGCATGTGGCATTGGCCCACCAACACTTGGTCACCGGGGCCAACCTAGGGACTCCTAGCAACACGCCATGTCATGCGACATTCAACTCCAAAGTCGAGAATCACCCCAGGACGCCTCTCCCCAGCATATCAACACTAATGGACTCCATCGCCCAGTCAAGCTTGGTCCCCAGTGACCATTAGCCAGCCCATACGGCCCCTAATCAAAGGTGGGGAATTTTCTCATAAATCTTGAGGGTGCTGTGGATGCACTTTTATCGTTTCTTAAAATCATCTATTTTTATATCATTTATCTTTTATATCAATTTATTAGTGCGTGGGCGTGCCAGTCACAATGTGATAATATGTTCAAGCTCCGAGACTGGAGTGGTCCAGAGCCTGTGGTGCGCGCCGTCTGACTAATCAGACGAAAGTGGGTATCAGGTAGGGATTGAAACCCGCCGTGTCATAAAGGTCACGACGTTAATTACATCCCCTCGGAAAAGAGAAAACCTTTGATTAACCGTCAGGAAAAGGGGCCCTATGGCCTGAAATTAGTATTAATGAAATACATGAAGGATCTCTTAAATTGCATAAGCACCTCGTGCTTGGGGATAAGAACATATTTGGGGGTAAAAACATTCAAATCATGTCGGTCATCTTGTAGACCATTTCATGTTCGGACAAAGTTCGGGTTGGAAGCATAACAAAAACATAAAGAATCTTTAAGGGAATGTCTGCCGATGACGCGACAAGTTTGATATTCAATAGGGGGATCGGGTCAACTTCGGCGATCTATTGGCCCAGGGCAAAGTTAGGCCATGGCCAAGATGGGGACCCCCGAGGTCCAAGCACGACTTGCCGAGGCATCATTAATATCTCCTTCACTCCGGGTCTAGATGGTGAGAGCCCCGGATCAATCACCATTAGTTTCTTAAGGGTGGTGTTTATATTCTTTTTTTTTATTATCATTATCATGCTTTCATGGCACCACTTTCATCTTATATTATCATTTTTTAATCATTTTCATCATTTTTGTTCATTTATTTCATCATTCCTTTTTTATTTGTTTCGATTTTATTATGCTATTCTTTTTATTGTGTTGGCTTTCTTAGATATATTTTTTTACTTTAACGTTATCTTATTATTATTTATCTATTTATTTATCCATTTACTTATCTTGTTATATTATCTTTTATTTTTTTGATTTTCATTTTTTTAAGTGCCGAACATAGGGGATCAGACGAACTCCCCGTCAAATGATTAGTGCAAGAGGTAAACAAAATATGTTAACAGAAATAAATGAAGAAAAAAGGTTGAAAGGTAAAGTGAATAGTGACCCCCGCCGATTCACATGCCATCACGTATTGTATGGG
This sequence comes from Amorphophallus konjac, assembly GCA_022559845.1. Lineage (NCBI taxonomy): Eukaryota > Viridiplantae > Streptophyta > Magnoliopsida > Alismatales > Araceae > Amorphophallus > Amorphophallus konjac. The sequence goes on from JAHNEJ010001582.1 coordinate 146,083, forward strand.
TTGTGTGTGTGTTCATGTGAGTGTTACGTGAGTACTACGTGAGAGTGTATGTAAGAGTGTTTTTTTTAACGGAGGGAGAGGCTGCGCTGGATCAGGTGGCCCATGGGGCCATGATCCGGTGACACCTCACTACAAGAAAAAGTGGTATTAGCGACGGAATTTTCTGACGAATTTATTTTCTTCAGAATAGCTATCGTAATTTCAGACGGATTAAATTTCATCAAAAATTACATCGGTATTTCTGACAGATAAGTATATGTCAGAATATCTGTCGGAATTTATGACGAATATTCGGACGGAAAAGTTTCTGTTGGAACATTTGACGTCACAAATTAGAAATTCAGAGGAACTTTTTGACGAAAAAATTCCGTCGGAAATCCGTCGGAAGTACCGCCGGAAGTTTCCGACGGAAATATTTCCGTCTGAAATTCGTCGTAAATGTTATTACTTTCTGGAAAAAAATATTTTATCAAAAATCAGTCGGTAATTACCGACCGATTTTTGACCTATTTTTTCGGTCAAAAATCTCCCTTTCTCCCTCTCTCTTTCTCTCTCTCATGGTGACTTTGCCCGTCTCGGGCGATGCTCGAATGAGCAGCACTGTATCGGGCTTTTTCAGATACGATACGGTACGCCCAAGCCGAACCGAGTCGGTGAAGCACGATACAATATATAAATATATGTAATAAATAACAGAAGTGGATAGAAATATATTAGCGGTTTTCGACGGAATCAAATTCTGTCGGAAATACGTCGGAAAGTTCTGACGTATTTCCGACCACAATGCATTCCGTTGAAATTTTTTGACATATTTTTGACCAATTTTTATTCCGTCGGAAAGCCCTAAATAACAGAAATAGATAGAAATATATCAACAGTTTCTGATGAAATCGAATTCGATCGAAAATACGTCAGAAAGTTCCGACAGATTTTTGACCGAAATGCATTCCGTCGAAATTTTCGGGCGTATTTCTGACCAATTTTTATTCTGTTGGAAATCCCATGACCTCCCCTGCCGGATCACCATGCCAGACACATTTTTTTATATATATAGGAAGAGGGGGAGGGAGGGGCCGCGCCGGGTCAGGTGGCCCATGGGGCCGTGACCCGGAGGCACCTCCCCCACCGGATCAACATGTTTCTATCATCTTCTTTTCTTTTCTTTTGTTTTTTTTGGATGCGCTGAGAATTGAACTAACAGAAGGGGGGATGGTCGCGTCGACACATTGGCCAGAGTACGTCGACGCGGCTTTGAAACCCCTTTCTATTCTCTTTTTTTTTTTTTTTTTTGAGCGGGCTTAGAAGAGGGTGCGTAGACATGCCGGACTTCCTGCGTCGACGCAAGGGGCATCTGGCTAGTCGTCCTGGCCAAAGGTGGGTCGATGCATTGAGCCCAGTGCATCGACTCGCCCTTCATGCCAGCAAACCCCAATTGTTTTTTGTTTATAAAAACATTAGACAGATTGTTAGGAGTTAGTGTGTGGTCCGTGCATCATGAAACCCATGGCCTTGAAGAATTCAAGGATACAAATTTGTAAATCCCTATGCTCATCATGCAAAGGTTTGATCATGCAGTTATGCAAAGTAGTCCTCGGTACAAGGCAGAGTATTTTTACTTACGCATAGTGATAGCTTTCACCCGGACGCCATCCGACTTTCCACCGCTCATTATTTGATATACCAGGGGCCACGACAAGCAGGCATTCAGCAACTAACACATATATGAAGCTTCATCTCCATCTTTTACCATCTTTCGGCTTTATTTGTTTCTTTCATCATATATTGTTCAGCTCTTTATATCACTGATTCTTCTTTTGTTGTTAGTCCATGTTTCTGGTGAAAATCTGACAGCACCTCCCCTAGACTCGTAGCTTGGGGGGTATTGATTAGGTACTCGTCCATGGAAGTAATCCGAGACGGCTTCAAAATAAGAAGGATGCGCACGGAAGCGACAACATCCGGTGAATTAGGTACAAAAATCTCGAGGACTAGCCTACAAGGGGCTCCAATGACCCAAGGGCTGTCATAGTCCCAATTTCGAGACGTGGTCCTAAACTATTGCCAAACTATATGGCGATTAATATGCACCTTTTAAAGGAGATCACCCGGGGACCATGCTACAAGAAAGCAAGCCCCCGGAGATCTGAGAGTGATCAAGAAATTTCAGAGAAGAGCCAAGGGAGAATTAAAGAAAATCGGGAAGCGGCCCAATAGGAGCTCGGGAGGGCGTGAACCCCGGGTCATACTCATAGAATGTGTAAACCAGGGACCCTTCCTATAGGCTGTTATTTGCATTTGTTTCCCAAGACAGCGAAGACCGAGCATCATAGAAGAGATAATCTGGGATTAAATCCCATATTTCTCACCCCTTTGGCAACATGACCATGAAATCGGTCAAATCCCGAAGTGGGGTATTGAGAGAAGGATGATCTCCCTACTGAAATCTAATCGTGGTAAGAAGTAATAAGAAAAAAAACCATTGCAAGGCCGGCGAGAAGAAAGCATCGCAATTGGAAGGGCCAGGAGGGAAGGAAATCATGAACATATAAGATTGAACATCATGAGAGTTACAGCATAAAAAAAAAATCTCCCAAGGGGAGTGCTTTTTTTATATATCAAGGGGAGAAAGAATACATCACAAAAATAGAGCAGGAGAAAATAAAAGAAAGAAATACAAAGGGGGGAGGGAGCAAGGGCCGGAGCTCCCTGCTCCCTTTCCCTCACCTCTCTCTTCTCTCTCACTATCTTTCTCTTTCTTCAACTTATGCAGTAGAATTTCTTCTCACAACATCTCCCTCCTCTTGTTCTTCATCCTTGGCTTATATTTATAGGGGACGCAGGGTCCCCTGTGGGAGAAAACTCTTGTTTCCTTCTTTCTCTTTTTTTTGTTCGCTGCTGCTGCTGATGCCGTGGCTGCTTTGCAGGGGGCGCGGCGGAGCAGGAGGGGGCCTCTCCCTACGCGGAGTGGCCCGGGCTGCCTCGGCGCCGTGCTCACATGGAGGTGGCGTCCGAGGCGTGCACGCGTGAGGAGGAGTCAACGGAGCATTCAATGCTTCGCGCGAGGGGAGAAAGCAACACGGATGGGGAACGTCCGTGCGATGCATCTTTTTTTTCTTTCTATTTTCTTTTTTTTTTACTTTTTTTTTTAGAAATTGGCGTCTGTTGGCACTCAAAATATGCCTAATGGCAATCAAGCCTAAACGACAAGAATGATGCGGCCCGCCAAAGCGCAAAAGCCGAAGAAAGCCAATACACAAGGGTCTTCTCAAGCTGCTGGAACCTCAGGTCACCCGACATGAGCACCGGGGATGTCGCCTCAGGAGGAGCGGAAGAATCCACAACAAACCGGCAGTGCCGTTCGGCCTGCCCAATGAACCGGCATTGACTCGATCATGCCGCATTAGCCACATCCATCGTCTGACCAAGGGCGAGAATGTACCTGGTGGTCCGCCACCTGATAAGAAAACCTCCTGAGGTGATAAAATGCCTCTAGCCCCTCAGAACATGGTGCCGAAGGCCCCATTAGTGAGAAACCCGAGCAATCCGATAAGGGTACGTCCTCTCACCAATCAGGTCCGTTAACGACCAGACGAACGCCCAACTGAGGCGAGATCGTCTCGAGTGGTGGTCCATGCCCCGCGGAACCTATAAAGGCAAGTCAAGTTGAGCCGGTAACGCGAATCACAGTGCCAAAGGTCATGTCAGCGGAAAACCCGAGTGTCCGAATCAAAGGTACAAACGGTTCCGGAATTGGCCGCTCAGCAGCCCAAAGGCTTTACCAATACTCCTCGTAGCGGTTTTACGAAGCCGCGATGAGATGAAGGATCAGGACAACTCCCGGAGCCAGTATGAGGTCCACAGTCCGACTCATACCCGAGCAGACGCGACGGAACAAGCTTATCTGGCACGCCCCCATTACCGGCGTGCTCCACTTCCCAGCGCACAAAAGCAAATGGCGCCCCTTATCCGGTGCGCTATATCCGCGTCGGGTAGAGTCACGCCCATCTCCGGCTATTTAAGCCAATCAAACAGAAGAATCGAGAGGGGGGATATACGGTGAGAAGGGCAATCGAAGAAAAGAAGAAGAGTGGATTGGGGAAGAAGAAAGGGGGTATTCCTTAGAGTGAGCCAGAGAGCCACCATCTCTCCCATCCGCCTGTCCGGAGAAGCTCGAAGCCGGAGTGAGAAGCCCCTTTTTCGATACTTTGTTTTCTGTAACGAAGGTTTTAGGTGGGTTCCGGCGATTTCTCCCATCCCCCCCTTCTATTTTCTCTCGACAACATCTCTGTAAATGAATATAGTCGAAGGGGCGATGATATGAGCCCATCTTATTCTTTGTTCCTCTGCTTTTTCCTCCTCTAGAGCTGGGTTTCATACCCGTCTGTGTAAGCAGTGGACGGCCTCTGAGCGACAATGCCATGCCGTGCTGAATGTATGTTGTAATGGCCCCTTTATGATAACAATGTTCGATGTTGAGCGTGGTAACATCTCCCTGCACCCCTTTCCCCCCACTCTTCCTTTGGTTGCGTTCAATTTCTAATATCCCGTGTGTCATCGTCCCTTTCAATCATATTTCGGCCCATGGAATATTGGTGCCCCTCGTAGGCTAGCCCTCGGGGTCTTCCATCCATTCGGGACTGCCGGCCGCCGTTGTGCCACCCAGTATTAAGGAGCTTACTCTAGTTACATGGGTATGCCTCCGCTTTCCCCCTGCAATCCTCTGGAGATGGGGAGATGCTGCCAAAATTTCGTGAGACTTGCTTGACTAATAGCCCTCATAACTTAGGCTTAATAAGACATTCTTTCAAAATAATGAACTTTCTTCCTCGAGTATGAACCTCGCACGAGTCTCAACCCTGTCTCAAGGGCATCCTGGACCTCAATTCATTCATCAAACAACTCAATACATGATCATGGTTCAAATAAGCTGAAAAATACCCAAAATTAGCTAATCCGGTGAGGCCCGAATCCGGCGCGCCCTAATACGGCGCGGTACCCCACCGCGCCGGTTTAACATCACACTCAAAAAAACCAAAATCCAATTAGTCTCCACCGACGCGCCCTAATCCGGCGCGCACTGGGCGGGTCGCGCCGTTTAAGGCCATTCGCCTCCCCCGCGCCGTTTTAGCCCTATACCTATGCTACCCCGCGCCGTATAACCCTATACCTACGCCTAACCGCGTCGGTTTTGAATAAAAAAGTGCATCTTTCGCGCCGTTTTAACTTCTCTCTCATTCTCGAGTCAACCCTCGCCCTCCATAGGATGGGTCGATCGATACAATCAAACATAACCCAAATAAGAAGAAACCTTTCAAGTTTAGATCATCTGTCATCATGCTTTTGATAATTTATGCATTCAATACAGATATGCATTCCTATATGCTACGTTAATGCATGCTCGCCTGGACGAGACCTCGGTATATAAAATGGCCTCGACGGAAGGCCGGGTCATGTCCGATCGAAAGTCTTTGCCATGCACGATGGTGGTCTTCGGACCTACGTCCTCTGCCTCGTACCGAAGACTCGAACTTAATGAATTATGCCTACTCTACATGATTAAGAAAATAACAAATGAATCATCTCATGCGGCCTTAAAGGTTTCATCATCGCATGCATTCTCTTCCATTCTATTTCAGCCTCGAACGGCTTGTTATCTCAACAATTAATCATAGGTTTTCCTCTTTATTGGAGGATGTAATTAACGTCATAACCTTTATGGTATGGCGGACTTTCGGTCCCGACACGTATCTCACTTTCGCCCGACTCGGGTCAGATTGAGCGCATAATAAACTCGTCACCTAGTGACTGGCACGGCCATGCAAATAAAACAAACAAAAATAATAAAATAATAAACACCGAATTTCCTGCTCCCCACAGCATCTAGTGCCGTCGTCGCGAATTCTTGGACAAAATACAAAAAAATCCAAATTTGTGTCCATGACCCTGACGTTAATTAAAGTAACGCCTTCCTGAAGAAGCGTCAATTCATCAAATTAAAATCTAATTAAAAATCAACTGTGTGAAGGGACACCAATTTATATGAGTTGACCCAAAGGAAGGTTGAGTCAACCTAAGGTGAAAATTCGCGTCACTTTACGAAGGCGCCAATTAAAGAATTGGCATCTGTGACATGGACGCGAATTTTAAAAATGTCAAAAAAGTAGAAAAACTTCCCATTAGCACTTTGGGGCATTATGTTATGACATGAGATTTATTCATCTTAGCATCGATTTTAAGGTTAATTTCATCGTGCCAGGAGAGGTGTGGATTCCTTAAGCGTTGGTTTTAGCGTTAATTTTAGCGTGTCAACAAATTCCTCCCACCCGCAGGTGCCGCGAATGAGGACGAGGGAGCGGGGCCTGAGGGTGTATCCCATTTGATAGCGTTTATCTGTGTATCTTTTATCTTTATCGTGATCAGAAGAGCGGGCTTCAACCGAAATTGGGAGAGCAGGTTTTGCAAAGCCGAAATTGAGAGAGCAGGCTGCGAGTGCCAAAATCGGGAGAGCAGGCCGCGAGTCAAAATTGGGAGAGCAGGCCACGAGAGCCAAAATTGGGGGAGCAGGCCGCGAGAGCCAAAATTGGGAGAGCATGCTTTGAGAGTCGAAATCAGGAGAGGAGGCTGCGAGAGCCAAAATTGGGAGGGCAGGCTGCGAGAGCCGAAACTGAGAGAGCAGGCTGCGAGAGCCAAAATTGGAAGAGCAGGCCGTGAGAGCCAAAATTAGGAGAGTAAGTCGCGAGAGCCAAAATTGGGGGAGTAAGCTGTGAGAGTCGAAATTGAGAGAGCAGGTTGCGAGAGCCAAAATTGAGAGAGCAGGCCGCAAGAGCCAAAATTGGGAGAGCAGGCCACGAGATCCAAAATTTAGAGAGCAGACTTTGAGAGCCAAAATTGAGAAAGCGGGCTACGAGAGCCGAGATCGGGAGAGTAGGCTACGAGAGCCAAAATTGGGAGAGCAGGCTGCGAGAGCCAAAATTGGGAGAGCAGGCTGCGAGAGCCGAAATTGAGAGATCAGGCTTTGCAAAGCCGAAATCGGGGGAGCAGGCCTTGATAGTCGAAATTGAGAGAGCAAGCTTTGCAAAGCCGAAATCGAGAGTGCAGGCTGCGAGAGCCAAAGATAGTGGGAAAGTGGGTTGCGGAAGCCGAAATTGGGAGAGCAATCTTTGCAAAGCCGAAATCGATAGTGCAGGCTGCGAGAGCCAAAGATAGTGGGAGAGCGGACTGCGAAAGTCAAAGGAGAGCAGGCTTTGCAAAGCTGAAATCGAGAGCTGAAATCAAGAGTGCAGGCTGCGAGAGCCAAAGATGGTGGGAGAGCGGGCTGCGGAAGCAGAAATTTGGAGAGCAGGCTTTGCAAAGCCGAAATCGAGAGTGCAGGCTGCGAGAGCCAAATATACTGGGAGAGCGGGCTGCGAACACCGAAATTGAGAGGGTTTTCATTCATTCATTTTATTTTCATTCGTTTTCTCTTGTTATTATCTTTTCATTCCGGCATGGAGGCATCCATTGACAGCAAGCACACAAAAATAGATATATAGCACAGCTCCCCTTTATCGGGGATATGATAAGAACAACGCCCATGACTCATAGGTAGATTGCGGCCCATGAAGCACAACTAAATGAGATGTGCGTTCGGCAAGAGGATATAGCATAGCCTATGCGCATAGTTTAAATCATAATCTACACCCGAGGCAACTTCTCCATGGTGTGAAGGTGCAGGTACATGAGCAGTGAACCTTAAACATAGAGATATGTGGACGTTCTAAGTAACACTAAAGGATTACTTTACCGCCTACATACACATTTTAGGTTCTCGACTTTCGGTAGCTTCGCACAACCCCATTATTTATTTGAAATCTAGACTTCACCTTTCAGCGCGAGTTTCCTCATGTGTCTCAATGAGGATTCCTGGCTACTAGGATTCATCACTTATTACAATTTTATTACAGAATTTGCTTCACCATTTTCGCGCGAGTCTCCTCATTTGTTTCAGTGGAGATTCCTGGCTACTTGGATTCACACTCCACTTATTCATCATTTTTTATTTTCATCACTTTTTTATCATGGTCATTTTTTGAAGGGGGCAGGCAACTTTTTTCTCACGATTACCTTTCGTGTGAGTATAGGGTTTCAAGCATCCATAGAGTGCTAGGGAGAACATCGGGTATCCCTATGGTTAGAGATCATTGATCATATTGTGTGCGAAGTGTGGGAGTTTTACCTCGGGTGTATTTTGTGAGTTATGCTAACAACATAGCTATGGCTCTTCCCCTTGACGCATGCACCCAACAAAAATTAGTTTCCCCCCTTAGAGTATGCCACGGCGCATATATACCCAGAATCGAGGCAGCATTATTTAGCAAGGAAACATGGTCCTAGAAAATTCGAAGGAAGTATATTAAATATATCATAAGCAAGCACGCAAGCAGGGCAATCAGGCATTCAAGATCAAGAACATGCCAGAGAGCTTTTTTTTTTCTTCTTTTTTTCTTCTTTTTTTTGCATATACATATATCGTTATCATATACGTATACTATATCTATGTATTATTTGAGGGTATAAGATCAATGCCGAAGCAAGGGAGAAAGAAGTTTATGCGTTGAGGTGAACCCCAGTGGAGTCGAGAATACGACAACATGCTTTGACGGAAAGTCTAAGCGGAGAGCAAGAGAGCGGGCTTCGGACGAAGTCTAAGCCGGAATTGGAAGAGCGGGTTTTGACCGAAGGTCGAAGCCAAAATCAAGAGAGCAGGTTGTATAAGCCAAAGGATATCGGGAAAGCAGGGTGTGTAAGTCAAAGGGTAGCAGGAGAGCAGGCCGTAAAAGTCAAAGGATAGTGGGAAAGTAGACTGTGTAAGCCAAAGGATAGCGGGAGAGCAGACCGTAAAAGCCAAAGGATAGCGGGAAAGCAGGTTGTGTAAGCCAAAGGATAGCGGGAGAGCAGGTTGTATAAGCCAAAGGATAGCGGGAGAGCAAGCTGTATAAGCCCAAGGATAACGGGAAAGCAGGCTGTGTAAGCCAAAGGATAGCGGGAGAGCAGGCTATATAAGCCAAAAGATAGTGGAAGAGTGGACTGCGGAAGTCGACAGATATTGGGAGAGCAGGCTGTAAAAGCCAAAATTGGGGGAGCAGGCTTCGACTGAGGGTCTATGCCATTGAGTTGTATTGGTTATCGCGGTGGGACGGATGGCTTGGTCCCGATAGCGGGCTTTGGCGGTAATGGCTAAGCCGAGAGATAGGATAGCTAGAACATCTGATAGTGGGCTTTGACCAAAATGGCTAAGCCCAAAGATAGGGTAGTTGAAACATATGAAAGCGAGCTTTGGCTGAAATGGCTAAGTCGAAAGATAAGATATCCGGACTATACGAAAGCGAGCGTTGGCCAAGATGGCTAAGCCGAAGGATGGGACATCTGAAATATACGAAAGCAGGATTTGTCCAGAATGGCTAAACCGGAAGATAGGACATCTAAAAGATACGAGAGCGGGCTTCGTCCGAGATGGCTAAGCCGAGAGATAGGATATCTTGAATATCTGAAAGCGGGCTTTGGCCGCGACGGCTAGGCCGAAGGATGGGACATCTAAAATATATGAGAGCGGGCTTTGGCCGGGATAGCTAAGCCGAAGGATAGGATATCTGGGACATATGAAAGCGGGCCTTGGCCGTGACGGCTAAGCCGAGGGATGAGATATCTGAAACATATATGAGCGGGCTTTGGCCGGGATGGCTAGGTCGAACGGTAGGATATCTTGAATATATGAGAGCGGGCTTTGGCCGTAACGGCTAAGCCGAAGGATGGGCTATCTTAAATATACGAAAGTGGGATTTGGCCGAAATGGCTAAACCAGAAGATAGGACAGCTGACCTCCAAAGGGTGTCGAGATCGAAGGTAGCATGACCGGCTAGTGGGGCCTAAGGTTGGTAGCCGCGGGGAGTAGCTCTCTTCTTTTTTTCTTTATCAACATCATCATTTTATCATCATTCATTTTTTAGCACGATTTGGGGACTTCAAACTTCTGGTTGAACCCAGCGATTCTCATATCTCTAACCTTAATCAAGTGCACATTAAAGTAGTGTTTCTGATAGACTCGGTAGGGGAGTATATTCACTGCTCCCCCTAGGTCAACTAGAATCATGTTTACATGCTACCCATTTCATTGCCCCTTCATATACAAGGGTCTACTGTGGCTAGCAGAGGATAGGAGCATGTCTTCCTCAGCAAAAGGAATGGTTGTCCCTGAACGTATCTCGGCAATGCAACTCTCAAATCATGTCGGGGTTTGCAAGACCGCAATGATAGCCTGCTTGGTTTCCTCATCTAGGGAGAGTATCTCCCAAACACTAAATCTTGCTGGAATTCTCTTCAGCTGCTTTAGTATTCTGATGCCGACTCTAACATTGGCCAACCTTATCTCTTCAGCTCTGCCTTGCATGTTGTCATTTGGTGCCAGAGGAGTCGGCTCACATGACGGCTCATCTTCTTCTTCGGGTGTCGTCTGCCCCCGGTGTATCTGTTCAGCAAGTTTTTTTATTTGTATGGATTTAGCAATAGGGGCAGTGCCACCATAACCTTCATCTGCCAGAGGCGGAGCGGCCGAGGCTGGGGTTGGGATTTTCTTAGCTTTTGACTCAGCCTGCTAGCATGGTTGCTTACCCTTCCGTGAGAGCAAAAATTCGGCGAACGAGGGGATCTCCTGGCCACTTGTATTTTCAAAGTAAAGACCCGGTGGAGAGTTGTTGGCCCAAGGCAAAGTCAGGCCATGGCCATGACGGGGCGGCTCTTGAGATCCAAGCCTGGCTTGCGAGGGCATCATTTATGTTCCCTTCCCACAAGGTCTTGGGGAGGTGAGGACTCAAGAACGCACATTATTATATTTATATATGTATATTTTTTATTTATTGTTTCAATTCCTTTTGGATGCATGTGTACGTCTTTATTTTTAATCTGATTGCATGCTTATTATTATTATTTTTATCACTTTTATCCTTTGTCTCCTGCTTTATTATCATCATTCTTTTCTTATTATCATTATCATTTATTATTGTTATTATTATTTTAATTCTTTTCTCTTCTCTTTTTTTAATAGATGAGAGGGGGGAAGAGTTCAGTCGACTGACTTTGAAGTCAGTCGACTGAATTCATATTAGGTCTACTGAGCTCATGCTCGGTCGGCTGGCTTCAAAGCCGGTCGACCAAAATCAGTCAACTGACTTTGAAGTCAGTCGACAGAACTCGATCGACTAACATCAATGTCAGTCAACTGACCTTGAGGTCAGTCGACTGACTTCACCAGCTCTCTTTTTTGGGGGGTTTGTGTTGTTTGTTTGTTATTTTTTTATTTTGTTTTTTGTTGTTGCTGTTTATTTTGGTTTGTTGTTTATTTGTTTTGTAGTTAGTTTTTTTTGTTTTGTTTTGTTTTTAAAAAATAGAGGCTGGAAGTGGAGCAGGGAGCCAGGCACTCTGATGCATTAGTGGCACCGGATGATGAGCCTCTTTGGTTTTCGTTATACATTTCTTTCTTGAATTGTTTCATTATTATTCATTTCGTCATTTATTTCTTTTGCTCGTCAGCCTAAGGTCTGGTGAAATTTCGACAGCATCTCCCCAAGACCTAGAGTGCTGGGGAGGTGTGAAGCGGGTGTTCATCCACGGGAACCCGAGATGACCCCTTAATTCCACGGATGCGCACAAAACTAGCAACATCCATAATTACGGGACTATTGTAAGGCACGTACAGAGGCTGTCGGACCGGCTACGTAGAAGCCGCCTGATCAGCCATGCAAGGGGCTGCCGAATCAATTTCATAGGGGCTGTCGGATCGACCATGTAGGGGTGTTGGACGCACTAAGATTCGCTTGTTATGTTGTTCGATTTATTGGTCGGGTTGATTCATCTATTTAGTGCATGGGCGTGCTAGTCACAAAGTGACGATTTATTGTGCGCTCGATCTGACTAATCAGACGATTGTGTAGTTTGTGTCGGGACCAAAACTCGCCGCGCCATAAAGGTCACGACGTCATTTACATCCCCTCTAAGAGGGGAACACCTTTGATTAATTGCCAAGAATAAGGGCCTCATGGCCAAAAAATTATATTGAGAGAGAGAAGACGATAGCGATCTTGAAGTGGTCGGAAAGCCCTATGTCTAAGGAAGCAAGCATTCGATATATGTCGGTCACTCAAGGGACCAATTTGACATTCGGATGAGCGTCCGGCTTTAGAAAATCGTAATCGTCATAGGGAAAACTGGAGCATATGTATGCCGGGATACGACACATTTATTGTTCAAAGGGATAGGAGACATTCGGTTGAATCCCGATTAGAGTAACATGTCAGTCGCTCAGGGGACTGTTTAATATTCGGACGAGCGTCCGGCTTCAGAAAATCGCAATTGTCACGGGAAAATCGGAGCATATGTATGTCGGGATACGGCACACTTATTGTTCAGAGGAACGGGAAACATTCGGTAAAATCCCGATTAGAGTGGTCGGAGATCAGTGAGTTTATTGGCCCGGTGCAAGACCGAGTCAGGACCATTCCGGGGGCGCCTCCCGCGGTCCAAACGAGGCTTGGGTGGGCATCGTTAATATTTCCGGTGTCGAATGACAGCGGGAAAGTGTCCCGGGACTAGATTCCAAAATAAAGACGTGTACAGAGATAGCTGGCTATAGGCCTAGGATGTGGGTCAGGCAATGACCATCGTTGAGGTGAACCCGAGGTCTATGCGTGACCCAGGAAGGTCTTATCAATATTCCCATGCAAAGGGTCCGGGAATGACGAGACCCTTCTCGTTCCATTCAGGTTTTGTCGGTCATTCATGGACCACTTTATGTTCAGACAAAGGTCCGTAGAGAAGGTACGACGTAAGAGGAAATAACCCGTACAAATGTATGCCGAGTTTACGGCGATTTCAATGAAAGAGCGGAGACAAATCCCAATGGGAATGAGTCCGATTTGATGAACTATATGCCCACGGCAATGTCGGATTACGGCCATATAGGGATGGCTCCCAAGGTCCGAACCCGACTTGGAGGGGCGACGTTGATATTCCCTTTACACCGGGTCTTTGAGGAGAACGAGGCTGCGGAGCAGGTCTCATCATTATATTATTGTTTGAGCTTTTATTATTACTTATCTTTTATTTATTTTGATTATCATTCTTTTATATATTTTTATTAGTATTTATTATTATTATACTATTTTTTTATTACACCATTTCATCTCAGGTGTACCGCTGGGGGAAGGCTAGGGGTGTGTACCGCTGGGGTGTTGGGGTGCGCCGGGCTAGAGCTGCCAAGCGGGTGTGCCGGGCTAGGATGGGCAGGGAGTGTACCGCTGGGGGTGTGCTGAGGGAGTGTACCGCTGGGGGTGTTGGGGTGCGCCGGGCTAGGTTGATTTAAGGTGTACCGGCAAGGGGCGACTAGGGAGTGTACCGGGCAGGGCACAGACCAGGGTGTGCCGGGCTAGGTTAGTTCAAAGGGGGAATTCTTCTTCATTTCTTTTATTCAAGAGACCCATGTGGGGAGTTCCTTCTACTCGTGAGATGCAAAAGGGGTTAGTTTGGTTTTCTTTTATTCATGAAATGCATGTGATGAGATTCTTTTATTCATGGACTGCATATGAGGAACAAGGTTGGTTCACAAGTAGGATGAGTGAAGGACAAGGTTTGCCAGGGGTCAATGCGGCTGGATCAAAGGAAGGGTCTATGCAATGGGTCCTGAGGGGTTGAATGAGATTATTTGATTCATGAGATGCATATGTGGGATGTTCTTTTATTCATGGAATGCATGCGTGGGGCTTTGATTTGGTTTTCTTTTATTCATGTAGACCATGTTCGTGGTTATGTTCGGTGGTCCGTCATAAAGATGCAAGTGTTTGGCTGTTCGGGATCTACGGGGTTCGTTGTTATTTCAGCAAAGCCGTTGCGTTGGTGTTTATTCTATTTATTTGTTATTTCCTTTTTTGCGTTATTGCTCTACTTTTATTATTACTGTTATTAGGTTAATTCTGACAAAAATTCGGCAGCATCTCCCCTTGACCCAGATGGTAAGGGGGTGAAAGGCGACACGCCTACAAGGAGTGGCATGACCCAACAATTTGAGGTGTGTGTCGAGGCAGCCACCTTTGAGAAAACTTCGGAAAACCTGGGAAAAATAACGGACGAGAGGCACTAGACTAAAACCGGCTGAGGGTGCACTGGCTGGAGGTGGCCCAGGTGCGCTGGGTAGAGGCAGGCCAGGGTGCACTGGGCAGGGGAAGGTTAGGTGCATGCCGAGTGAAGCAGACTAGGCAGGTGTGTCGGGATAGGCCCGTTGGGGTGTGCCGGGCAAGGCACAGGGGTGTGCCGGGCTAGGCCTGTCAGGGTGTGCCAGGCAAGGCACAGGGGTGTGCCGGGCTAGGCCCGTTGGGGGTGTGTGCCGGCCAGGGCGCATCTAAGGGGGTGCACCGGCCAGAGGCCGTTGGAAGTGTGTCGGATGGGGCACCCTAAGGGTGTGCCGGGTTAGGATGCACCGGGGTGTACTGGTGGAGGATAGGGGCAGACCTGATGCCATCACGCCAGAGGGAGTCTAAGGACCAAGCCCACAGGGGAGAGACCATAAGGAGGGGGTAACCTAACACCATTACGCCAGAGACACTACCCATTGAAGTTGGGTAGACCCTGCAACGCCTGGAGAACGGGTAAGCTCAACTGGCAAGAGGTTCGACAAGGGGAAGAAGCAAACCACCATATATATACCGTGGGGTGAAAGACGGACAAGATGAAACAAGAGGGGCCTTTTCATTCACAGGGAACAGGGTGACAAATACATTGTAAAGAGAAAGGAAAAAAAAGGAAAAGAAATGAAAATACAATGTAGGAAGGGGAACTCTCCCAGACCTCACTCCTCTCTTCTTCTCTTCTCTCTTTCCTACTTCTTCTTCTCCTCTTCACACGGACGGTGGTGGACGGAGCAGCAGCCCTCCTCTCTTCTTTTCTTCCTCTCTTCTCTTTTTCCTCTCTTCTTCTTCTCTTCTTCTTCTTCCTCCTCCTCCTCCTCCTTCTTCTTCTTCTTCTTCGTATGCTCCCCGTCCCCCCTTCTTCCTTCTCTTCTTGAAGGGCTTTTATAGGTGTGGTGTTGACGGGGGGACCTCATGATGGCACTCCATCCGAGGTTGACCCGAGTCTCATCTTCGTCAGGTGGGGACCCTCCTCATCCACCCAGAGGAGGACACGATGGCAGGGTGTTAGCTGGCGTTGAGGTGGCCACGCTGCGCGCCAAGGGTCCCACCCAATGACTGTTGTGTATTCTGCCGGGTTGTGCCGTCCTGGGGGGGTTTAACGCTGTGCCGCTGGAAGGGCCAAGACGTTGTTCCGTTGAAGAGGCAGAAGCACTGTGCCGCTGGTGGGCCCGTTTGGGGTGTGCCGCTGAAAGGGCCAAGACGGTGGTGTGCCGCTGGTGGGCACAAGAGTGTGTCGCTGGAAGGGTGCACAACAAGGGTGTGCCGTTGGAGGCTTCTGAAGGGTGTGTCATTGAAGGGCTGTCTGGCAGGTGTGCCGCTGAATGGCACCCAAGGGTGTGCCGGTGGAGGGCACAGAGTGTGTCGTTGGAAGGGCCAAGGCGAGTGTGCCGCTGGGGGGGCCGTTTGGTGTGCCGTTGGAGGGCACGAATTAGGTGTGCCGATGAAGGGCACAGAGTGAGTGTGCCGCTGGGGGGCACGGGGAGTGTGCCGCTGAGGGCCTTCTGTTTCGACCGTCTCTTCCTTCGCTCCTTTTCGTTGGTATTTTTCATTCATTTATTTCGCGGGTCGATCAATCAATTGACTGACTAGTAATCAACTGACTGATTGACGACGCGGGCGTGCCAGTCACATGAGTGACGATTTATGATGCGCTCATTCTGACCCTTATCGGGCGAGAGTGAGGTTCGGTCGGGACCAGCAGTCCGCCATACCGTAAAGGCTATGGCGTTAATTACATCCCCCACGAGGAGGGAACACCTTTGATTAGTTGCCGAGATAGCGAGCTGTCGAAGCCGGAATAAAAGATACAGAGCATGCGAACAATCATGCAAGATGTCATGACCGAATACGCAGGGTTTATTGAGGTGGGGCTTGGTACATGGCGGAGTACTTAGGCCCGAAAGCCGCCTTCACGCGTGACAAGGTTTCCGGTCAGGCATAACCCGGCCTTCTGACACTGTCATTTGATATACCAAGGGTGCACCCACTCGGGCATACATTAATGAGACACGAATGCTTGGGCCAAATCATGATGCCAAAGATTCGAGACATATCAATTCAAGCTTGAAAAGCTAGTTTATTCAATTTATTCAATCAAAGAGCTTATGAGATTCCGTGATTAGTATGAGAAATCATCCCATGAATAGGAAAAAGGATTAGAATTATGCGATGACACGACTCGGAACGAAACCGGTGCAGTGCATGCGAAGAAACGGGTTGGAATGGTTAAAACGGCACCCTGAAACGTAGGTAAAAGGGGTTAAAACGGCGCGGTCAAACGTAGGTAAAAGGGGGAAAAGCCGTTAAAACGGCGCGGTGGAAGGTAGGGGCGCGCCGGGGAGGGCGCGCCGGATAGGGCGCGCCGGATAGGGCGCGCCGCTTTAGGCCGCGCCGTTTTAACGCGTAATCGCGCCGTTTTAGCCCGATTTCGCGGAAACCGAGATTCTGTTGATTTATTTATAGATTTATTAGATTATTTTGGGGGTTTTGAGGACTTTATTGAATTGATTATTCATTGGATCGGTCCCAAACCGTTCAGAGCCAAGTCACGGGTTCACGCGAGGTTCACACTCGAGCGCAGCAATTGCTCCGAATTTACACTTGTTTGAGCCGAAATTTCGGCAGCATCTCCCCATCCTAAAGGATTTGTCGGGGAGAAGCGGAGGATGCTCACGTGGCGGAGCAAACCCCTAAATGCCGGGTGGCACAACGGCGGCCGGCGAAGACCCGGACGGAAAGGGAGAACCCCGAGGCATAGCCTGCTAGGGGCACCGAATCCGCGGGTAACAGTGAGTGAGTGAGATGACTCATTTCTGGGAGCGAAAACCCCGAGGGCTAGCCTACGAGGGGCACGCGACCCGAGTCACCACAACACCCGAATCGGGACGGCCGAGATGGGAGGAAAACCCCGAGGCAAGCCTACGAGGGGCACACGACCCACGGCCACCACAAAGCCCATAAAGGACCGTGGATTTGTAGTGTTGGGGTTACCCCCAATTTCTGTGTGCTCACTGGCCCTCGGAGACCCATTATTGACCAATGGATTCCTCGAACCGAGCAGTCATGACAAGCAATCAAGGGAATGTTCCCCCCTCCCCGGGTTACCGATTCGCACTAATGAAACAGTGAAGTGATGCGGTGGGAACATTCGTATAACCAGCAGGCCAAAACTAAGCCTGTAGATGCGCATACGTAAATGCATTCGAACGTTCACAAATCAAGGAAATATTCATCGGTGGCCGTTCAGAAAACAACAACGGGAGTGTGGGGACAGCCTTGTTTCCCTCTGTTCATGGTCGAGAGCAGAAAGGGTATTACGAGGATGGCCCAAACAGGTTGAGAGAACCCACGTATTGACTCACCTCACCCGAAGAAAAGAAATCCTTGGCATTCGACCAGACGAGAAGACACCCGGGGAGGGGAATCGATGTTGCCCTTGCCGTAGCAGGGCATGCAGCATCGGGAAGACGGAACGGGAGTGAAATCGTGATGCCGGGCATACTCATGTCCCTTCGTCCTGTGCACGAATCACGGGAGACATGCAAGTATATAGACTTCGCCTTCCACGGCACCGGTACTGTTGCACGGTGCCGTTTCATCAGCCATGAAAATAAGAATGCAGTAAGGAGGAAGAGAACAACAGAGGTAGGTGTTGACACCCGTTTTTTACCGATGAATCGAATCAGTTCCTGCGTCTCAGTTATTGATGTCCCGAACAGTCAATCACATGAAAGATTATTCCTCTGGCAGTATTTTGGGCTCTTCCCAGCGAAGAAGGCCTCCCTCCCTCTCATTGGATTTAACGGTCTGTTATAAACCGTTTTTCTCAATATAACGGTCCCCACTTGGCCGTTGTGTTCCGCTGCCCCGGGTTATTTGTATCTCGTGATACGCTTTGTATAGCGGCTCAATGCCAACCGTTATCGTCAATATAGCGGTCGTCCCTGGGCCGTCATTATTTGCCGACAAGAAAAGGGTTCAGAGGCCCGACAGTCGGTCATAGCCACGTGCTTCACGAAAAGTTGTTTGTCTGGGCGTTGACTCCTCTTTAAGTATAACGGTTTTTATAGGACCGTCATGTATATTGAACGGTCCCTCCAAGACCGTCATATATGTTTGGCGGCCTTCGTAAGACCGTCATTTTTAAGGCCACCCAGATTAGACCACCGTGATTCCAGGCGGATTAAGAGGAGAATGTCGTTGGCAATATTGACACGATGCTCTCATTTACCGGCCTTTGACCGACCATCATTCCCCTTAACCCCTGATTAAGCTCGAAGCCGTGGGCTCTATATATATAGCTCACGGGTTCTGACAGAAAAAAAAAAA